>BJBW01002247.1:0-61103 GCA_004320125.1 Scolopax mira | reverse complement strand
TTTCTATCAGTTTTATTAAGCTTCAGACCCCTTTTAATAATGTTATTGGTTAACCTCTGTTTTGAAAGGAGAATATCCTGGGTTCTTATGATTTGTATCCTGAATAACCTGCCTGTGAATATAGTCCTTGGTACCAAGCTAATTGCAATCCTGAGTGTTTCCTTAATCTGTCCATAAACATACTAGTGGCAAACCTTTGCAGAGAAAGATTCAGGAAAGCCTCATTCAGAAAGCATGAGATGTAATGGGCAATAGTTTGGAAGCTGCCTATGTGATTTCATAAGCAGCAACTTGTTCTATGTGGTATGGGTATTTTTAAGAAACATTCCTCGGATGCAACGTACTGGCTTCCTGCATGGTGTGTATCTGTGTCTCCAGCAGAATATGACTGTGCTGTTAAAAACCTGTCAGGAAGATCAGTCTAATGTAGGAAACTTTGTAGTTGTATGAATCTGTTACTTGTTTTTTCCCTCCCTTGAGGAAGTAGAGCCCAGAGAATAAGAAAGGCATTTTCCTGCCCTCCCCGTTCTGAATGATGCTCGTGCTCTGTTGCCTTTAGCAGCTCCCATAAACTGCAGAAAGGGGTTTAGCCTTGGTATATTTCCACATTGCTTGAGCAGCAACCCTTCTGCTATCATTTGGCAGGTTATTTTGTAGTCTTGTGGACCAGAGAATTTTGCTATCCCATTCTGGTGTAATTAGACTTGGAAAATGAAGAACTTTTTAACAGGTGAGCTTAAAATCTTTAGGTTTATGACTAAATTTTAAAGATGACTGGAAAATAGATGCAAACAATTATAAAGGTACTTGAGGCAGAGTTGGTAGAACTCCAAACAGACAACAGTTACATTAAATTGCAGCTGGGATGGATTTCTCACAAGTGTGGAAACATCAGATGAGGATAATCTTTCAGTGGACTATTAATCATTTGCTTGCTTTCCTGTGTCATAGACAGCAACACGTCATTTGTTTCAACTCACTTAACTTATCCTTGCCAGGATACGCTCGCTCCGTGTATCTGCTACCCGATACGCATTAGATAGCATTAGGACTTCTTTTGGAAGGTGACAAGTGGGACAGGTGAAAAGTTAAATAGTTAGTGAGTGCTGATGTCCCTGGAAAACAGGGTAGTGAGCACAGCTCACCGTAGACTTTATCTATTAAAAGCTGTGCTTGTCCTTCTGAGCTACTTGCATCCCCAGAGGCCACAGCGCAGCGAGGTCAGGCTGCCAGGCTCCCCCACCGCTCGCCCTGGCTCTGCTGCCTGAATTCGTGCTGGTTTCCCTTTCACAGCTTCAGGCTGATAGGGAGCGAGCGGTTTTAAAACGCTGCCAGACTTTGCTCCTTTTCCTCCTTTGCTTTCAGCCTTTATTTTTTCTTCCCTGGTTGTAACAATAGCTCAATGCAGCAGATGCTCGGAAAGAATGTCACCCTGGCATTTCAGTGGGCCTCTTCCAGGGCTCCTATGTCTCTACAGCAAGCTGAAGACAAGGGTGACAGGGCTTCAGGATGCTGTGACAGAGAGTCCAGGTCTTGCTTACCATCTGAGCATGTGTGCAGCACCACTAGTTTCCAACCCATTAGAGCCCTGCACTGAAGCCCATGCTGCCAGTAGTCAGTGCTGCTAGGTTGAGTTATTACAGCAGCAAATACTATAATAATCCTTCTGTTTGTCTGTATATGGAGTGGAAAATAACCTTCAAGAGAGACACAGCATGCTATCCCGTGGTTATGACATTACTTCCTTCCTACCAGTGCAATTTCATATCCAAATTTGAGATCCTTCTTCAAAGAGTTGCAGTAGTCTCAGCAAATCCATAAAATATCTATGAAAGTTTTTTAGCATAGACAATAACAGAAAACAGCCAAAAAGATCAAAAAGATTATCTTCCCATCCTGAAACAGACATTTTGAATTAATTGATGCCCCAATAGCCTAGCCTTTTCCAAAAGTAAGTTACAAGGAAAAAAAAAAGAAAAAAAAAAAACAAACCACAAACAAAACAAAACAAAAAAAAACCTTGGGTGGTTGCAAAGTGGAGCAAAATTCACAGCTTAAGTCCAATTAACCCATTTTTCCTGTGTACCTGGATAAGATTTCCTTTTTAAGGGAAAGTAAGGAGGAAGCAACTTCTTTAATACTGCATGTGATTTTATTGCCAGCATATTGCTACAGCATATGGGCTTGTTTTGTATGACTGACAACCTTGTAAACTATACATACCATGACTTCTTCAGGCTTTTAATTCTTAAAGTAAATATTAATGCTTTATATTTATATCTCTTTATGTCAATGACATAACTTGTATAACATTCTGTGTATTTGGAAATATGTTCTTCTTCAATTTCTGCCTTAAAAGTGACATCGCTTGCACTTTTGGAGCAGAATAAAAGTTTGTAGTGGGGTTGTATGTGTGGCATTTTGAGGCACAGGGCTGGACCATAGAATCTGCTGGATGCCTTGAAGGAGGATGTAACTAAGGGCAAGGCAAGTTAGTCTTTTAAAAATAAAAGCCAAAAAATTGTTATTCTTGCCCCAGTGAGCTCTCAGCATTGTTGCAAGCAGTTAATTTCTCTGTCTACTGTCCTCTTCTACCATTTAGAGGGTGCAAAACTGCCAGGTTTGCACCCTGTGTTGTGTCTCAGACACTTTTCACCTCTTGCACATGCCCACCATCAGCAGATCAGCCCAACTCCTAATAGAAAGCATGTAGTGGTGGTTATGTCCTTGCTTGACTGGCTCGTTACTTGCTCACAACAGTTTATATGGGCACCTTGTGCTCTTACTGCTGTTGGTTCAGACTCTTTGTTGCTGTAAAAAAAAAAAATACAACCCAAAAAACCCCACAAAAAAAAAAAAACCAAAGAGGAAAAGCAGCTAATAACCCTGTTCCTGAGCCAGGCACCGGCAGATGTTTCTGGGTGATTTCTTTACTCTCCCGTGGCCGGCGGGGACCTCCAAGGCTGTGTCCTCTTGTTTACTGTGTACACGTGCCAGAACGGTGGGAAGTTGCATGTTCGTGTCAGGAAGTGTTTGACCACAAACACTTGAGCCTTCAGAAGGGCTGTTGGGAGCGTTGTGCTTTCAGGCTCCTGTGCCAGCATACTGTTCCTATCTGATACTGCTGTATAAACTTTATCAAGGGATAGGGTCCTTTAGGCTAAAGAACTGCCTTTGCTTACTATTGTGCATCCCCAAAAAGTTCAAAAAGATGATTCTCCCTCCCACCCCTCTGCCCCCTCAACAGGGTCTGAAATAAGGCACTTGCCTGGGAAGACAAATTTAAAGTGACAACTTATTTTTCATTTTTACTGTTGAAATGTGGATGTTTCATTCCAAAGCTTAAAAACGCATCATTCTGAAGTCACATAGGTATCCTTTCCAAAAATATCTCTTACTGACATTAATATTTCTACCCGCATTTTTTGAGTCTCAGGATACTCCCATTATTTATTAATTAATGTTTTACTGGGATGTGAAGCTTCTTGTGTATATCTCCCTGGCTTACCCTCCTCCCCAAGTTCGTGTAAATCTTGATGTTTTATAACTGTGGAGAATTAAATCTGCTATTGAAATGGGCTTCCATCCATCCCTAGGAGTGCCATAAAATTTTAATGTCTTTGTTATTTAGTGTGCTGTATAAGTCAGGAATAATTTTCTGTTTTTCACAACACCGGACAGTTTCTTTAGCTCTGCAGGATTCCTACTCCCTACAGTGTTCCCATCTCTCCTAAATAAACTGTGGCTACAAAGCTATTCTTTTGGAGACAGATAGTTTCACAAAGTACACAGTGTGTGTGGTTAATATTCATGGCACATACTTCATTCATAATTTATCATTAACTTATTCATTTTAATTTCTTCCCAGTGGGGTCTGTAACACACCAGTGTTATCCCAATTCTTTCCCCTACAGCTCTGGCCATCTGGAACAGTCTTGCTGCATGTCTTCACCTCAGCTACACTTTTCCATTTCTTAAAACATGTAGATAAAAAATTATCAGATATAGAATCCTAAAATTAGATACACAGTAAAAATGGCTTAGTTTTCAGAGTGAAGTTGTCACTGAAATCCATAAACCTGCCAGGATGGTCAGTAACCAGTAAAGAAGAAAGCTGCATATCTTGTGGACGTTTTCTAGGTTTTAAGCCCTAAAGAAGGCTTAGGTTGATGTTCTTCTGTGTTTCATATTTGCACTGTGTGTTAGGAAGCTTTGAAACCCATCGCCCACTCATCCACCCTTAAAACACGTTGGCGCGCTTTGTGGAGCAGTCTAACTGCATGTGAACTGCATTTCCTTCAGCTGCAACTAAATCAAAAAAATATGTTCTGACCTGGTAGTGGGCAATTCAGCCCATGGGACCAGGCTGCTGGGAGCTGGAAATAAAAGCTGCTGAATCCCAGCACTGGGGATACCAGTCACTTCACGCTGTGGATGTCACTGCTGTGCTGCTCCACTTGCTAATGGATGCTTAGTCTATATTCTTACTCCTACTAGTTCACACCTAATGAAGATATTTCAGTGTTGCAGTGAACATTGAAGAAAACTTGTAGCAAAAAATATTCAACTCCCCCCCTTGCTAATCTAGCTGAAATAATTTATATTGCTGCCAACAGCATTTAGCTTTAAAGCACTGTTATCTTTGAAGTGCATTTGTTCAGCACACCTGACCTGATTTTTCTATCAGCAGGACTAATTAGAGGGCATTTGGTTTAGTGGGTAAACGATGAGTTTGACAGCAGTGTTTTAAAGCCTTAAGGCTATTTTCCTATAGAAGCTTTAGTCCTCACTTCCGGTGGTGGACCTAGAAGAAAAAAAGATGCAAGAGAAACATGTTATGAAGGATAACCTTGCTTTGGCTTAGCAAGGTCTGTGACAAGGTGCTGCACTTCTTCACCATCTGTAAAGCATATCTGGCTATGTAATTATGTGTTTTGCTGAGCAGCCTCTTCCTTTACACTATCTGAGAATTAAATTTGGTTCCCCAAATCTTCCTAGCTACACGTGCAGAAACCCTACTAGGAATTGATGCCACCACACCTGTGATAGTTCAAAACACACAAAGACTGCTTGCCTTTCCTGCGCAGCTCACCCTGCCTGTGTTGCGTAGATGCACTCCAGGTCTTTCCTCCTCAGGTTTACACAACAAAAGGTTTTCATAGACATCATGTTGTTGAAAGTCCTGTAGTGGGACCTGAAGAGGCACAGTCACAGTGGTTCCTCAAGATGAAATAAAATCTCCTTTGAGGGTGTTTGGGAATGCTATTATAATATTGGCCAGGAGGTTTCATTCTCTAACTTCTGAAATATACCCTGGACTCTCCTTCAGTGGCTAGTAATAGTATTCATAAGTTGTACATAACTACCTCTTGCTGGCTATAATTTTGTCAATATAGAATCTCTATTTTAGGGCTGGTTTTTGCACATATGGAACTTTATGGGATGATGACACATCTGGGGCACGCTTTGTGATGTTTCTGTATTTTTTACAAAAATAGAGGCAAAAATAGGGGTTTCTATAAATGGGGAAGAAGAGATTTTTGCACTCCTATCTAATTGGAAGTAGGGGAGAGGGATTTTTAATTTAAAATTTGGCTTGACTATTTTTTGAAGCGTGATATATTTAAGTACTAAAGCACTTAAGGATAAAATATGATGTTGCAAAGGTACAGAAGAAAACTTCAGGGAGTCTATTTGCAAAGGACATTTCAGCCAACGAAGGCAAGGTAATGCTTCAGGGATGCCTAGTAATTATGGGCCTTGGAGCAGCTGGTATTTTAAAAGTACCTTCAATGTAAGTTCCATTTCAAATTATTCTCGGTTTAACTGAACAACTGAAGGAGTTTGTCCCAGGGAGCAACCACGTGCTGCAGTGTGAAGACACCAAAATGATCTCATTTACTCAATGCAGTTTAACTGGAACAGAACCAGAGCACCTAGGGAGTAAGAGGATGAGAGCAAAGTTATGGAAACTTGGGGAGGACATAGCATTAAGAAGAGGAACAAGCAAATGGTGTTGATGGTACACAAATAGGGGAGAAAACGGATGGCCTACAAATGCCAAGTTGTAGCCAGAGGAGGTCCTCAGAGACTAGTAAGAGCAGTTGGGACAGCATAAGGAAGAGCTGTACTGGAGTTGCTCTTCTCGGATTTCAGGCAGCTAGTAAAGACTGCATGTTGGGTTAGTCTGCAGAGGAAAGCATGACCCCCTGCAAATGGGATCAGGACTGTTTTTTACGGAGGAGAGTTGTGGATGCAGCTGGAAGAGGAAGTGTGATGGTTACCGGCTGCTCATCACATCCTTCCTCCCAGAGGTTTTCATCCTCTCGCAGCTGCCAGCTGAATTGGTCATGTGGATGATCCCACACCTGGTTAAGCAAAAAGGATCTAGGCTAGGTTAATTAGTTTAAATTGTATGTCTTTGGTAACCTGTCTCATGTTGATTGAAAGTAGCTGGAAAACTCTCCTATGGGCCGATCAGTGGGAGGATAGCTTCTAGCAGCAGCAGGCTGTAGTGTGGGAGACAGTAACCTCTTCAGGTGCAGTGTCACTAAAAAAAACAACCCAAGCAACTAAATGGATCAGCAGCTGCATGGGTGTTTATAGACAAAGCAAAGGAGATGAGTAAGGAAGCTACTAGGGCAGGCAGGAAAATTAAAGAAACTTTTGCAGTAGGGTAGGAAAAGAGTCATTAGAGGAGGAAAATGGAAGTTAAAAATGGGGAGAATAACCCGTGTTCTATCAGTGTGAGGTTTTGATGTGTCCTCTGTAGGGACAACTCTCGAGCCTGTGAGAATTAGGATGTTCTTGCAATTTAGTGTAGACATGCATATATACCATTTTCTTTTTTAAACTTGGTATGTTAACGTTATCTGTATTAGTATAACACTTAGAGACTGGAAATGCAACAAGATTTAGCTCCTGTTATCTGAAAACTCAAATTTGAAGTCAACCTCTCAGTGTTGGATGGTAGTTAGGAATTAAAGTCTACCTGCTCCTTTTGCTAGTGGTAGGCAGCTCCTTCTCATTCTTGTCGGGTTCTGCAAACCCACCCCTTGCTATAAAAAGGCATGTAATTTCATCAGTCACCTATCTAGTTGTGGCTGCTCAGGAGTTAATTACATCTCAAGTAATATAATGAACCAAAAGAAAGGAGAACTAGCACTGCTTGCTCCATGTGCACACCTTGGTGGATTTGAGTCATTATAGTGCATCACAGGGGAGATGAGCAGGGAACGAAATGAACCTTTTCTTTTCTCTAAAGCTATGTATCTTTTGCAAAATTTTAATCAATTTCTACTCCATGTTTTCCTCTCCAAATACCTTATTCACTAATGGGACCTATTATATTTATTCACGTTGGACATTTTTACAAGAAAAGCTATTAAGAGGAAGGACTCAAACAGTCCAATTTACCACGTATCCGGAGGCTTAACCAAAACTATTATTACATGAAAGAATGGAGGAAATTAAGAACAGGGCCTTCAGAATACCAAATGCCAGTACAATTTTTTTTCTTAATTTTCTTTCTGTCTAATTAACTCTGTCAGGAGTTTGAAAACAATTAGGCACTAGAAGGGAAAAAGAGTAAGATAGTCTTACCTACGTCTTCTGTGCATTCTAAATACTTCCATGCTGCACTGCAGGCATCTTCTGAACTGAAAAAATAAATTTTAAAATGGCTAACATGAACTCTAATGGTGCTTCTGTAAAAATCCTGTCCTCAGTTACTGAAAAGAGTGATGAGAGCTTTCTACATAATAACATAGAAGGCTGTAAAAAACTACTAAATTTATGAGCTTAAAAAATAGATACTTGTTTAGGTGATTTTTTTTTTCCAAAGGTAAAAAATTGTGAGAAATATTTTTAAGAGACCTAGGTTATTCTCTTTTGTAAAATTAATCAAGGGTAAATTAAATTAGATAGAAATGATACTTATCTTGAGAGCAAATAAACTCTTTGTGTTAGGTTTGGTGACTAACAATCTGGTTTACTTGGTAGTATTGTGAATTTCCTCTAGCCTCCATCCCGGTTTTTGCAGTCCATGCCTCATACATTCTCAACATCTGCACCTACTTTGATTATAGCATAAAGATTGTGGACTTAATCTAAATTGAATGATAATTGTAAGGGACTTGTGCATGGATAATGATGAGAACTGGTAAAAGAAAAGACTGTATATTACCCAAGAGTCAAAAACATGCAGTGCATTTGAATGCCTCTGCTTTTAAGCTTGAGGAAGTATGTGAAAAATCTTGTTTCAGCAAGATTTTAATTACCTCATGAAAATCTCCCTCTTTGTATGACATTCCAGCTGGGTATTCAAAAGCAGAAGAGCCTGGAACCTGCCAGCACAGTCAAGATTGCAAAGTTAGGAGGCTGTGAGATTAAAATTGTGTGTAACCTTGTGCTTATTTCTTTACTGCAAGAGCAGCTGATTATTTCCATCAAGACACACGTGTCCCTCTTCTAAATAAACCACAGTAATCTCTGATGTGACAGAAAGCTACTGTTTTCTGGAGTTCTTGTGTGAGGTTCTGGTATGTGGCCTTTGGGGCAAAAGGAAATGTCAAAGTGTTCACCCATCAACAGAACTTCTCTTTTCCCCTCTGCGCTAACTAAGTACCTCGAGTACACTTGACACAAATATGACACACTATTTTTTGCTGCTTAGAAGTTCTGGTTCTTTTGCCTTTGCCTGTTAATTTGGAGTATTATTAGGTTTTTATTTTGTCTGGGTTCAGCCTGCTGTTCCCAGGCATAGTGGATTCCAGGTTTCCTATTAAAAGAATTCTAGGAGAAATAGGAAAGGCTACAAATTGCATCAGCTGGCAACATAACAAGAGGAAGCACAACATGATATTAAGTCTTACTGCAGTGCTGCTGTGTGTTGAGGGCAGTCATTTTTGTCTCACTGGATGTCTTTCTTCTCTACATGCATGCTCTTGTGTCAGGAAAGACTGTAAGACCTCTTCATAAAGGTGAATGAGCTTTGTAAGGCTCATTTCTACAAACTGGTATTTTTAAGTTATGGACTGAGAACATGAATAGCTGATGCATTGTGAAACAAAACTGAGATCTGAATCACCACGGGGACCCAGTCTCTTTGTTGGGTTAGCTGCAAAGGTACTGACCCCTGTAGATTTTTCTCTGCTGTAGCATGAACATTCATGATTGAGTGTGGTGGCATCCTGATGGTGATCTGCCCCATGGCATGCCAGATTTCTGAATTTTGCTAAGCTTTTCATAAAATTAGGAGGGAGGCATTAGTTCTGTTCTCTGAAGGGTTTTATAGCCTAAATGGGAGACACAAGTCAAAAGCAGATTGATTGGATGTTGACAATCACAAGGAACTCCACCATTGTTCTCTTTTATTTTTTCAGTTTTCAAGTCTTGTACATTTTGTGTGTTAGTGCGAGGGTTGGAGCAGAAAAGAAGAGCCAAGAATTTGGGAGAGGTGAATGGAAGTGCTCAGTTCTAATTCTTTATTCTTTAGTTGAGGCATGCTGAGAAACACTTTCCAGTTATTAAACAGCTAATGAGAAACGTCTCACTTCTGAACCTCCACTTTGAAGCAAATAAGAAATCAGACATTTGCATATGTTGGACTTGTAAATTTATTTCAGGCTTGTGATTACAGCAAGGCTATAGATCTTCACAACAACAGGCCATCGGTGCTTATGCTTGCTTTGGGTGTGGAGTCTTGAAAAAACTTCTCCCAAAAATGGATTCACAGTGGTGTAGCTAGTAGTAGAGCACAATCTTTGAGAAAACAAATCAAATGCAAAACCAAACACAAATGTCCAGCTCAGGAGACATTTGTCTCCTGACAATGGAGGTCAGGAGCATATACAGGCATGCGGTGTTTAAACGCATAACCTCAAAATTATTGTCTACAGCTACACATCCTCCGTGAATTCAGAACTAGAACTTGGTAGCAGCACATGAAGATTAAACATCTTAGGAACAAACTCCTTTTAAACAGAACATCTTTAATGTAACATGGCCTTTGACAGTAACCAGTTTTCCTTCTGTTTTGGTAGAATCTTTGTTTTAGCTTTGCAAATAAGTATTTAAAGCAATATTTCTCCATCTTGTTCCTGTTTGACAAATAGAATGCAAGTATATTTTTTTTATGTGATCAGGTGCTGTTTGCTTAAAATAGAAAGTGTGATCCTGAGTCAACATTACTGTCTATATGTCACATATACATCTGTACATTTTCCTTTAGTGTCCAGTAACATTTTTATTGCTGTTTTAGTGATCAGTTTATAATCCTTCATTAATACACACCATCAAGCTGAGATCAGTTTGACTCATTGCTGACCTTAAAGTTATTTGGGGGTTGGCCTTTAAAATTTTAAAATTTCAACTGTAGGTATTAATAACAGGTATAACAGGTTGGGTTTTTTTTCTTTCTTTTTTTTTTTTTTTTATAAATAAGAGAAATAGTAAAAATAGACAAGCAAACAAGCCCAAGAATTACGAAAGTCTGTTGTGGACCCATAGTGCTTCTCAGCTGATGAACTCAGTCATTATCCTTTAACAGTTCAACTGTCTGTGCTTTATGGAAAGGAAAAGGCTTGTTGTCTTATGTTTGCACATCTGCATAATATGTGAATGATCAAAGCATATTGCTGACCTTACAATGTACCTCCAATGCCTGTTTCAAAATTGTCACAGAAATCTTTGCTATTATGGCTAGTATACAAAAAAAAAGTGCAGTAACTTTTATCCCCAAATCATTGTAATTTTCATGGTCTATAATGCTCCAGATTAAGATGAATTAAGATTCTTCAAAAAAGTTTCTAATAGTTGTGGCTTCTGCAATAACAACACTTATTTCATGAATTCTTAGATTTGACTCATAAAAGCTTTCAGAAATATTCCAAATCACATTGGAAAAAACCCCCAACCTTCTAACTGTCTAACTACATCAGTAACAACTGACAGCTATGGGTCAAAGAATAGAGGGACACCTGGGATCAATTATTGATGTTTGAATTTGATTTTAATCATCTTTGCATGTGAGTGTGGACTAATTTCTTTGTCCTCTGTACAGATGTTTTCATTGGCTGCTAAACAATACTGTTTTGATTTATGAAAGGTCATAACAAATTGTTGCAAGGGGGTTACAAGATGTTTCTGCAGCTAATTGAATCAAAAATTATTTTCCTTTCTCAAGGTGTATCTGGGAAAAGTGTGCCACAATATTCTGTCTTTAAAAGTATGTGAATATACTGTACCCAGTAGTGCACATTGTGAAAATCTTCCTATTTCTCACTTAGCATCCTTGATTCAGATGGCTTAACTATGTACATGATGCTGTGTAGCTTGATAAAGGGATGCAAAGGGATAAAGTGGAACTTGCAACAGCCAAAACTCTTCCCGAGTGGTTATGCGTAGAGCCACATTCAACAGACTTTATTTTGCTATGTTTCATAACCAGTAATTTTTAAAAAACAGACCAAGGGCAAATAGCATATGCTAGTGAGGATAAATTTGGGTATTTTCCTTCCAATTCACTCAGACAGGTATTTCTCAAGAATAGGGATTGTATGTGTTCTGACCTGTAAGGAAGAAAATGTGCTTTCTGTAAAATTCTCACAGGCAGCTTTTTTTTTTTTCCTTCCAGTTCTGCATGATGGATTACTCTTGCATATTTTGTACTTCCTTTCTCTAAAGACTCTCCATTGCAATCAAGAGTCATTTAGTTGTGGTGTTGGGGGATATGGTGTAGGGGAGAACTTTGTAGAGTATGGTAGATGGTTGGACTTGATGATCCCAAGGGTCTTTTTCAACCTGGATGGTTCTATGATTCTACACATACATTTACTTAGTAAAAACAATCCAGGAGAACCCAGGAGAGTGAACTGTGTGATTAACATTTGATTTTTTCTTTCAGAGCTGACATGGGTTACTAATGAAGTACTATTAAGTTATCCTCACTAACTCGGTTTCACTTTCACTTTGTCCCCATACCTAGAAAAAGCATGTAGATGGAAGTCCAATAAGTTAGTACAGGTACTTTTACAGTGGTCTGAAATAATCACAATCTGATTGGAAAGGATCCTAGTCAAAATTTGAAACATAGAAGCCCATCCTGATCTGCAAATTAGTAGGCAAATAAATAAATATATTTAAATTTTTTTTCCTGGTAAAAAGCACTCAGCAGCTCCTACTAAATTATTTGTCATGTAGGTTGTTGGTTTCCTTTAAAAATATCCGCTGGCTCAGGTAAATTAGGAATGAGCTGTTGAACACATACTCAAGTATATAAAGGAGTATATAAATTATTCAAAAATTTTCTCTAGCAATTTTTTGCTAGGAAAAAAAAAGGAACATTATTTTTATTTTCCTCAGCAGACAGAGTTCAGGGCTTTACCTTGCATTAAAGTTATAGCATAACACACTGACGTGATACAGTATTTTTGAAAAACAGTGAGGTTGCACCAAGTATAGGGATGAGGGACAGAAACCTCTTCAATCTGAATTCACTAAATGGAAAATAAATTGTGTCTGAGCAGCTCTGATGGAGAAACAATCCTTAAAAATGGAAATAGTCTTTGTTCTTTTATTGCATTTAGTTTACAAGATGAACAAGAACCAACAGGGCAAATAGTGACTCTTAAGTGATTCCATTTGCTTTATATTTATAGTTCTACGAAAAATACAAATCCCTTCCTTTGGAAGGATTTATATAGCCTCTTACCATCCCTAGTGCAACTATATGTACAGGATCTTACCCTTTCTTGGCAAAATTTGCTGTGCCTTAGTCCAACAATAAAACACAGAGTAAAAGTAGAATGAGTGATTTCTAGAGAATTTGATTCTGCAATTAATAAAGTCTTATTCTAAAAAAACTTCCAAAGTTCAGAACTCCCACTGAAATCAGAATCAAAACTCATGTTAGATATCTTTTTCCACTGAAGTTAGGTTTTATTGTTTCTGGGGATTATAGATCTGTATTTTCTGCTTTTCTCAACAAACTTATTTATGGATTCAGCTTCTTTATTCTTTCTGCCAATCATATAACTGTAGGAATTCCACTATTTTGAGACTTTTTAATTGGCAGTATCTGATGTGTGATATAAAATTCTGGCAAAATGGCAAACTTCCTTTGACTGCTGAGTAGGGTTTTGGTTTTGGGGTGCTAGATCTGGCCAGATTCTCTTGCTGAAATAACTTCACAGGTGCCGTGCAGGATGACTGCCCACGCTGTTTGAAGGATACTGAAGGATGGAAAATCTAATGAGGATTTTCAGCCCTAAACAAAGCAAAAGTGATGCAAAAATAGCCGTGGGCAGGCCATGAAGCTAATCTCTCCCTTTCAAACTGTGGCATTTGTTCAGATGTGTAGTCTTGAGGAATTCATGGGGGCCTTTCTGCTGTAGCTTAAATGTGTTGGAAACGGCATTCTTTCTTTACTCCCGCTCACGATCGAAATTGGCCAGGAGACTGGTGGTTTTTCTTAGGTGTGGATCTTGTTACCGTGATCCATGTGTATAATACCTTAAGACAAGATAACTCCATGTAGAACATAACCATAAACCTCTCCAAATACGAGCTGGCAGTAGTATACTTTATGAGCACCACATGTTAATAGTGCTCCGTGATATGTGTCATCTGCCTGGGGTTTGAGTGCTGTTTGAGTTGGTGCTTCGTATTGATTTGAAATCCATCACTTTTGAAATATCACTGTTTCTGAGACTGTAAAGCAGCAAAAAATTTGGTGTCAACAGTTTTACTCCTCTAAGTATCATGTTCTTTGTACTGTTGCCTATTAAATACTCTGGCTCTTCAAAAACACTCTTGCCCCTTCTCCAAGGAAGAATTAATCTGAATTTAACGAACCAGTGAGTATGTTATTGTTAGGAAATTGTTGCATCCCAGATGCCGAAAATGTTCTTTGAATTCCCACCAATTTGTCACACTCAAGATCTTTTTAGCGGCAAAAAGAACACACCTTATATGCAAAGCCAAGAATTTACCATCAGGATAATCAAAATCTTATTTGTCTAATCTAAGGATTATTATTATTATTCCAGTTACAATAATAGTGATGCATACTTCAAAGTAAATACAGCTGAAATGATACATACACACATTTTCTAGAATCTACCTCTTTCCCTAATGTTATCCTTACCCTTCCACTGGCACTGAAGGGCAATGTTTTCAGTTGTGGAGGAAGGGGAAGTTTCTGGTGAGTTGTCTGTGTCCTGAGTCCATCCTTGGGAGAAGTCTTTCTGTGTACACTTTAGGATCCGCTTTCAGGCATTTTTATGTTTGCTAACATGATCTGCGCTTATCTTATTCTTCACTGGTCTGCAATTCCACATTAAATTTGAATTTACTATATATGGTGGTTTTGACACATGTTTGAGACTTTTTCTTTGCTCTCTTGCTTATCCTTACGGCTGTTTTTACCCAGCTCATCCCTCTCCTGGCTAGTCCGTGACCACAGGTTGCCAGTAGCTTGTAGCCCTGGGACCTCTGGGATCATCCTGTGTCCATACTCACAAAGCACACTGCTGTCCATGCTGCTTTTTGGTTTAGGATTCCAAGTAATACTTGTTACTGCCATCTGCTACCTAAAAGTAAGCCTAATACCATACATGTAAACAAAGGTAAGCTAAAGGTAAAGCAGAGCAACCTAACAGTTGTTAGGTAATTGCTCTTACAACTAAACAAACTCAAAAACAGCTCCTGGCAGGCCCAGACTGACAGGTCCTGGGACCTCCACTTGTAGCATACATTATCAAGGATATAAAAAAAGTATCAAGGGTAACACTTGTCCTACCTAACTACAAGCAATGGCAACACCATATTTACTGGGCAATGAGGCTATAATAGAGAATTGGCAAATGACAGAAACCATGGTGTTTGGGATTACTGAGAGGAAAAGCTGGGGCAGATGATGAAGGAGAAGTGTGCAGCTGATTCAACATGTGAGGAGTGAGTATGGCTGAAGGAAAGAAATAAGTCATTGACTTCAGTTGGCTTTTGTATATCTTCAGATGTGAAAGTGTAAGGATGTAAGTGAGCATTATCTTAGCTTAAAGACTTTTCTGGTATGACCTTATTTTAGAAAACAGGTTGTTTGATATGTCTCAGTTACAGGACTGTGAATTAGCAGGACATAGACAAAATACTAAAGAATAGCCAGTTCCAGAATTTTTTAAAGACTGTCTTCAGTTTGCCTCGCTGCCACCCAGTGCTTCTTGGAGTGCCTCTTCTTTGTGTTTTCTGTAGTAGACAACAGCAGGTCTGTGGTCTGCTGAGGCATCCTCCAATATGAGTTTGGAGAGTGATCTCTGTAGGTCCTGTCCCACCAGTTACACCAAAAAGTGTGCTTTACTTAAGTGAAATACTTTAGCCAAAGTGGTCAACAAGGGGAGAAGTGAGACTTTCAAAGCACTGCAGGTCTGTATGGCCTCTAAGTATTATTGCTCTTTATCTATTTCTTCTTAATGTTTTTATATTTTGAATAAATACTGAGTCTATTGAAAACATGATTACTATTTGTAGCAAATGGAAATACTTCTTGGAACACGTGCACAACCATACACACAGAGATTATTAACCAAGTAGACCTTCTGCTAAATGATGATGTCTCATTCTGTTTAGCAGCCATTCGTGCTGCATTACAGCACTAAGATGTGTTCCATTAAATGGAAGTACTGATTCCTCTTCCCTCTGATAAAGATAAAATAACTAAAAGTGTTAGTTTTAGATGCTATTTTTGGAGCACAGCTAAAGACAACTGTCAAACTGAGTGAGGTTTGACACAGCTTCTTCTGACAGTGCCCTTCAGGGAATGGTTTGAATGTATGCCTACTCAGTCAAATTGAGGATGTCTCAAGTTTTGGGTGGTTTTTTTTTACCCTTAACCAGTCATAATGTCAATAGAGTTATGACCAAACTTGGACCCACCACGAAGAATCTAGTAGGACAGTGGAGTTAAAAAATTTTAAGAAATCCAAGACCTGGAATTCATTGCCACTAAATTATAACCCTTTCAAGAAATACTTTGAGAAACATGGGAACTGATGAGACTGTTCTTTAATGAAGAAAATCAAAGATGATGAGTTCTATAGGCAATATTGAGCTAGTTGTCAGTAATTAGCTTCAGATGAGATTGTTGTCTTTAATGTTTCTTGACTATTCTTGAATGAGTTGGAACATACGATGAAAGTGTATTTACAGCCTTTGATATTTTGGTGGATGTCTCAATGCTTCCTGGAAGTAGTCCAACAGGTTGTTTGGCCAAGTGGTTTGTGGAGTAGCCAGTTGCCAATAAAAGTAAAGAAAGAAAGAGAAAACTGTTAATTGTTCATGCAGTAAAAGGTCCCTCATACATTTTATGATGTGGTATTTTAAATGCATCTAAGGAAAAGTCAATCTAATGAAAGAACAAATGCTTTTTGTCTTTTATGTGGATTGTGTTGCTTGTATGCTTATTGTAGTTTTTCAAGTTCAGGCTTTTTAATGCAAATTATTAAAACAATAAGTTCAGTGTGTCTGGGGTGGGGAAAATGAACAGTTTAAAGAATACAGTCTGTGAAAATGGATTCTGATAGGACGAATGTTGGGTTTGTGTTGGTGTAAGTATTGCCACTTTGGAATTACATTAGAGCATTGCCAATGTTAATTGGGGATTCAGTGTTTTAAAACCAATTATGTATCCTTTCTATCTGAATCTTTACAATTTAGTGAAGCTGTAAGCAGTTTTAAAACAAGAGCTTGAATTCAGAGATGCTTATAATTTCAGATTTCTCTGTCAGATTTGCATGTAATAAGACTTCAAGTAGGATATAAATTGAAAAGCATGGGGTAGGTCTAGTAAGTTGTAGAAAGAGGGGGAAGTAATTTTGGAAATGGGGAAAGATAGTGACAGATATGAAATGGAAGCAGCCCTATACCTGCTGTGATCAGGTGGAAAGGAGCAGGGAGTATTATCCCAGATTCTCTTCTGCATAAGCTCTACAAAGGTAGGGAAGAGATAAAAAATGTCTCCCCTGACTGAGCCAACTTAGAACAGCATCGAAATATCTGGGAGGTAGAGGTCCCCAGTGAAATACTGCATTAGCAACCATTGCATTGTCATGAAGGGCAACTTCAACTCTTTGGGGTTAGGAGGTGGAGATCTGGAGAAAAAAACCCCAAACTTAGTTATAGTTCAGGTACACTAAGTGGGAACTGCAAGTACATCAGATGCTGACATGTTTGGACCAGTGTTCTGGAGATCTTTGCCCGTAATATGTTTTCCTTATGCTTTGCTGACTGTTTGTGGAGGAGGGTGGAGTGAAGGCACTTTCTATAAACTTGTACAGAAAGAATAGCCAAATGCTGAAGTAACTTGTTTAATCAGGGACACTTAATGAGAATTTCTGCTCCTTGTTAAGATAAGAAAGTTAAACTTTGTGATAAATCTCTTGACAATAGAGTTAGTGTGGCTGTTTTGAATTACACCTGTTTAGAAGAGTTGTCCCATAATACTTGAAGTCTAGGTCAATAACTTCTGGAGTTATTTCAGAATTATATTTTACAACATGCAATTTATACAATCCGTCAATTTAAACAAAATCGGATGACCTCATGAGAATCAGCATAAACCTTGATTTAACCTGTGATTAACTGGATTCTTTTTTCATAAAACCTTTTGTTAATTGGCATGCCTGAGATATTCAGAATAGCAGATACCTTCCCACAGCAACTCCCACTTCCATCTTATGGTTTAGGGAGAGGGTGCAGCACCGCACCTTCCTCACCTGATATTTGCAGGTGGCCGTTTGTAGCTTCAGGGGTATGGATGAGGATCTGAGATCAACAGCATATGGTTATGTTTTCATTCTAGAAGGCTGGAAATTTTCAAGGAATGTTTGGTAAGAGAATCTACCTCAGGCAGATCTGTGGTAATGATTACTATTCCAATAATCTTTCCAAGAATTTGTCTTGCATTTTGGAAACCAAATGGTGCTACTTTCATTGGGCAACGTCTTGTTTCTTGCAGCAATTGCCAAGGGATGGGGGGAAAGAAAGAGGGATGAGGGTAGCTACTTGGAAATATTAGCAAAAACTTGAAGTTTATGTGGACTTAAGCCCAGTACATCAGTAGGTCTTTCAGTATTAGCACACAAAATTACCATCTCGTATACAACTATGACTTTAGTCTAATGAATTACCTGTGTATTCAAACCATACCTGACTAGTTAAAGTTACTAGTTTTAATTAAGATAAATTAAAGATAAAACTCTACTCCCTACCCTTAGGTGAAAGTCCATAGCCTTCTCCTTCTTTTCCTCCCCCTCCCTATTCTACCTCTACGTTTTACAGATGAGTTCTGAATACAGTATTTTGGAAAACCTGTGCACAGTAACCACATAGCTCTGAAATTAATTATATTTGGGGTTATCTTCCTTAGATGTTTCAAATTATCATTATCTCAAATGGATCCCAGATCTGAAGCTTTTTTGTCAGTGGGTGATAATAAGCAATGTAAGAGCATTCAGGTGAGATGCAGAGGGAAGAATTAGCCTACAAGGCAATTTTGTCTGTAGAAACTGCATCACTGAAACATATGTCAAATATCACTTATATAGGAAGACATTTGCAAAGCTCTAAAAACCTTCTGCAATGTCATTTTCAAGCACTGCATTTCAATCAGCATGGGGAGTGAGATGAAAAATGAAAATGAAATCAATAGTTGTAACATTTTTGGAAATGTTTCAGCTAATGAAAATAGGAACCCTTTTTTGCTACTGTTTTGCTGAATGTGCTTATTGGATATCTTGTTAAATATGACTGTGTAATTGAGGATAAACGTGTGCTATTGTATTTTTATTTGCTCATAACTTTACTCTTCCTTACACAGTAAGAGGATGACATGAAACTAGTTGTTTGAGTGCACCAGTGAGTTTGCTGATGAACTTAAGACCTCAAAACTCAAATTAGTAACGAAATCAAACAGGCAATGCAATTTAGAAGATAAGCCCTTAAGAGAATGCTTACAGTATATGTAATAATTACATTCATAGCAAAAAGAAAATCTAACAGTAGGTGCAATCACCAAATTAAATTTATCTGTATGGGACTGAGGGTCTAATAAGCGAAAAACTCTGTTTTCTCTTAGCCATGTGTATCGTGATGGCTGTGCTGGATGCCTTTCATTTTTCTTGCCTCTCAGACTGGAAAATGATAAATAATGCACCCTCTGGTATGAATTTCTATTTGCGTGTATTTGGCATAACACAGGAATCTTAGAAATGAGTGAACATTTCTCTCACATCTGGAACATATCTAAATTATCACCAATAACGTCCCAACTACAAATGGCTGAACAAGACAGTAAGGCACTGTGTCAAATGTAGTCCAACTCCTTCTGCCGTTAAATGAACAACCACCATAAACCTGAAGTTGTCACTGTTCCTAAAGTCCTGTTTAAAAACAAAGCAACCAAATTCAGAATAATGGCTGGTTTCTAGCTAAGAGTTGGCTTGATTTTAAATTGGTTTCAAGAGACCCTTATCCCCTGCGCTTAAGCCCATACATCATAGATTACGTATTCTGTATAATAACAGCAGCCTTTATACTCCGGTGATGCTCTGTTAAAATGCATGACCTTATGGCTGTGCTTAGCTAAAGTCATTCAGCCTGTGGACTTGCTTAATATCTGAAAAACATTCCCCTCTCGAGATGCACAGAACCATGCCTAGCGCTTCCCCTACCCTGCGAGCAGGTGGCCAGCACATTGGTGCAAAATGTCCGGCCGTGCTGCTGTCTTCAATTAGGATGCCCTCAAAGCTGACTCATCTGTTGCTGTGGGGTTCCCGTCAACCTGGCTGCTTTCAACCCTCAAGTGTTAATGTGTCCTTACCGCAGCGGGGTTGTCAATCATTCACACCAACGGCCTCATGGCAAGGGGTTGCTCCGCAGGGGAAGCGGTGGCTCTGTGGGGATGGGGCTGCCTCATCCAACCTGCGAAACTGAGGACCGTGATTTTTGTTTCATGCATCTGTTCCTTTTATTTTCCATGGACTGAGTAACAATTTACCACCCAAAGAGATGAAGGGGTATATCCCATGCCTGTTGTGTTTGGATACCAGCACAAAGATGAGATGGTCTGCGGTGAAGTCTTGTGGCTTAGGAAATTGTACTGCCTATTATATTTTTCCAGCAGGGTAAATCAAAGAAATAAATAGCAAATAAGTGTGTTTTTTTTTAAATGTCGTTTTCCATAACCAAGGTCGTACTTGGAGTAATTTATGAGCATGCCTTAGTGCTGTGCTCTCCACCCCACCCCCTGTGTGGTTTACTGCTCTGTCCCATTTTTAAGGAGCAGAAAAATGGGGGCTGGTTGGTTTTGTGGACTTCAAACCATTCTCTGGAAGCTTTTTTTACTACTGCTGGCACCCCCACTTTCTAGTGTAGATTCATTACAGCTGTTTGTGGCGTAGCATCAGCCACTGCTCAGACCCTGCAGTTGAAAGCATGCCCTTCTGTAGCCCATAGGCAAATTAGTCCATCAACTTAATTCTTACGGGATTGTGGCTCTTGATTACTGGGCTCCTGCCACAGAGGTGATTTAATATCCTTGAAATCTATGTGGACCAGGGTTGATGGAAGGTCATATCCCAGCTCAGTGAGAAACATGCACGTTTTCACTTTGGTTTTCTCCCAGTTTAGGCTCTGGTGACACTGATGCAATCCTCACCTTTTATTTTCCTTTCCGGTTCCCCACTTCTGGCTCTTGTAGCTTTGTCTAGACTACGGATATGGATGGTATAGGAATAATGGGCAAGTGTGCATGTGCAGGCACACGCACATTTTGTGTTTTATAAATTTTGCATTACCTATGTGGAGTATTCCTGCCTGAATGAATAGCATTAAATCAAAACAGGCTGTGAGACGGGAACAACAGGAAATGAAAGAACGGCTAAGATAAGGTATTCAGCTGCATCCACTGGTTTAATAAAAATGTTGCTGGTACCTCTCTCCATCCATGCCTTGCCTTGCCTTATATCCTTAGCTCCTCACAGCTAGAACAATGTGGTGACTACAAAGCACACCAAGAGGTGGATTTAGGGGGAGAGGGTTGCACAGTGAAGGAAATGTTACCTGAGCAAGGATCCTAACCTACTGAACCTGTCAGAAACACCATGGCTCGTGGTTGCCTGCTGTGCCTTTATGCCCAGGTGTATTTTTACTTCTGCACAGGTGCAGGTTATGGTGTTGAGGGGGGAGGCACTTGCCACAGGCAAAGTGAAAGGGGCTGTGAGCCCTCACTGTCTGCTCTGTGCTGTTGTAAGAGTTGCTGAGAGTGCAGGCATTGGGCTAGCGATGCAGCAGGGTCTGTCTATAGCTCTCTTTTCATTTCTATGACACCTTCCCTTTACTGGCTACATGAAAAGGAGCATTCAGATCTCTTTTTGTCTTATTAGATCACTTGCACACACGCACATGGAGAAAATACTGACTTTTCATTGCTTTACTGGATTTATATCTGCCATGGTTATGTCTCTGTAGGTCTAGGTCTCGGTCTTTCAGAAATGTAGAGGGTGAGATAATCTAGTGACTCCTAATTAAATAGCTAAGCTGTTTTCAAACCCAGAATTTTTAGTGATTTATGTTCAGGTTAGGGCATGCACTTCAAATATACTTTCCCAGGAACATTTAACTTTCATAAGCTTCTGCATTTTCTGCTGCAAATGTAAAATGTGTTTCTTCAACTGGCTTTGTCTTCTGCATTGTGTGCAAGGGTGGGAAAACCCAAATCCTACTAACACAAAACATACCCTGCACACTCACTTGTTCCCCTGGCAGCAAGATGAGAGAGGGAATGAAGTGCATATGAGTGGTATTAGTCACATTGGTTACTGTGTCCTACGGGAAGGTATATTGCTCTGAAGAGGCCATTATAGGGAATTACACCTTCACAGAGCAGGGCTGCTCACTCCAAAGTATAATGAACTTTCTCTGCCTGGTCTAAGAGAAACAGTAGTATAACTAAACTAGTAGCAGCAGAGTATTTAGGATGAATGGACAAAAGGCAAAATGTTTGGAAGTCTTACTAGGTGCTAATTCTGGGCTTTCCTTAGTAGCCTTCTCCACCTCTTCTACTCTCCTTTCAGTACTTTCAGTATAACATCTCTATTTCTTTCTACAGCCTCTTTTCTGCTTATTCTTTTCATTATTTTGCCCCTCTCTTTGGGTCTGCTACATCCCAATGTAAATTATTATCGTTCAACTGCCTTTCTGCTTTTCTGCAGAGTGCTGTTTTCTCTCCAGAGCCGTTTTTACTCTGTTAGTAGGATGCCTTGCACAGTGGGGTCCTCTCTAGTGATGGGGCTCCAGGGCTCAGTGGTAATGAAAATAATAAAGGCACGATACTTCATCATAATTTGCTTTTATGTTGTTGTCAGTAATAGGGTCAGTGTAATGAGCAAAAAAGTAGACCGGTTGCCATGTTTTGATACTTTGAGCCTGGTTTGTAACAATTATCTGGCAAAAGAGGTTTATTAATGCAGGTTATGTGGAAAAAACACTTGGCTGACAATATAACCAGAACCAAAGAAGCCAACCTAATGGCACCCAGATGCTCCACAAAATCATTTGGGTGATTTGAATATGTTTATATAATCATTTCTTCCATCTTAACTAGCCTGTGACTGAATATATTCCTTGGTGATCTTCCTTACTGCACAGCTCTGTAGAAGTTCCTGGAGCTGCAAAAGCTCTTCCCTTTGGTGTAGGAACAAATTGTGCACAAGCACGGCATCATCATGCTATAGGAGACACTTCTGGGCTGGAATTTTTATGCTGGTGTGGTCAAACTGCCACAGCTCAGTGTTGGGAAACCAGCTCTTTGCGTTGACATACCCAGGTGTTCTAAGAGAGGTTTGTGGCTGCTTTGTGCTCCTAAGGTACTATAAATTAGGCATGGTGAATTAATATAGTAGTGAATCTAACCCAAAATTTTAAAAGTCACCATAAAAGCCATTTTGTTCTGTGGTGGAGTTTGAGGGTTGGGGTGGGTTTTTTTTGGTGAAACATAATCACGTTGATGGTTTTTTTCTCATCTGACAGGTTATAGTGTAATTAGCACCTATGGTAGCATAAGCTTGGTATTCTTAGTAGTTAAATCAAAACTTTGAACTCAGTTCTAAGCAGGTGGAACAAAAGGTGAATTGATTTTAATTACAAGGCTTTTTGGTTTCATTTAAGTGCCATCACTCAGTCTTTATTTGCTCTCCTCTAGGATGTATTTAGATTTTTAAGCAACTAATCAAGAATGGTTGATTAGTCAGAGATGTACATTTAATTTGAGTTTACTTTTAGTATTTAAAAATCTCTTAATCTCTGTGGCACTGCAGCCTGGAGGTATTTCATTTTAAAGTTCATTTATATGTATCACCTGCATTAGAACAAAGTTTGTTTTAGATAATTATGAAAACATGAATGTTCAAGTTCAAGTTCAAGTGGCTTGAAAGTGCGTTAGTTAGCCATGCTTTTCCATCATTCTGCACTGCTATCCCTCAATAACTTCATATAGAAATTGGTATCTTGGGGTCCATATTTACCCCCTAAATCTATGTTCTCATGAGTGTTTAAACTGTCAGTATTTATACTGAAACTATTTACTTATTTATTCAGGGGAAGGCTCAAAAATAATTTGGTTTAGTTGTCATTCTCTTTTGAAAATAATGAAAAAAATAATCACAGTTTGATCAGAAGCTGTATAGAAAACCAGTATTTACTACTAAATTGTTTCTGCATCCTTTAGGCACCTGAACCTGCTACTAACAGTGTATTGTATGAGAAAGGACTTCAAAATCAAGTTCCATGTATTTGGACTAGACAGACATAGTAAGAGTAAAATGCAGTGAACATAAAAAGAAATGGAAAAGGGTAGGATATAACTGTCAAAGAAAGAAAAAAGCAAAACAAAACAACTTGCATTTTCTTAGGGCTTGACAGAATAGGGCTTAGGGCTTTCTTGAGCCTTTTAAAAAGTGGAATGAAAGAAAACTATTGAAATATGTCTGATTTGTGGGTTTGTCCCTAGCCTTGCTATCTGGATGTCAAAAGAACTGAGAGCATATGAGGAGATCCCAGAAGACTTTCTGAAGATGCTCTCCTCTCAGCAGGAGCACTATCACTTTCTTACCTGGAGTATGACTACATAGTCTTTTTTTTTTTTTTTTTTATGATGAGGTTGGTGAGGCACTGGAACAGGTTGCCTAGAAAAGTTGTGAATGGCCCATCACTGGAAGTGTTCAAGGTCAGGTTGAATGGGGCTTTGAGCAACCTGGTCTAGTGGAAAACCTCCCTGCCCTTGTGACAGATGTTGCCTTCATAAATACAAGGACATGGACAAATACCAGGTATAAGGGCACAGGTTCTTCAGGAGCCTGCTCTACAGAGGGACTGTGAAAGTGCATCTTCTCTCTGTCACTTTTTGGAAAGCTATTCTTAGCATTAAGCAACCTGCAGGTGTATGAGTAGACAAGGTCCTCATTGAGCTCATGAAGGTTGTGGGCTAGCTGTGTGGGGCTGGGGAAGGGCTAGGTGTGCCGACACCGCAGGAACTGGAGGAGAGCTGCTCAGGTGGGGTTGGGAGCAATATAAACCAGGGGAAGATTGATTGCACCCATTTGTGCCCATGCCAATGGTCTTGAAAAGTTTTCTCCCCTGCTAGTGTTAATCATTCTGACTGCTTGCAGAGAAAAAAAATGAAGTCCCTTTAAACTTTTCCCTCTCTCATTTTTTTATTTTTATTTTAAAGGCTGAATAATCTACTCTGGTTTTAAACATCCTACCTCTCTCTTCTCTTATTTGTTCTAGTAGCTCTGTTCTGGTTTAGATAAATGTTTTATGAGCTTGGCTGACTGTAAGTGTACACAGCCTTCCAAAAGAGGCCTTGCTAGTGCCTTATACTTGTACACAAATATTTGTCCCTTCTGGAAATTCCTCAAGGTACATCCAGGGTTAGATGGCATAAATATATGAGAGTCACCCTGTGTTTGGAAAATGTAGCCAGGTCATTCTGTCCTCTGCTGTTTCCATCTGTGGAGTTGTCATGGTAGAAATGTGCAGTAAACCTCTTCCTGATTTTCTGCTTTTTTGCGTTGTCGTTTTTGGTATCATGTCTACCCCTAAGATCACTGATATTCTTTTTTTTTTTCCCAGTAGCATATTCCAGCCCTCCACTGCATTAATGCTGCTAGCAAACTCACTAGCAAATTATTCCTGTTTGTGAAAATGTCACAAAATGGAAAATAGTTGGCTCAAAGATTGAACGCTTGAGGAGTTGCACTAGTAACCCCCTTTTAGCCTCATAGTTTCAATACTTCCCCACAATTAGTACTCATGTCCATTATCTCTTTTACAGTCCTGGTGCTAATCTTTTTTTACCAGTTGAATTGATAACTTCCTATATGGCAGCATGTCAAATGTTTCAGTGAAGTCCAGTGGATTAGATTTTCATTGTTTCTTTTGTTTAGAAAAGGAATTACCTTATCAGATAAGATAAAGTACACTAGCTGTCTGAAATGTGTTTGTGAACTTGTCTGAGGAGCCAAAAAGGCAGTGCTACCATCTGTGGTATTACGACTTACTGACTTCCAAGAGTTCTTACTGATTTTTGGATAAGAATTGTGCTAATAAGCTTCTCAAATAGAATACTTTGCATTTTTGTTGTTGCTGTTGTAATAATCTGCTTTTATTACATTGCTAATTTTTTATCCTTACTAACATTGGTTAACCGCATGTGTTCAATTTCGTGGAGTTTTGTCTATTCCATATTAAACTTGGATACCCAGTGGCAATAGGATAGTAACTACTGTGTGAGTGGAGGAAAAACATGCAAAATGCTTAGAAGAGTTCCTTTAGTTTACTGTGCAGTAGGAGAAAGTCTCTATTATTATTTCTTGGATTATAAAATAATTACTAAAACCCACTTGACTCCATTATCTTCATTTAGTTTCTCTCATACCCTTTCTGAAAATGAGACCTGAATTGTAGCTTTTGCATCACCTGGTCTAGTCACCATAACCCTCAATTTACTAGTGAAGTGTTTGTTTAGGGACAGAGTAGTTATTTGTCCTAAGGCTGCCCTGTGTTTGCTCTCAGTCTTTTCCCATTTTAATGGGAATATCAGTTTGTTAAGTCTCAGTAAAAGAGACAAAATTCTGTTGAAAAATTAAAATAATCTATTTCTGCTGCCTATCTGGGATTATTTAGTAGTTGCCTAAGATTATCAATTTGGCAGTAACCAAGTGTCATGCTGCATATTCTTTGAAAAACAAGTGTTTATTCATAGATACCTGAACAGAGTTGCATCAGCATAATGCACGCTGCAGTAAGGAAATACTAATATATTGATCCTTCCTTCCAGTCACTGATAAAACAAAAAAAACCCAGAAAACATCCTATTATACTTCAAATTAACAAAATAAGAATACTTGTAAATAAGTGTCCACTAGGTAAATTACGTCTTCTAGCAATAAAGCCACAAATTGCAGTAATCTTTGTCACTTTAAGCCTTACAATTTTCTATGATATAGTAATGCTTTTGCTTGTTAATGCCATTGTGATACTGCTGATGTTCAAGACACAATGATGACTTTTCTGAAGAAAAATGGAGACAATTGTTACATTGCTGAAAATTAGTCTGGATAAATTAGATTTCAGTAGTCGTCTCTCATTTTTTTCATCCATGATGAAGTGCTGTAGTGTTGTCCAACCTGCCAAATCTCTTTTCAAAAGGCTGTCAGATTTTCCAACAACTTTCCAGTATTTTTTTGAGTAACGTTCTAATTTTCATGGGAAAACACTAATGGTTTGTGCAGAAAACTAAAATTGGATGCAATAGAATTATTCTTGCAAATACAGCACTTAACTCTCCATGTGCATCAACTTCAACAATGAGAGCATTGAAAGCTCCTTGTGCAAATGTCAAGTGTGAAAACCTACTTGGCTTTTGCAGAAGGTTCCCCCTACATCCACCTCCTGAGATTCAGAAGCTGACATCTGTTTTGGTTCCTTGACTGAGTGTTTGGTTGAGATACAATCAGTAAAGAGTATCATTCTTTATCATTTTTTCCTAGTGGTAGTTTGCTGAATAGAAAAGCACATGCACATTTGTCCATGTGACTAAATGCTAAAATAGTTAAATATTGAACCTCAGAGAATCATTAAACATGAGAAGATGTAATACTTAGAAGTAGACCTGCATATTTGAGGCTGGAAGGTATCTTTGTGTGTGTGCGTGTGTGAGTGTATCTTTGTTATGGGGAGGAAAATTGTACTTCTCTGGACAGGTTCCTTACCAGATGTTTCTTACTACATCAGATGATTGAGGAACCAAAGTACATCTGGCTATTAAAATATCTTTATATGGTTACATGATTTATTCTGAAAGCATAGTTGAAACTGGTAAGTTTACAACTATGTGAATAGCTCTTACCAGTATCTGGATAGAGATAGCAAGCTTTGGAACTTAAATTATACAACATTTCTGTTCTGTGCTTACTCATGAGGCGTGTTTGTTTATTTTTAAGATTATTACATTCAGGCAGCCTTCTATTTACTTTATGCTATTTTGGGATTTTTGCTGAGAGTCAAGAGACTTAAATAAACCCAGAGTCTCTATGGATTATAGTTATGTGCAGTTTTATACATACTGGAAAGCTATAAGCCTTCAGGCTGAGATAACTGCATAATAAACATATATTTTATGAAATAATACCTTTAACACATGTTGCTTTAAAAAAAAAAAAAAAAAAGAAGAAGAAATGAGGAGGAAGACAGTTCATCTCTGTCTGCCACCACAGACTTCTATCAAAAATAAATTCAGAAGAGCCCAAGTTGTTCTCCCAGTTTTGGAAAAGAGATGATTTTACTTGAAGTTTCCATAAGGTAGCAAGGAGCACTTTTGAATATGTTCAGCGAGCCCAATTACACTGTGAGATCCAGCCTCTAAAAACATGGCACTCAAAGGAGAAACAGGGAGTTGCAATGGGGACACGGAAAGGATACTTTGCATTTAAGACTTTGCATTTTGCCTGGCGGTGATTGCCACTGCTGAAGTGTTGGGTATTACTGCAGTTGGTGTTTGCAAGGATGTAAGGTAATTCAATTTGTTGGTATGATTTTTGGGCAGGTATTTGATCAATAGCAATACTCATTTACAGAGGCTGAAAAGATGGCTTTTCCTGTCACTCTGAAATCCCTACTTCTTCTGGTGTCAACTCTGGACTTGCAGGGGTTTAAGTTCTTCAGCTTTGCTCAGTCCTTCAGAAAGAAAAATGCCGTGTCATTGTCCCCTCCTCTGAGCAATTTCTGATGTCTGGATCCTATAAACAAAATATCCTATAGTAGCACAGGACGTATGTATGGCATATAACAGCTTGCATGGCCTTGTATATAACAGCATTGTTACAGCTGCAAGGGTGTTATTTTGCCTTGCTCCAGTAAAGGATTAAATACAAATGTTGACTTTTATTTTATTGGTCATTTCAGCTAAAATCCATCAAAATAAATAGTTCAGGTTCGGTTTTCATGGTTTACTTTCTCCTACAGATTCAAGTAAAACCTCAGTGCAGCTGTTCAAATAGAGAATTTCTTTTAAAGTACTTCTTTATAAACATAATAGGTTGCAACTTCTTTTCTAGATGCTGGATTAAATATTGAAGGGAAAACCACACCTCTTTTTGACCTTAATTGCTTTTCATATTGTATTTAACCTTTTGCATTCATATTCATTTGCATTGCTTTCCTATCCTCCTTTTATTTTGATATGATTTTAAGAAATTCAAAGTTTTGAAACAGATTTTCTGTCCTGCAGATTAAATTCTTGTTAGTAACTCAAAAGGTGATCTTTTCCTGAAAGAAAGGTGAAATTTTACTCTTCTGAATTAAATTTCCATCAGCTCACATATCGTGGCCTCCAATACAGTCAGTCTAGAACAAAAAAAAAAGTAATTAAAACTGTCCAAAAAAATGAGATTTGTCATTTTATTGCCAAAAGAGAAAATAAAGTAAAAAAGCTGAGAATATTTCATGTTTTGACTGATGGATTTTTCTGAAATAGTGCCCAATCTGCAAGTGGAAAAATGTATTTTGGCTCTCTCATGACTCCCTCCTCCTCTATGGATTAGGTTTCTTGGTCATACTATAATAGTCAAGATAAATCATGGCCTTTCTTCTTGGTGAGGAGAACAGATGTATCAGGAGAGATGCAGTCCAGCCTGGAGAGGAGCGTGGTTGGTAACTTCCATGAGGCCCAGTTACATATATATGAACAAAAGCAAGTATTTTACCAATATAGATTTGCTTCTAGGTTTTCATTTGTTATGCTTTCTAGTGGCCTATCAGTATTTTCCCATGGAAAGCTGATAGTTTTTGCAGAAATGTGTCCATTAGTTGGAAAAACAAACTTCTGTCAGTGAGAGTTTTAAGGTTGGAGGAATGTTTTTCCATTGGAAATGTTGGTCTTTGGGAGTCAGTTACCAAAGCATAGAGCTACCTTTTGTGCTGGCTGGAGCTTCTGTACAATGGTAGTCCCAAGCAATGCATAAGGACAAGGATCTATAGCTCACACAGCCCTCTCCAACTAGTAGAACATTACATTTGAAGTAAGATTTTTTTAGTTTTAGTGAATGTTAGACTTTCCTGATTATTTTTTTTAAGTGACTTTTCCAGGTCTTTTTATTTTGTTTGGTTTATCTGGATATGCAGTTTTTCTGTCAGTTTGGATTAGCAATCAAGATGCACGTTTATCAAAAGCAGAACTTGAGGTGCTGACAAAACCTGTGGCCAGATGGTACCAAGAGATCCAGAATTGTACACATCGTTGTTGCATCTCTGTGGCTATTTGGAGACGTGATTTCAAAGTGGAAAACATTTTAGGCTGAAACCTAGGCTTTATAATCTGTGTATTTCTTCTAAAAATGCACTTTCATTGATACAAGGTAAACAGCCACTACAGCCTGTTATTTTATACTAGTTTCTTTATACTCTCCTTTTTCTCTTAAAGCGACTTCTACTGAAATGTTAGTACCTCAGTGTTCTCATGTCATCTTGATTCCTGGCATAGCAGCTCTGTACGGTCACACTTCAAAGCTACATGCATGAGTATACTTGAAAAATACATTTTCCCAGGATATTGTTGCTACAGAAATGTACATATGCATTCCAGCCCCATTTACTGTCGTGCATCTTGCATTTAACTTTTTTTTTCCCCCCTTAAAGGTGCAGCAATGATACCAGGGTTTTTTTTCGGTTCCTTTTTATGGGAGGGGAAAAGAAGGTGGTCTATCTGGCCTTACACCACCAACAAAGTCACTCTCCAAATTTGTGTAGCTATGTATATACCTATTTCCCTGACACATTAATTTCTTTATGCATGTGTATTGGGTATTTGGCTTTTTGTTTTGCACAGAAGCATTTGCTGCTCATGCCAGCACTGTATATCAGAAAGTTATTTCAGCCATGCTAGTGCAGAGCAGCTTGGCTGCTGGCACATAAGAAGAGCAACTGTTAGCATCGTGCATCCCCAAGATCACTAGCTTTACTTGGAAAATGTTTTACATCAACCAGGTTTCAGATGTGTAAACATTTTGTGGTTGTGTTTAAAGCACAGAAAAAACAACAATCCCACAGGTTAAGGTGTGTTCAAAGGGCTGTAAAAACGCAAAGTATGAATGAGTGCTGGGTAGTGTTATACAGTGTTGGAAATATTTAGGAAAGTACAAGTTCTATAAACTTGTAAGAGGTTTATTTCCTCTTACAGTATTTATGTCCACATGGGGGTGACTAATTACTGGAATACTTGTGTTTTAGCTCGGCTGAAAAAGTGACAGGATGGGCTGTCAGAAGCCACAGGGAGAAATTATTGGCAAATCAACCCCGCGCTGATGGCTTTGCCAGGAAGGTCTGGATGATAACAGCTGACCCTCCCTTCCCCACTGGTACCCTATTAGAAAGGACCCCGGCTTCAAGCGTCCAGTGACTGCCTTTGTGAGGGCAGCATTGTCTTCCTTGCTCTGAGTTTTAGTCTCTCAGGACTGGAGAAACATCACACCACGCGCAGGCGTGGGCTCACTTTAAACAGTCCATTCATTTCACGTTGTAATAACCTGCTCGTGCCCTTGACGTTTCCAGTGAATAGAGAATTGGGACATTATCAGTGACTTCTGAGGATGAAAGGAAATACTTCACCTCAGCTGTGGAAGCACCAGCATCTGTTATATTTTAGCTGTTATCTTTGGCCGGGGACCTATAACTGATCTCACAGCTGAGACAGGAACCATATGCATAAAGAAACTCATTTTAACCCTCTCCTCGCCTGCCACTCATGGGCCCTTGCTGCATGTGTTAATGTGAGAGCCATTAACACTCCCTCATCAGGAAATGCCACCTAATAGGCAAAAGGTTAATGACGAAATACAATATTTCTGGTGATGATGCAGGAAGAGATGCTTTCTTTGCATGATCACGCGCCAACAGTATGACCAGAAGACCTACCCAAATTCACCAGGCATCTGTCATATGCTGTATGTAGCTATGCCTGCTTTCCAGCTCTGTCTGTGGTTTCACCCAACATTTCATCTGTTCTGAGGACATTTATATGTACCAATAGCATCCATTGAATTGATCTATTTAAGGGAAATTTGTGTGAAATGTGATTTGTTAGTTTTAATGCTCCATTGGTGGTTTAGCAGGTGGCTGATGCATTTAAAGTTGATACATTGGTGATTGAAGTGTTTTAAAAATAAGAAAATCCATTATTTTCCAGAAGTGATAAAACTATTACTTGTTGCTGTTGCTAATTTCTGACTCTCAAATGGGCTCTGGAATTAAAAAAATTAAAGCAAAAAATCAAAACATTTTTCTGTTAGAGGCACAGATTAATGTTTTATGTTTTTTTCATGCTCATTCTGCTTACCATTTCCCACACCACACAAACAAAATCTACTCACCTTAAAGTCACCTTGTAATTATCAGTCAAGTTTTCTTTAGCTTTAACATCTTAATATGTAGTTGAATCTAACAACCAGCTGTACCATATGAGCTCCCAAGAATTGATTTGGGAGAAAGAGGGGGGTTGAGGCGGGGGGGAGAAAAACTTGAAAGATCTTTACAAGACAAACCTAATGACTATTGATGGAGTTTTCTTTTTTCCATTGTAGTTTAAGACCAGTATTGCATATTATTTTGAGGTGACTGTACAAGTCTGTCTTAAGTGGTCAGGGAAAAAATAAAAACAAAAGCCTAGGGCGAGCCAAAGTAAATATTAATTTTGAAACTATAAACTGATATCCACAATGAAGTAACTTCTTTGGCAAACACCTGCAGTTATGCTTATAGTGGATGGGGAAAGAAAGGATTTTTGATAATTAGGATGAGAAGCAGTGATATGAAACACACCGTAAAGAAGTTTCATGTGCAGTGAATTAAAAAGTAAACTTGTTATATTTCCAGTGTTATGATTGACACATTCTTTGGCTTGACTGTGTAATCTTGATTTGTACAAATGCCAGATTAGATACCTTATTTTTGAATGTTTGGAGCCCTTTGCTAGCTCTCACAGGTTCAAGAAAAACTTGCAATGACAAGGGATAAAGTTGTTTCATTTGGAGGGTAATAGCAAGTGTTCACAATATATTGTTTTTTCATGTGGCTCTAGAAAATGTCATTAAAATTTAAACATTGTACAGCCTATGATATTGCTGCTAGACAAAGCATTAGACTAGGCATCATGCTATTTTTTTAAGTTAAAGTTTAAGGCAAAATGTGCTTTCCAGGTGTGTCTCTAGTAAAGCAATAGAACACACTATGTGGCATGCTAAATTGCTTTTTGATGGTCAAAATTCATCACCAGTTCCGAGCACTTAGGAAGTAAATTAGGCAGTTTTGAATGGTACAAAAGATTTGTGCTCCTGATACTCCTAGTGTGATGTTAACAGCAGTAGGGAGATATGCCTGCCTTTCAGATAGGCTGTTCATAGCCACTTTCTGCTCACACGAAAATAACTACATGAGGAAATGATTTATTTAAAGTAACATTTCAGTATCAGTCATATATGAAATTTAGTGTGTCAAAGAAAACTCAATTTCTTCAGATCCTACAAGGTATTGAGGATTCGGGGGAAGGAAAGATGCAGAATCTGAAGACAAAAAAAAAAAAGCCGTAACACACACAAACACCCTAAATAGCCAGTTTCCTGTTCCTCTGTTTCGTTTTGCATAGGTAAAGAGGAAATAACCTCTTCTGCTTATTGTTGCCTAATGCTTCCTATTAGAAGATCCTTTCAGCAGAGGTTCTTTGCTAAACTTAAGAACTCTGAGTTGAAGTTCCCAGCCTTTTGCTCATTTCTTGCCTTCCATCCTCCTCGCTCAAGAAAAGTTGTTCCAATACTTAATTCAAGATTGAATCTTATCAAGGTTGTATTAAGGTAAAACACAATATTTGCTTTTGTTAAAATGACTGATTCAGCTGCCAGCCAAGCTGCTGAGGAGGGTCATCTTTTGAGAAGCTACTGCACGTAAAAAATGAAAGCTGAACTAGCAAACATTTTCTCTGCTGACACCCAGGCAGTCTGGCAGAGAAGATGGAAACTGCTGTACTGAAGCCCAGACAAGTCATGGGGCAGGCAGAGACAGTCTCTCGATAGTAAGAATATCCTCTCTGTTCCTCCTAATGACTATTTTTAAATGGCAGGAAATTTTAATGTGCATTTGTAATTCAGCAAGGGGAAGGGGCTGCTGTGTAGAGGTACCAGTGTGACAACAAGTTACTGCAAACCTTTGCTATCTTTGCCATTATGAATGACTTTTATAAATGGATCTAACATAATTAAAAGGATACGCTGAGATACTGAGCAAGAAGGCTCAGGCCGAATTGTAAAAGGTACTTAATATGCTTTGAAAGAAATGACTGTTACGAATGTACATTTTCTTCCAATTCACAATTGTATCCCACCCTGATTAGTCCTAAAATTAGTCAAGGGAACGGACAAGGGTTTAATTTCAGCTTATATTAAAACTAAATAAATAACGTAATGACTATTTTCAGATCTATTTGTTCCCTTTGTTCACTGTGCCAATATATAGCTCAGCTAAGCGTTAGGATTAAAATAAGTGATCCATGATACTAATTAACAGATTTATAAATCATTCTGCATGATCAAGCCATTCATAATTTTCCTGTCGTATACGGGAAGTCATGTGCAGTTACCAGAGATGTATTACAAACGTAATGAAAACAAATAGTACAAAATGCTGAGAAATCAAACAAAGTCTTATTAAAAATAACTTCAGTCACCGATCCAAAAAAAGTAATTATTTGCACAGTTCCTATACCGCACAACACCTGAAAATTAGGTAATGGTTAACATATGTCAGATTGTAGGCCCAAACCCAAAGTCAATTGTTGAAGTCTTTGCCCTGGAGAAAAACCATAAATCAGACAGGATATTAGAAATGGCAACTGACTAAAGCTGCTCAAGGCTCAGGACAGGCAGAGGTGCTTCTAGCTAGTGAACTTGGCAAAGTCCATGTGAGTTGGTCAAAGGCGCGCTGTAAAAGAGGCTCCACTGTTCATGGTGTAGCTCTCATGGTACCTATGTGCACCGGTGTACAGAGAAACCAGCAGGCTTTAGAGAAAGGTTTGGATTTGTTATTTTTTTTTAGAAAACTAAAATAAAATTATTAAGTCCAAATAACATCTTGCTGAAATTGAGCCTATTGAGTTTGAAACAGTTCTCTGGGGGTAAGCTCATTAAAGGGCTGAAATATTTTATCTGTTTCAGTGGGAATTTTTTGCAGTTGTTCTCTGTGATTCTCAGTTTGAAGCAAGTGACCATCAATGCTGGAAATGTTAGGTTGCTTGTGAGGCAAAGATTGCAAGAGAAAACTTTGCTCAGCACTCATTAGACCACATCTGGTGTACTGTGTCTTGCTTTGGGGCTTCAGGACATGAAAGATGTTAATAGATTAGAGCAAGTTCAGCTGAGGGCCACCAGGATGATTGGAGCACCAGGGTAGGTGCCCTAGGAGTGGCAGCCATGACCTGAGATTGTTCAGCCTGGAAGAGAGGGAGCCCTGGAGGACCCCATAGCATCCAGTGCCTACAAGGAGGCTACTGAGCAAATGCCACCAGCCAGTGAATGACAGGAGGAGGAGAGACAGTGGACATAAATTCAAACAGGGCAGGTTCCTGTTTGACTGTCATAGCAAAATACATTTTTCTGTGTCAAACATTGGACCAGAGATGCCATGTGGAGTCACTCTTGGAGATCTCACCAGAGATGCCATTACTCACTCTTGGAGGAGTCAGAGTCGGAGAAAGCCTTGGTGCTATGTGGTGTGAATTTGGGCTCGCGGCTGCTTTGTGTGGGAGGATGTGCTGGGTGGATGACCTCCCAAAGTCCTCTCCAGCCTGAATGTCTCTCTGATCCTAAATGAGGACAATGAAAGATAGAGGGACAGAGAGTAAGGGGGGAACAAAGCTGCTAGTAAAACTCATGTACCTTGCTAAAACCAAATAGTTTGATCTGTTTATTTTACTTAGTAACCAAAAGTAGAGTGACATAATTGATTCTGACCACGACAATCCCCAGGCTACCACAAAAATCATAGCTCACAAAGTTTTGCAGTATGTAATGTCGTAACGCCTTGCACTTGTGCACAACTTCTATCCAGTGATCTCTAACCCCGTACAAACTCAACTAATGAAGACTCAGCACAGTCCTTTGAGGCAAAGGATATATTGCTGCTAATTTCATTTCTGCAGCTTGCAGCAAGTTATCTTGACTGAAGCTGTGCTGGGTTTGACTGTAAATTTTTGTGGGATCAGGGGAACTGGAACAGATCAGGTGTACTGAGAGCACAGAAGGATGGTCAGGTCTGCACTGAGCAGGCATGGAGTATATTTCTTTTTCTGCCTGGCCTGGAGCAGCTGATACATTGACATTGAGCCCTGCTTTACTGGTGAATTGAGTACTGGCTAAAAATTGTGGATCTCTCAGCTTCCTGCCCCACTATCCTCGCAATTGGAAATAATATTCTTATTTCCCACTGATGTTTGACATGGCCTGGCCAGTGCTGTGTGGAAGAGAAAAAATTGTCTCCTTTGGCTTTTGAGTCACAGAGCTGGTGCAGTTTAGTCTGCAGAAAGTTAATGACAGACCATGTTTCCTAGATGTGGGCTTTTACTCTGAGAGCAGCTTGTGCGTTGCTCAGCCAATAATAGGTGAAAGTTTTTTTCCTTGCCTTAGTACAGTTGTGCCATTATTCACACATAGTCTCCATCCACACTATCTGTATAACAATATATAAATCTAGAACAAAATAAAGCTAGAAATATATCAGTAATTTAAGGATTTATAATCTCATAATCTGTTTAGTTTATTTTGTGTCTATCAATTAAGTGTTGCATCTCTTTACATTATGACAGATTGTTAAACCACTTCAGGAAATATTTTGGTTGCCAAGATCTGAGACCAGTGTACCCATCTCCACACATAACAAAATAGTGTTGTGAAAAAAAACCACCATAAAATACTTATTAAATATCCTTTGTTTAACTATCAAAAGCTTTTAGGTTCATTATTAATACTTGCCTGATAAAGGCAACAATTTGAAACTCATCTTGCCTGGCTTTCTGGTTAGGCTTAAAAGAAAAGTCAAAGAAAGAGGTATTCCTGATTCATACTCTGCAAAAGCAATGGGTGCATCATCACAAGTTTTTCTCTGCTGACAGGCTCAGCCCCTGCATAATCTACCAAAATTAAAAGAAGCACAACCCAAGCAGATGTTCCCCACCATTCACAGAGGCAGATCCCTGCAGACAGCCACGTGAGTTCACCTACAAGAGCATTGAGGTCTGGGTTTGGTTTAGTTTTTCCTTCTCTTTTAGCAAATCTGACTCTATTGGAGAAGAGGTATCATTAGATGAGCTAATAAGGTTGGAAGAAACAAATGGTTCTCCTGGGAGCACAGTCTGTTCTCAGAGACCAAGGTTGGTGGCAGAGGTAAAGGTTTAAGCAGAAAAGTGGCTGACTGAAGAGCAGTCACTGCTTTTTTGATCCTGATTTAAAATGCACAGAAGGCAGTGACAGCTTTGGTGTTTCCTTGTGTTAAGGACAGGATGCTATTTTCCTCTCCTCTTCCCCCACACAGGAGAAAACATGGGCTATTTGGATTAGCTTTTGTGGACAGAATTCAGAGTCTGGGCGATTTGAACTTGTTAAAAATACTTTGTGCTCAAATTTCAACTTTGTCAAACACTGAATTAACATTATCTTGATACTTGGTCTGGAAATGACTTAAAGATGAACAAAGAATTCATTGGCTTTATTTATTGAAGAATAAGACTGATATTAAATGTATAGCTGTGTAGATACAGGGTGAACATAGCTCCATTTACTGCTGCTCCTTCTGGCTGACTTCAGGCAGATTGCTTCTTCTCAAACTGGATCAACCTAAGTAGGCAGTGCATGGAGCTGAAATTGGATGTTCCACACCTCAAGTGGAATGTCCTAACCACCAGCCTATTATATTCCACTGGAATATAAAACCTCAAATGAGCAATATCCAATTTGGCTGTGACTAAATGAAATTTAATTAGAAATGTTCCAGCTTTTGAAATTTCATTTAGTTTGTAGATGTGTTGTGTCAATATACTTTTTTTTTTTTTTTTTTTACATAGAAGGGTGTAATCCACTGAAGTCAATGTAACAGCCCTCAGGTCTTATAAAATAGTCATAAACTTGGGTAAAACCAGGCTGTGGTTTCTGTGGGTGGGCTGGCTGGAGCCTGTGCTGGTGCAACAGGGGCAGAAGTCTTTGGGGCTGCCCCGGCCGAGAGCTGTTGTGTTCCCATCTCAGCCTTTCCTTCCTCTTGCCTGCCCGATTATTAGGCTTCGCCCCAGGCCTTTTGAGAAAAAGCTTCATTCTCAGCACAAGATGATGGTGCGGTACTCTCGCAGGGAATGTTACCATCTGGTGTCAGCAATTTTTGTCGTCCCAACTCTTGGAGCAATTCATATTTTCCGGACACATGGGTGGCGGGATTTTCTGTGGCTGATTTCTTTTGTCTCTTTAAACGCTCATTCTTCATTGTGAGCCTCGTGGGCAGCGGGTTCTCCAGCCAAAGCGCGTAAACATGGAGGGGGGCTTTTCCACTAGTAAGCTTTTTACAATAGATGTCTATTATTCAAAATAAGGAAGGCAGTTTTATAAGGCCTGCGAGTGCACATTTCCCAGTCTGCTTCTTCTTAAATTACCAGGAATGCAAAAATAACCAATAGTTTGACCTCTTAAATCACAAATTGGATAGGCTTACCATTAAAGGACATTGTAAATGTGTTTCCCATTATTTAGTTCATTTAGTGTGTTCAGCAGTGAGCTTTTGGATGTTTTGGGGTTTTCTTAATTCTTTACAGAAATCATGTGATAACTTTCTTTCCCGGAGTTTGATTAGGTCCTCTGGACCTACAATAAGAGAGACTGAAGACTTTATAATGAAGGTTGGGTGGAGTTATAATATTCTTGCTATAAAAACTAATGGGTGCACATTATAAAGTATGGGTGTAATGAATATAGTGACCTTCATAAATAAGATCTATCCATCTTTTATATTTGGTGACTGGAGACAAAGATTATACCAGAGAACTGTCCCAAATTGAGACGTGCTGTATACAGTTTGCCAGAGATTGCTTTTCTGCCAAGGAAGTAAATAATTTTCAGGAAATTTCTGCCGAGGGTGGGATCTGTAAAAATTCTGCATGTTGGTCCGATCTTGTTGCCATTTAAGTAGATGTTAACATTGTGCACTCTTTGGAGAAGTCCTGTCTGAGCAATGTAAACACATACCATTTTTTTTTCTATCCTGTAAAGTTCCTATTTGTCATCCTTGCATCTTGTCTGTAGCTCATCTGATTTTTTATTCATTGGCTAAGTTTTATCTTTTAGTAGATCTTCATAACTTGTGATTAGTTTTTTAGGCTAAGTTCCATTTGTTGGGAACATCTCAGTATAGAAGCAGGGAACATGAGGTAATGTGCTACTTTTACAAAGTGTTTGCAAAAAGCTTTTTACAAAAGCTTTAAAAAAATTTTCAGTCTGATACTGGGCTTGTGTGGAAATATTTTTATTATTTTAATCTTTTAAATCTTTTTTATATTCTTATTTAGAATTTTCCTATCTGCAACTGTAATAAATTGCAAATTAAATAGGAAGGAGTTTCCCTGAAACAAGAAAGTTTCAAATAGGATATTAAAATAAAATTCCTGTACTTCATTTTACATTAATCAGGCTCTATAGGAGGAGTGAAAATGTGTATCCTCTAAGTCATCTCTGTGTTTGAGATATGAGTCTGGAGAAATTAAGTGGATGTTATTGTTCAAACTGTGGTGGGCTTGTTCCTGTGCACCCTGCCTATAGGTAGATTGCAATCACATTTTGACTGTAATAAGCTCTGTTCCTGCAAAAACCTGAGTAGTTGCCTTTGGTTAGTTTAGACATCTGCTAGAGCATTGGCAGAAGTAGAGCCTGCTGCCATACTTGTCCTTCTTATATTTGTGTGTTGGTTGAGAGTGAGGTTCCCAACAAGGACAGTCGCCTTCCTTACCATTGCGCTCTCACATGGAGAAGATTTGGGCAGCGGCTCTTCTGTGACTGAGAGGTTTGGAAGGAGATGGGTGCCTTCCTCATAGACATGACTGTGCTTGAGATACATTTAGCTCATATAGCTTAATGGCTACCCGGTTGGCTAGAGGGGCATCAGCACAAAGGGTGCCCTCCTGTTAGCCGACTGGCTTTGGAAGACTGGTGCATAGGAGCATATGCAAAATTAAGTCCTGATCTCAAAGGATGAGAAAAGTTTACCTTTATTTTTCATCTGGGGGGCATATAAAGTGGCCTGCTGTCAGACAGAGGAAATGAAAAAGGGATGAGATAGACAACTGGAAGTGCAGGTGGTTTTACTGCTTTTGTGATGAAACTCTCTTCTGCCTTTGATTCCTTTAAGGGGAGCACACAGAATGGCAAACCCCTACTTTATTTCAGTGCATGAGAAGGTAAAATGTGTTTCATTAAAATGAACTTCTAAATGTGTTTCATTAAACTAAGATTTTGAAAAATGCTTACATGATGACGATTAGATTCTCAAAGATAGTTTAAAGAAATGTGCATAGCATTCTGTGAACAGACAAAATGTCATCTGTAATTCTTTGGATATATGGCCTGTAATATGCACTGTCATCCTCTGTTTAAAGTCTTATCAGTAAAGCACATAGAATAAAATTGTTATCAGTAACAGAACATTGTTCTAAAATGGCTTTGTCTGTTGAAGGACCAGAAATAGATAGTATTTAACAGTGCAGCTGCTTTTAATGGAGATATGCAAGCAAAACTCACGTAATGAATGTTCCTAAAATTTTGTTGGACCGTTTCTAACTTTTTTTAAGCAAACATATTTATAGAAGTTGTAGAGTAGATAAACCTAGAAATTCAGAATTCCATTTTAAGTGGTTCCATAAGTTGAAAGGCTACTGATATCTTGCGGAGTAGACAGTTTTCCACATAATAAGTCTGTGAACAATTCAGTCTAAGATACTGGGTAGAGGAGGCAAATCTCTGAGGTGTGTTGAGGTTTATGTACAGGTATAATACATATATACATTATATAGTACATATATAATACAGATAAAGGTGTTTTGCTGTCAGACCTTTTCACTGGGTTTTCTCTATGTGTTTTTAGTCAAATAATTTGAAATTTCTATTTGTTAGCAGTTTGTTTGGCCTGGACACCTTAGTTACTCAGTGTGTTCCCACTACTTGATATACAGCAAAATGCAGAACAAAAAGACAGTCTGTGACGCTAAGAATTTATCATCTTTGCAGAAGACAAGAAAAAATGTAAGCACACGGTAGAGGAGAGTAATAAAAGAATATTTGTCTACAGGACAGCAAGTGGTCTCAGCATGCAAGCAACTTAACCCTTGTCAGATTATTTTGGAAGAGCCATCTGTAAAAGAGGGATATGAGTCTTGTGATAAGCATATACTAAAATCCTGTGTAAATACCAGGGTTTCATTGCAGCCTAGCTATTCAGGCAATAAATCTTTCTGGAACACCTTTTTTGGCCTGTAATAACTCAGACAATGGGTAGGACTAGAATTTTCTGTCAGCTGCTGAGGACAAGGTCTGTTGGAATTAATGATACATAGTTAATTAATGCCAGGTCTGTACATTGACTAAAATTCATCATATGAGTCCATAGCTGTATTTCTATTTAGATGCATTTACTGTTTTGAAACTACAGATCTCTGGACAAGATCATTGCCTATGGGAGCTTGTGACATATCTGTCTGTACCCACTTGTACCAGAAGAAGGAAAGTTCTGCATCAGGGTCCTTACCAGGCTGGATTCCAGACTGAAGGAAAACAGTAAGTAGTGGAAAACCAAATGTGTGTATGTTGTTAAAATAAAATCAGATTTCATTAGGGCATTGGCTAAATACCTACAGACAAATTTTTAGTTGTTTTTTTTAAAAAAAAAGAACAACAGGGCAAATGTTGCAAAATGTAAGGGAGTGGTAAAAGGGCAGGGACTGAAATTTACTGTGGGAAGTCCTAAATGAAAGCATGAGGAATTAGGTTATTGCACCATGCAAAAGAAGAAGAACAAATGGAAATGAGTTTTTTAGGGTCACAGCAGGTAAGTGCACTTCAATGCATGGCGCTGACTACATGGTAAAACAGGCTGAGGTTTATCTGGTGAAGTAGTAAATTTGTGTTTCTGACAGAGGAGATCATTTCTGATGATATCCCTGGTGACCCGTGAAGCTTCTCCATCAGTGGAAATGACAAGATGGGGTGAATGACCTATAGCATCACCTGCCTTTGCTCTCATAACAAATGCTAATGCACAGCATCTTGGTGGATAGAGGGAGGCGTAACTCACACTTTTGCCTCCCCGAGTGAGTCCAGCCAAATGCCTGTCGTTATCAATACAGCTGTCATGCTGATCCTTGTGGGTAAGAGCTAATGGTGGGTGTTCGTTTACTTTATGGAACTTGTGGGGATTTTATTGCTATGGTTTTTTTTTAAAGAAACTACTCAGCAATTCCCTTTATAGCCAAGCAGTACATTAGTGCATAGAGTAATAGTGCAATCAAATCCTTCTACAAGGCAGAGGAAAGCAACGCTTCTTTTTTTCTAGGAATTTAGCAGCATCCAGTAATCGCAGTGATATATGCTAGTTTCATACGTTCTCCCAGGGAGAGAAGGCAAGGGAATAATAACAGATGCTAGGCTGGGTATCGGTCTCTTGTGGTAGTAAAAACAACATTGAAAGTTTCAAGTGGGGAAGGCCTAAATGCAGAAAGTGTTGGAAGATCTGGTTGAAGATTAGTCTTAAACCTCACGTGGGGGAAAGGGAGGTGAACTCTTTTCCATAAATCATCTGAATACTTAATTTGATATCAAACATGAACCTTAACATGTGTCATATAATCTGGTTTAATACACATGGGTCTTATTAAAATAGTGTGAGCCAAGGACTGTGCTGATTTACACAAGTTTAACCAAGTCCTTTGCAAGGCAGAAAATGTACCTTTATTTGGAGTGCTTTCATTTAGAGATAGAAATTAGGATGTTTTTAGCAATTCTAGTAGTTTTCCTCATTATGGGGCTGATCCAGAGCATGCTGGTGTCATTGGAAAGATATCTATTGCTTTGCTAAGGGAGATTCATCCCCTGAGGCATGGTGAGTAGGCAGAGAGAGGAGCACTGCCACAACAACTGTGACCCCGAGTCCAAACCCAGAGCTGCTTCAGACTGGGTATAAAGCTGGATGCTGTGAGCACCTCTGGTTTTTCCTTTTTTTTTTTTTTTCCTTGTTTACCTTTTTTTCTTTTTGGTCCCCCTCCCCACCCTTTTTTCTCTTTTTCTTTTCTCCTTTTCTTCTTTATGACTAGTGCTCTTAGTGGGCTGTTTCAGACCACATTTGAAACCTTTGGTTTTGAGCATGGAGAAATATTTCACATTTGCAGTAAGCAGACCAGTTATGTTGTAGTTTTGTGACTGGTACCAAAAACCAGCAGCTGATCAGATCACTGCCACTGAATGAGGCTCCCTCAGTTGGGATTACCAGCCCTCCTTCTGCCATTCGTGCACTCAGGGTGGGCTCCAGGCTCTGCTTCATCAGTACATCATTAATGACCACTGAAAGTACACTCCAAAGATACTAATGTGCTTATTAGGCTGACAGAGGAGAGAAAATGCACAGTAAAATCAAGTAAAGAAGGTAGGCTGATTTCTTGAAAGACAAATCAGCAGCAAAGTATGATTTGAACCATCAGCTAACAGGCAAGCCTTAAAAAAGCAAGCTAAGTAACTAAATCAAAGTATATGAGGAGAGTCCATATTTATTTAACTTAATTTATATTGGTTTCACTGCAGTAACTTTGGTATCGTTATCCATTATTTATATGGTGTGAATTAGGTCATGCTGTAGTCCATTTGGTGTTTGTGGATTTTTTTCAGTTAAATAGTTCAAAAGTATATTTGGGAAGCTAAAGAAATAGATAGGCAAGATGATGTGGTTAAATTCTAAGACTGAGTGAAAGAGGAGGATTCAATCCACAAAATGTTCTGAAGCACAAAATGGATGTAAAATATTTGCGAAGATACATCAGTTAATAAAATAGTTTCTTTAACAACTTAAAAATGAAGTCAAAGAAAAGGGAAAGGCAGGAATCCCTGCAGGAAGAGAATTGCTAGTTGTGGTTGAATTTAGGAATTTTCAAGCTGCCTTGCTCCAGTCAAAGGACAGAAATAAACTTTTTTTACACTCTGACATTTTACAGAATTCCTACAGGAATGTTCATTTAAACAAACAAACAAAAAGATGATGATTCTGGCACACTAGAAACATCTTAATCTGACCTATGAGAAAAGATTCCTGAAGAAAGCTGGAAATGACAAAGATCTTAATTTAAATGCAGGAAAATTCTGAACTTCTGTGACCGAGGCACAGGGAACTCAACACTTTTTAAAACCATTTCTGTGTTAAAAATATGGATGATTTATTGCCATTGTTAGACGCAAGGAAACTTTAACCTTCTGGGACACCAGATCAGTATTTCTGATTAATCAAAATAAATACATAAAAATAAGGCTTTATCTGTTCAATATACTTGATCAATGGCATCTTTTTCCCTGTTTGAAGCTTCATTTATTTTGTTTTACTTCTTAAATCTTGAAAGTATTTCAATCCTTTATACTCTCTTTTTTTTTGTGGCACTGAGAGAGCTCTGTTTCCCTAGTGTTAATAATAGGGAATAATTTGTCTCATGATGGGATACAATCCAACACTTAACTGAAGGAAGGAGTACAGTTGTGTTGAATTGAACTTCAACTGAATGAGGCTCAAGGTGTTGCAAAATTGAACCTTCAGCAAACACTTCACAGTGGCTTTGAACTGGGAGAAAAATAACAGCTATATGCTGCTATCTTTCTTCAGGCAGAACAGTTTTCTTTACTCCACAAAAAGTAACTTTAATGGGATTTTCCATAATGCAAGTTATTAACATCAGGATTATAACAATGTCTCATAAATTTGATCCAAACTTACACATAAAACAAAGGTTGTTTTTTTTCAGACTTATAACCAAGACTTTTAGTGTTCTACAAAATGGTTTGACACTGCTTTAACCATATCACATATTACTTCAGGGAAATATCATTCATGGGACTTGTGGGGTAATATCTTGGTGTGGTTCAAAAAGGCCTGAACGGTAGCATTTGAGTATAGCTATTTTTTCATAGTTTCTTTCTGTTTAAGTATTTGTGTGGAAATGGTAACAAAAAGTAAGTGTATTGTATTTAGCTGGAAGGTCACTACCTCAAATAGATGATTAAACAATCAGTATTTTCCATCAAAGGGACTGACAACGAAAATTTCAGAATGTGAGCACAGTAAACTAGGACACATTAATTTTAGAAACTTTATTTCTTTTGAGTTAGTAAAAAAATAGGAGGATTTACAAATTGTCCTAAATAGGAGAGTATATTCATATAGTAGATTGACTTTTGAGGCAACATTGGTGATTTAAAGCAGCTATAGGATGCATGGTTTCATCAATTGAAGGCAAAATATGGCAGGTGACTTTTACCTTAGCCCTACAGCTCTTTCATTCAACATAGTGTGCTGCCAGCTCTCTTTTTCTGTCTGTATTCTTCATACCTAGTGCAAAAGTTGCATAATCTCATTCTCTTTAATTCCTTCTCAAATACTCTATTCAACGTTACCATATGTAACTGCCCCTCTAAATCAGTGTACCTGAGTGGCTTTGCAGATATCTTTCTTGGAGGGGTGGCACATGTACTTGCATTTTTGCTTTGGAAACATAAACTCTCTGAAAAAGCTTAATGCTTTTTCTTATCTGAAAGCAAAGCAATCATTACTTAAAGCCAGGTCAATGGAAGAACTTTGGTGAAAGTGAAGAAAATAGAAAACTTTGTGAAAAGTGAAGTGAAAAGTACATTGAGAAGCTATAAGACTATTTAAAACTTACATAGAAGTTCTTTCTTTTTAATAGGGGATTTATAGCACACATCACCTCCAGTATCTCAAATTCAGCTTCTGAGAGGTGTTTTCGTTTTTGGGAGGGGTGTTAAGGCTCTTTTAGTAGTTCCTGTCCTTATTATATGAAGCTCAGCACCTGACGAAATTAGAAGATCATATATAAATATGAAATTATATGATAGCTAAATTTTAATTAAAGCTCGTTTTTTTTTTTTTTCACTTCCATTCTGCATTTAAATGTAAAAAGAAAAAAAATAATACTGAAGGCACTCTATTTTGTCATGGCTGTTAGAGAACAATGAACCTTGCAAATTTCATTTCATGGTATGTGAAACATCAATGGCAATGATAGCCATTGTTTGCAAAAAGGCTGTTCAGACTCTGGGTTTTGGATTGTTTTTTCATGCTGCCTGTATACCCAGATAATTTTATTTTTTGTGAGTGTAAACATTTGGGGAAACAGATTCTCTGAATAATATTTCAGTTCTCCTCTACAACTGGTTTCATTGGTGACAGAGTTTAGCTTATTTAAATCATTAATTACACTTAAATAGAAAGAGAATAAATACTCTTGGTTAAGGGAGAGAAAACATCTAGATAGTAAAAGTACAAAGCTGATCTCATTTGAGCTGACTATTATGGTTATTGTTACAGAAAACCTTGCACAGGAGTTTGATTTGTATAGAAAACTCTTCTATTTTCCTGATTGTGCAAATGAGTAATTAAATTCTAAAATTATACCTTGGTTCCTTGTTTTTTGTAAGGAGTAATTACGTGCTTAATGTAATGCCCATGCTTAGTTGTGCTAAAGTACTGCAGTTTACTGTAATTTTGAGCAGTCAGAAATACTGCTCAAAAATCCTTTACTTCAATATCTCACTGAAAATGTGATTTTTATTTATTTTTATTTTTTTTAAACGATTTTAACCGTTTACATATGTATTTTCTATAAGTTCATTATGTTGCAGCAGTTACTGACCACCCTAAACATGCTGTTATGAAAACTGATAAAAATACCAGAGAACAAGCAGTCCAGTCTGTAAAGATGCTCATTGTCTTGAGTGTAGAGATTTTGTGTTTATAAATCCACACAATGACCATTTTGTATTTGTTTCACAATAATGATAATGCAAATATAAAACTTTCAGACCTCGGAATCCTTAGGCAAAATCTCATTAGTTAAGAAATCTTTGGCTGCAAAATACATTAAATACAAACACGAAATGTAGGATTATTATTATTATAGAGATTTTTATTTCTTGCTTTTTTGAGTAAAAATAGATAGGTTTGTATTCTCAGGCATTCTTAAATCAACATCTTCCTTACTGCATGTTTTCCATGGATATATTAGAACTGTTCATATATTTTTGGGTTTTGACAAACACACACACTCATATGAAGAGAATGATGCACAATTTGGGGATCATACTGTCTAAGCCATTCAAAAAATATAGGTTATTTTGGAAAAAAAAAATCGTGTACAAAATTTCCTAGAGATTAAAGTTAGTTACTCTGGAAATGTAAGTTATAGGAAGGGGGAGCAGGATTTTTTTCTTAATTTGTATTCAAAACGTTGAAATATTTATCAAGCATAAAATCCTGTTAACTGAGAAATTTTACTGCAAAATAGTAATCTCACTGATTTGGTTTTTTTAAGTAATGTTTCTTACTATTGATTAAATTAAGGCATCTTAATGTAGACTTAGTAAAATCTTGCATATGGTATTTTAAATGAGAGAATACTGGCTAAATACAAATCTAAAGGATTTGGTTTATTTTAATATTTTTTGTTATACATAATGAAAAAATTCCTCTGTAATTCTATGCTTGACCAATTCTCTTCTTGCATGTGCATAAATGTTTGCTAGTTAGGAAGATATAGATTTGTTACTTACACTATACGTGCTTTTCCTGTGTTTGTCTAAATTATGTTAGATGCGGTTTTATATTTCGAATGGGGTAAGCCGTGGCATACATATATTAGCAGTTCAGTAAATTTAACAGTTATCTTATTGGGTTAAAAATTGTTCAGCATGCAGAATAGAGAATCTGAAATTAATGCAGAATTTTACTGTGAATATGAGCAATTTAAGTCTTTATCACATGAATCCATTGTGCGCTTTTTAAGACAGCGCTTCAGTCTCTTGTCCCACTTTGGCAACAATTTTCTTCCTGTTTCTAATCCTAAACTGAACCTCTGTTGATGACTTATCATTGATGGAATTTTTGTTTTGCTTAAAATCATCGTGTTGGTGGATATATTGTCAATTTACACGAACTTAAATTTTGACCTGTAGTTTATGTCCCAGTATTGCTACTTTTGCTTGAGGCAAAAGCTTGTGGACTGGAAAGGCCTCAACTGCAGGGGAAAAACATTCCCGTGCTGATTTGGACAAATAGCTTGTCCATCTTTCTGCTCCTCTTATTTAGCTTCCAAAGATGTGAATGATAGCACTTACCTATTTCAAACTTTTTTCGAAGAGCACTGTATTAGAACATTAATTTAAAAAATGCAACATTTAATCCATTTGGCCTCTGGATGTAGACTCTGATAGCAGCTCTAGAGGTAGGTCTTTGTTATGAGCTTCCTTCATGTACGTTATGTTGAAGCACAAATGAGGATTTGCATAATCGTCCATTGGCATATAGAGAGAGCTCACAGCACAGCACAGAGTGTGAAAATAATCTTTTCTTTAAACGTGGTAGGGCAGTAAAAAATAGTTTTCCCATAGTTGCTTCTGCGTTGGAGGCATTTGCAAATTTGGAACAAAAAGCTTCTTTAGGATTTGATCCAAACAGATAACAAATTAGAATGTTGCTTAAAAAAACTCAAAACCATTTGTAATGCAGTTGCCAAGTTTGAGAAGGAGCCCAGTTAAACCTATTTAAGTCCTCTCTCGTATATCATTAGAGATTTCCCATTCAAAATCTCTCCATTAATGTTATTTATGGACCATTCAAAGTAATGTTATTTTATGTTTGGGGGAAATAAAACTTCGGGGATTAAATATTTTACTTGTCAGTGTTCATTCCAGTAAACGTATTTTTCCCTAGCTAAATCCTAGAGTTCTTAAGATAATAGCTTGCACTTGTAAATACTTGTATCTGTGACCCTGATCTCTCTTTTCTCATCAAAAATGAAATAATTATATTTCACAAACGGGTCAGCCAGCCAACCTTTCCTACATTGTCCCACCAGTTCTCATTCAGTTTTGCTGTAACCTGAAGCTGACATTTTACTGTAGTAAAATCAAGAACACAGATATGAAGAACTGACTCCTGCCAGCAAGATGCTGGCTATGACTTCATGAAAGCAGAGATAAATTTGGTTCAGTTACATGCTACTCATTCTTGATAAAATTCTGTTGGAGCACAGGTGGACTTGGTAGCACTGAACACAGCTTCTCCTGGTCCTCACAGTTTTTAGAGTAACAGTGGCTGGAGTCATCACCCAGCACTGTGGTTTTTTAGGGAATATCAGTTCTCCCAGCTCCAGCCCTTTCAGTTACTGGCACCTCTGCTAAGGGTTGAGTGATAGTTTTGGTTGTGGGTTTTTTTGTCTGTGAATGTATAATCATTTTATATTTCTGTTGCAGACAGAACAGAAATGGGGGTGCTTGTGGTAGGTAGGACAAGAACCTTTGTGTATCTGATGGATGTGAGAGTTATTGCATGTGCATGGCACAGCCTTTGTACGTATAAATCATCCTGCAAGGTGGTTCTAATGAGTCCAACAAACCCAGCCTGGGGCTGAGCCCGTTGGTTGCACACCGAGTGTAGGGTTGAGTTTGGTGCAAGCTCAGCACACACACCTGGTGCACCCTGCACCTCACACTGCGGGTTACCTGTGTGTAACACACTGTCTGTCCACGAGTAGTAGTGATTCCTTTAGGGCTGAGCCTGACAGCCAACACCCAGTCAACCACCAATGTGCCTCCAGTTTCAAGCTTCATTTTTTTGTCCATTCTGTAGTACTACGCATTTATCAAATAACAAGTAATGAATGGGTCAGAAAAGCATTTCCAAGCTCCCTGTGTAAGAAGAGGGAGAAAGTTTCTGGCTGAAACCCATGATTAACCTTACGATGCAAAGAAGAGATGTTCAAAACCCAACAAACTGCTGGTTGCTTCATTGATGTGAAGTAGATCCATGACAGTCCACAGTGCAGGAACAGAGACGTATAAATTTTAGATTGATTTTTTTATATTGTGCAGGTTACTGTGAGGAAAAACCATACTTGAGCTGGAAAGAGATCTTTCATCTGTTATGTTACTATATATAAGACTTTTTTTTTTGTTCCCTTTGAATACCGTGAATGTATTTTGCATCATGACATAATACCTTTGTGTTGCTGTGGAAACACAATAATGTTATTTTCGTTGTCCTAGGAAACACAGAAACAACACCTGTCATACCAGTTTGGATGGATGATTGTTTTCTCCTCTGTCTAACAAAATCTTCCATTCCCTACCGTACCTGGAAGAGCAGAGGTTCTTCTGATTATTGTCATTATCTTTAAGTATCCATTCACACAAAATGGGGCAGACACTACATGCATGAAAATATTCAGTCTCTGCGGTAAAGGCTTTTCAGTCTGTGGCACTGGTCCAGCAAGTCACTCTTGCCCTTGCTTAACATCAAACCTGTGAGAAGTCCCACAGAAAGCAATGGGACTGCTCATGTGTTTCAAGTGAACTCCAGGCATAAGTGCTTTGCTGGACCGATGCCGAACTAAAAGCAAAAGACCAGCCTGCGGTTCAGAATGAGCATTTGAGAACTTGAGAAAGTTTGCGGCTATTGATTTTGGTTTTAAAATGGGAGAGGATGTATTAGCTGTTTTATAAGTTTCTGTGTCCCCAGTATTTCAGCCGTGAAGGAAAGTTTTATCATTTGGGAGAAAAAAAGGGAGTGAAGTTGCGGGGCAGTTGTACGCTGGGGAACTGGGTGCCTTAGGCCCTGGGAACGTTGTGTGTTTGTGGGGTTTTTGCGGTTGTTTTCTGGGTGTTTCAGCAAATGCTCAGTTTTATCTCTTCTGTTGCTCTTCTGTGAAAAGGGAAGCAACAGGCTAACATTATTATTACTACGTTATTGTATTATCAGTGAAGCCTTGTGTGTAATTTTAGCTTTTAGCTAAAATTGAGCTTTTTGATTATGTGCACAGTTACAGACAGAGCTTTTATTTTTATCCCCTGGTCCTCCATAAAATTTTTTTTAACAGAATCCTATGGCTGAATAATTAGCTCTATTTTATGAAGAAACTTAGATTAATTTTCCAATACTGCATGCAAGTGTCAAATGTGTAGATATAACTTCTCAGTAAAATCAGGTTCATGCTCTGTTACATGTGGTTAGAAAAAAATTTCTTTCCTTAGACTATAGATTTTTGTCTTATACACCCTTGCTCATACGTCCATGTATACTTACTCATGTTCATTCTCTTATGACCATATTTGAATGCCTGTGGCAAAAACAAAAGCCAAGCATTTCAGTATGTAAGAATATCTTTAGTCTATATTTATTTATGGACCAGTGTTCCTGAAAGAAAAAGTTGATAGGTTCAAGCATGAGTCCAGTATAATGATAAATTTTGACTCCCTATAGATTGCTTAGTGCTGAAAGAAGAAATACCCTGGAATCCTGCTGGCCTTTTTCCCAAAGGGCCTGACCCCAGTTACTCCCAGTTACTGGCTCCATACAGTATTGTCAGTAAGAATAACTGCTCTTTACTGTGTGCAGAGCTTTGCTGTGTACCCAAAGCACAGTGTATGTGTATGTGTGAGATAGAAGCAGGCAGGAGGGGGAGGGAGGGGAGAGGAGCAGATAAACTTATACTTCAAGAAACGGTTTCTTTTTCTTTCTGGAAGTCACTTCTTCCCTTATTATTGTTCTAGCATTCCTTTCTCCATGACTATGGCTTGTTTCTTGCTCATGCAAAGATGAGCTGCATGAGAAAAAGAAGATGGACTGTGCAGTAGCCCAAGTGTAATCCTTGAAAAAATGTTCAGTGTCTCTGAGAAGAAATATTTTTCATTAGAAACAATGTTTGGTGGGGCCTTCATTCAGGTAAACAGGCTTATAGGGAAGAAAGAAATAAACAGAGAAAGCGGTGGAAAAAACCTGTAATTCTTGTGTGCTTTATCTGATGGAGGAAGGGCATAGTTGTCTAATTCTTCAGAAATGGCTTGGGTGTGGTGGACATTTCTGGCTTCATTTTCGGTGGATGCAGGGTTGGGTGTCAATAGCACGCAGAGCAGCACATCTGCATTTTCTGGCCTGGGATAGTTTATTTCATTACTACATCCGTTTGGGGGGAGTAGAGAAAGAGTGAATCTGCTCCTTGGGGGAGGAAATCCAATGAAACGCTTGTGCCAGAGTTGTTCTGTGCTCAGTGCACAAGCTACATAACACTTGAACTGTATAATTGAGAGCTGACTGCAGTTCTCTTCCATATTAAATTAATTTACATAGGTTTCTTCAATAATGTGCTTTAATTTTATGGTGTGAGAGTGAGAAAGTAATCTTCCGAGGAAAAGTGAAGGCAATCAGTAAAACCTGAGGATCCGTGTCATGCTGTGCTACCTCTCTGACTGTGCAAAGGGCATTCCGAGGACATGGTGGAGGGGCTGCCATGCCTCCATGCTGGTGCTTCTTGCAGAGCAGGGGGACCTGCCAGGGGATGATTCAGACCACCTGAATTAAGGAGAGGCTGAGGGAACTGGGCATGTTTAGTTTGGAGAAGAGGAGGCTGAGGGGAGACCTCCTTGCCCTCTGCAACTCTCTGAAAGGAGGGTGTAGAGAGGTGGGGGTTGGCCTCTTCTCCCAAGGGAATCATGACAGGAACAGAGGAAATGGTCTGGTTGGGGCAGGGGAAGTTTAGATTAGATATTGGGAAAAATTACTTTCCTGAGAGGGTGGTCAGGCACTGGAACAGCCTGCCCAGGGAGGTGGTGAAGTCACCTTCTCTGGAGGTATTTAAGAAACGTGTAGAAGTGGTGCTTCAGGGCATGCTCTAATGCCCGAGATTGTTGGATTGGGTGGGTTTTTTTGTGTGTGTATGATTGGACTCAATCTCAAAGGTCCCTTCCGACCTTGCTCATGCTCAATGAAGATTCTGTGATTCTATAGTTAAGGGCTTAGCTCCCCCCCCACCCCGGACTGTCAGGAGCCCAGCTTTCTACTGTAAGCACTTGGTTTAGGAAGCATGCATTCTTCTGATATTGTGTTTGAACTGGTGGATCTATATCTGTCATAAATCAGCGTAGCTCAGTATCAGGTTTGATTCTGGATGACTTTTCCTAGTGTGGACTGAGCAGTTTACCACCAAGGCTAAATTTATTGTTGGGCTTATGATTCATAGTCCTCACAGCACTGAAGCTAACGGCAAAATTACTGGCCTTCAGTCTAAACTTCGGTCACACAGAGATTGCTTTAATCTCCAGTTAACTTCAAAGGGTTTGGGAGCACACATCCCTAGTGGGTATTTTTTTGATCTTCCCTCCTGATCTTCCTCAGTAACTTATTTCTGATTTGTTTTCTCTGTTTCATAGCTTAATATCTCTACTGTTCTGTCCCACAGGATACTTAGCCATTTTGATCTATCAAGCACCAAGGAATTCTTTTTGTGTCACTCAATCCACTCCTTAAAACAACTTTCTTCTGTGCAAAACTCCCCCAGTTTTCATATGTGGTGTGACGCTCCTACCTCTTTGGACTTTTGCATACTTACCTTGTGAGTAAGATGTGACAGTGATTTAGATTTTAGTGTCTTAAACCATGTCTCTATCTTGCATCTTGGTGAAATACTACATATAGTTACATTTCTCTACTCCTTTTATTCCTTGTTCCTTTGATTTTCCATAAAAGCAACTCCTGGTATTGAATCATGATGAAAATGAACACATGGTCTATACAGAAATGTCATCCTAAGAGAGCACTGATTTTTCCATTGCAAGCAAAGGAAATCTTTAGTGTGGTGTATAGGAAAAAAATCAAGATCCAAGGCTTTTTGTGATTTATAATCTTTGTTATAGTTACAGATGGTGTCAAAAATACTGTTTGTTTTGACAGGGGCTAATTCTATGACAGCTCTCTTTGCATTGTGTTCTTTTTTGAGACATTTCACTGGTAAAAAAAAATTCTTTACAAGCTCAAGAGCAAAGACCCCAAAAGCAGGAATGGAAGGAGAAAGAAATTTAGTCCCTGATAATGATGTGAGATTAAAATACATAAGGATCCAGTGATGATGAAAGGATGATGTGCCTATAACCTACAGATTTTGAGGTGATATAGCACAGAGAAGTGTAAACAAGAAGAAGAAAGCAAAGCTAAAAAAAGAAACATTGGATAAATTGCCTTGCAGAAAAATTCCAGAAGTCCAGTCCTGAGCCACACAATGTAATGTATAGGTGGAGGAAGACTATGCAGGTGCGCCTCTTTTTGCCTTACAGAAGTACTTTCTGGAAGGATTTCTTCTGTCTTGTCTTCCTTTTCTCATGAAATTACTGTCATCTTGCTCTCCCTCCATAGTTTTCTCTTTGTATTGTGATACCGTCTCTTTCCTGTTTCTGTATCATTCCTTCACTGGTCTTTCCTCAACCCATTTGGTTTAAAGCCTTATCCTTTATCACAAAGCAAAAAAAAGAGGCAATTTTTTGTAATATATGGCAGAAGATGAACTTCCCAGAAGGGAACTGGGCAAGTTTAGTTTGAAGAAGAGGAGGCTGAGGGGAGACTTCGTTGCCCTCTACAACTCCCTGAAAGGAGGTTGTAGACAGGTGAGTGTTGGCCCTTCTCCCAAGGGAATCATGACAGGAGCAGAGGAAATGGTCTGAAGTTGGGGCAGGGGAGGTTTAGATTAGATCTTAGGAAGAATGACTTTCCTGAGAAGGTGGTCAGGCACTGGAACAGGCTGCCCAGGGAGGTGGTGGAGTCATCTTCTCTGGAGATATTTAAGAAACGTGTAGAAGTGGTGCTTCAGGGCATGCTGTAGTGCCCAAGATTGTTGGGTGGGGTGTTTTGTTTTGTGTTTAGTGTTGTGTGGTGTTTCTTTTTTTGTTGGGGGTTTTGCTTTTTTTTTTTATGGGTGGACTTGGTGATGTCAAAGGTCCCTTACAACCTTGAAGATTCTGTGATTCTGTGAAGATACATGATCTGTTACATCATTGTTGGTCATGCAAACAAATATTTCTAGTCTATAAATTGGTCTTCTCAATTCCGGTTATTAGAAAAGCATTTGTTTTTATTTTCACATGTTCACTGATTTGAATGTTGGGTTTTTTTGTTGTTTGTTTTTGGGTTTTTTTATAGCGAAGATCACAATTAACATGCACCAGAACTTGGTTAGGTATTATACTGATGGAATGCAAGCAGTTTACAGACACCTAAGTCTCACAGCACTTGTTGAAGACCAGATTTTGTTATGATAGAGAAGGTGGATGGGTTTGCTAGGTAAATAGATAAGAATAAAAAAGAGCCTAAAACTTGTTGGATATTTATTAAAATTTGGCTACTTTTAGTAGTCTATAGTTTAACAGTTTGTTATACTATAGTATTTTTTATGTAATTTATATTTATATGTGCTAAATGTGAGCACAATACAGAGCAAAAAATGGAGCTACAATGAAATTTAATGGTGGTAAGTGAAGGAACAAGTTAGAATGAAGGAAAATGTTACGATTTGCACATATAGAAGTGAAGGGATATGATCAATGATCCAAGAATACGAAGGACACCTTAGGAAACTGCTGCTGCCAAGAGAAAATTTAAACAAACCAATAGATCCTCTTGTCTCAAGCCTGAGACCGACAGGAGAGCTGCAGATTGTCTTCAGGTTTTCTCTGGCTGTCTCTGTCTTCTACAGGCTCTGGTTGTCTTCTGTCCTTCCCACAAGCTGGGAGTTAGTAAACGAGGTATTATCTGGCTCAAGGGAGAAGCAACCTGAGATTATCTAAAATGAAGAAGAGGGGAGCCTGAATGAATTAACAGTGATGAGCTGAAGGCACGGTACTTGCAGATGAGTTTAGCAGTTGGGCTACTTAACAGAGAAGATGTGTATTTATAGCACTGCAGCTAGAGGCACGAGCACCTGGGAATTCAATAGGTTTTTACTCACAGAAGTTTGCACTGACAATAGGTTGGTCTGGATCAAGTATTTGTCTTGCAGGTAACACACACTGTCATGGGTAACTCATTAGAGGGACAATGACCAGGCTTGCTAATTGGAGAGAAAGTTCAGAATATGGTGAAGTGCATGAAGGCACAGGTCTGCCATCCTCCCATCTCAGGGTATGCATCTTCATGCTTTGTGGTATCTCACTGTGCTTCACCTCATTAGCTTATCATTATAACTAAAATTAATATGGAATGAGAATAAACGTTACACTGTGGGACTCATTATTTGTCTTCCAGATGCAGGGGGTGAAGAAAATATGGGAGTTACTGTTTACCTTACAATACTCCTATTCTGATGGCCACAGTCCAGGCCCTGACTAATGGTTTTGAAATGTTGAGGACAGAAGTTAAACAGGCATCTAGATCCTGGACCCCACCAGGGAACCCGTGATTAGTGCACGGAGGGTGAAAAGCAAGGGAAGCTCTGAAACTTGAAACCTGGCCAAGAGCATAAAACCTACTGGGCTTGTGGCTATTGCAGATAATAGCAAAGGGAGGGTGTCCATAGGAGGGTAAAAGAGATGGTTCAGGGGAGGGCAAGTCAAGAAACCAGAAGTTTGGGGAGGGAAGCAGAGGGGTCTGGCCTGAGGAGGTTTGCTGCACGTTTCGGTCATGGCTTAGGGAAGGCACGGTGACCGAGCAATGGATCTGCACCGAGACCGACCGGCCGAACGGGCGCCTCAGCCGTTGCTGCAGAGGACCATGCAGAAGAAAGATGGTCGGTGCAAAGGGAAGCCCTGAAAAGCCATAAGCACCTATTCAAAAAGCTGATGGGTAAGAACATTACAAAACCTGGCAAACACTGCTGGGAGTTTGTTTTATAGCTTTCTTGGAGGAAGCTTCCCAGGTTTCTGGAATGCTGTGCTCTTCTCGCGCTGTCTAATTTTTCCACTATGGTTCTTTCTTTTTTTAACTTATAAAGTGAATGCAAACCAGAGATTTGTTCAACAATCTGGTAAACTCTGGTGACTTTAGGGCAAAAGCTCTGTAACGTTCTAGTGATCGTTGACTTTAGCCCACCTATCTTAAAAAGTAAGTTATTTTTAAGTTTCTGTAGTAGAAGTATATGCTGATAACATATCCCTGTCACAGCTGAGATCATCTCTAGTGTTGCTCTAATTACATTACAAAGATTATCCGGATCTTGGTGTAATTATTCAGTTTTAAAACACCGTTGAGCAACAACATGCAGGAGTTTGGGGCAAATGGAAACCTGGGTTGTATTTTTTAGGTTTGCAAGAAACTGATTATTATAGCTGAGTAGTTAGAAGGAATTTAAAAAGAAAAGATAGTAAACAGAAATGGAAGCATCTTATTAGGCCATGAATGGAGAACGGCAGCCTGTGCTCGGAGTACAGGCAGCTCTCCCATTTAAGTCAAAAAGATTAACAGTGTGAATTTTCTACGTTGTGAGACCATGGTACATTCTGTCAGAGTCCAGCTTAAGAAAATACCCCATCACTGTCAAAAGCCCTTGGAGAAGAAGTTTCCTTGCTTTTCACCTCGGGCAGGTTTCCCTGATTGTGTTATTTATGAGAGACCAGTCAACGCCAGGCACGGTTTGCTGGGTGCTATACGTAGGCAGGAGGCAGGAGACAGTCAACCTGCCTTGAAGCCACAGCCTATAAATAGACAAAATGGGAAGGGAAGGTGGGGGGAGGGGGCTAGTACACAACTATCAAATGTTGTGGTGATAAATGACATGTTAATTCTCCCCTTTTGGCAAGGAAATATTATTCGGGGATTAGAAAGACAAGGAGAAGAGGAGATTTGTGGGGAAACAATAGGAAAGGAGAGGAAGACAAAAAGGGCAGCTGTGGAGCAGAGGTGAGGGGACTGGGATGAGAGTGGAACAAGCTTGGATCAAGCAGTCAGGTGTCAAGGGCAGTTTAAATCCAGTCAGAATCGAGAAAGCGTTTTTCGGCATCAGCAGTCCCTGCTTTAGCTTCTCCTACAGGGACTCCGCCGGCTTCCGTGCCTGGTGGTTGCCTCCTTGCAGTTTCTTTGGCAGACCTTGCGTGCCTCCAGTCAGAGGAGACCACCTCTGGAGAGGACACGTTGCCTTTGACGGGGGGATGTCCAAGCCCCCGCCATGAGATGCTGCGGGGCAGGGGATGGGCTGCGGCGGCCGGGACTCCCACCCTCTCCTCTCCTCTCCTCCAGGCTGAGCCTCCAGAAGGTGGGAGTGAGAAAACCTCCAGGGCACAGAAAGTGTCTTGCACTTGAGTAAAAAGCGTGGCGTGTGGGATTTATACGGGTCACAGAAGTAAATGGTCTCTTTTTATAACCCCTGAGTTAGAAGGGTACGGCTAGGATTGGAGCTCCAATTGCAATTCTGGAAGTATGTCTGCTAACGAGATGACAGGTGCAAGTGTGGCCACAGCAATGGTACAATTACAGCACTCCTAAGGAGAATTTATTTGGTGAAAATTGTTGAAAAGTTCAACTCAAAAGCCAGGAAAATTGCTAAGAAGTCAGCGTCTCACTTGAATTTTCCTCATTAAACAGTTACATGACAAATCAAAAGTGTCCCCATTTCAGAACTGGCAGCTTAGGGCTTCTGAATACATATTCCTAAACCAAGTGTTTTGTCTCTGCCAAGCTCTTATCATGTAAAAAAGAATTCTGGGAAGTTTGCTTATTTTCCTAGCAGTGTAAATTCAGTTAAATCATTATAGCCATTTTAATCCAATCTCATTCAGAGGCAAGAACTTACTTGCAGTAAGCTCAACTTACTGCATATACAGGGAAAAAAAAATCAGTAGAAATCTACCCCATGACATTTGATATATAAGGTTAAATTCATTGAAACGCTCAAGATTTTTTTATTAAGTTCAAAATATGTATATTAGATTGTTGGATCTGTATTTTTTAGATTCTGGTGAAGAACATGCCTTGCTTGAGAACGGCGTAAAGATTCATCTTCATCCTGTGCATTGTCTAGTATATTCCAAAAACTTTTAAATACATTTTATGTATTAAGTTAAAGTGGCAGTCTTTCCCTTCTCTCTCTTAACTAATCAAAACCAATTCCAAAATATTGTTTCGTAATTTGTGTCACTAAATACAGATTTTTGAAATTTGTTCTTGGTATTCCTGGATCAGATACATTTGTAAAACAATGGAAGGGGGACAAACTAATACAAGTAGAACTATACTTTCTTGTTAGAAATATGATTTCAATGTTGTAAAATCTTCAAAAGCAGTTGAAATTTGTTTAAATTACACAGAATCATGGTTCTTAAGCACTTTTTTTGAGGGAAATTGACTTTTTTTTTACATAAAAAATAAAAAAGGGAAAGCAGTTTTTAGTTTTTTCAGTGGAAAGATTGATATATTGATATAAATAGACATATGATGGTACATCTGATTAAAAAATAGTTATTTCTGACATGATATTTTTATCTTGAGAACTGGGTGAATTACCTTAGGATTTGAAATGAACTCCAGGTTTTGTCCTTCTGTATATCTCTGGTGCTTTGAGAATTGTTTTGAAGGTGGTGAAGGTAACAGATATACAGCTTGGCTGCAAAGAATAAAGGGTGCTTCCAGACAAACTCTCTTATGAGTCACTGACCTTGCATTCCTCTGATAGATAGAATTCTGCTAAGTGCCCTTAAAAAGGGAAAGTTTTGTAACCTCAGGAATAGGTAAAGGATAATATGTAAAAGCTCAGTCTCCTGTTACTGCCCAAGCATAACTGGGTCCGGGGGTTGTCCCAGAGCTCCAGATTTGGTCAGTAAATACCAGCAAAGAAAAGCTGGTGGGCAGATGCAGTCTGGCTTCCTGGAAAGTACCTGAAAGGCCGTTCCCCCCAGAGTCAATGTTCCCAGTTCATGAGTCTAAGCACCCCTTCCCTTTCCACTGCAAAATCAACCAAACAGCAGGGGAAAAAAAAAACATACTGAGGGAAAGCAACTTTCCAAAAGTAAAAATGAAGCAATTTCAAGAGAAAAGATCCAAGAAAGTTACCCTAAGCAGAAATCTTACGCCCTTCAGGGGAAGGATTGATGTGATAGTTCGGTGAGAGCTCTCTGGTTTTAGTGGTTTAGTATTGGCCAGTAAAGACTGACAGCAGTAGGAAGAAGAGAGGGAAGAAGGAGGGAAGTTCTTCTACTTAGAAAAAAGAAGCATTACAGTCATATACAAAAGATGTTTCCATGTCCAACTCACCTTTTTGAAGGCTGGCATCCTCCTATTGTCAAAAGCCCTATAGAGTTCACTTAATTATGGGTGGTGAGTACTGGATTCCTTTAGATCTCATCATATTTCATATAATGTAATGAGTTCCTGTATGACAAAGCTTGTTTTGACTTATTTCCTTTTCCTGAGTTGGTAGATTAATGGCTTTTAATAACCCCGTGAATCAGCCTGCCATGCCAGGCACCAAATGGGTGTCGTGGCATCGGTCAACAGTGCCCAGTGTGCCAGGCTTCCATGGGCTAATGCAGAATCCCATCTACATGGATGTCAGTGTCAGAGTTGTCCCTTTGTCTGAGGAGGGAGAGACATGTCCATAACCTCTTCTACATGTGGCAGGTGCTTGCTCTTCTTTCCCCAGGAGAAATGAAAAGCTCTACTGGACTGCACCACTCAGTTTATCCATCATGTCTACTTGAAGGCTGCCTTGTGTTGGCTATGAATGAAATCACTCCGCCTTTCCACATGGGATGCACCATACTTCTGGGGTTTTTGTAAAACCACAGGTGCACATGGCCTCTTTCTTTCCTGGGGAGATGACACCTCACGGGTCATGCGGTGGCCAGGCTGTGTCACTTTGCTGAGCATGGTGTGCCTCAAGCTGATGTCTGTGGCCCAACTCATGTGGCCACACCAGTATGTGAACAGCTCCTCAGAGAGACACCTGTCAGAAGGAAAGAAAGAATGTGCCTCTCTGTTTTATTTCCACCTTGGGCCTCATTATGACAGAACAAGGATTGCCAGTTGGACCAAAGTTGAGCCAAGCTGTGAACTCTGCTTCTCTGGGAATAGGTCCAGGACCACCAGCCACCATGTGTGCGGAGCATTTTACCATCACATCATCACAACAAGCTGGAGTCCCCCTGGTCATATTGGACTCAGACCAGGGAGCTTCAGGTGAAAAGTCATGGGTTTTAAAACTGACTTGACAAAGTGCCCTGTCCTTCCCCTCCTTCCTAATTAATAGTCCTGTCTAGACCCTTCTCACAATCAACTCCTCCACCTCCTTAGCTGGCCAAAGCCTGCACCTGTCCTCACTCCTCATAGCGTGCTGGTTTTAATTCACAGCCCCACAGCTTCCCTCCCATCACTCTGGGGTTAGGTTGCTGCATTTTCCAGGCAATAGATAAAAA
>BJBW01002246.1:58540-83898 GCA_004320125.1 Scolopax mira | reverse complement strand
CTGGCCACGCCGCTGGTGGGGGACTCTGATTTGTACGAGCGGCTGCCACGTGCTCCTTTGTTCCCATCTGCGGCCAAACCACGACATGGGTGTGGTGTGGGGCTTGTGTGGGTTTTTTGTTTGTTTGTGGGTTTTTTATTGTTGTTTGGGGGGGGTGTGTGTTGTTTTTTTCATTGGTTGGACTAGATGATCTTAAAAGGTTCCTTCCAACCTAGGTTATTCTGTGATTCTGTGATTCCGTCTTCATAGGAGAGGTGCTCCAGCCCTCTGATCATCAGATGTGTATTTTGTTCATGCTCAGCCTTTCTACCAGCTGCCCCTGAAATATTGTGCTGTAGTAACCTCATGGCTTTTGAGTTACCAGATCCAGCAACTCTCAATGTAGTCTTTTCTTTCAGTTGAATAAACTAGATGTCTTCTCCAAGGCCCTATAGTCACTGCCTATAGCATAACCTCAGTCAGATGCTTGCGAACTACATTCTCCCTCACTCTATGCTGTCATGTTTAGTATTTAATATACAGATGTAAGTTTTTGAATGAGAGATATCTTTTTGTTGTTACTGTCTTTTACCTTTAAAAACTCAAGCCAATATAGATAAAGAATCTTATCCAATGTGTAGTTATTAATCATATAATACAGATTTTATACTCCTATTCATTAATAACCTTAATATATTATAACAGTATTTCCATGTAGCAAAATTATATGGGAAGTTTTCATTTATTAAGCTCATAAACATATTCCTTGGAAATTTGTTCCATAAATATGGGTTTGTCTGGGTGGTTAGGAGTCTATGTGCAAAAGCAAAAGTGTTCCTTTGCAAAAGCAGTAATTACCTGACCGGTAATACTGTTGTCCAGCTGTACAACAAAACTATTCACACCTCATCTCAACTTAATTTTTTTTTTTAGTATCTGATACAACTGACAGTTTTTATCATTGCTTTCCATGCATTTGAAATTTCTGCAGATCTGAACCTTGACTCTAGAACAGGCAGACTAAAATGTGCTTAATATACACATATTACAGAAAACAGCATACAATGCTCTGGGGCTACAAGGAGTCACTGATTTTTAGTGCTCTGGAAACAGATGCAAGGTTATGCATAGGTCAAGATCAAGGAAAAGATTTAGATTTTTTTTTTAAAAGTATAGATCACAGATTTTAATCAGTGATCACTTATTTGACCATGTAAGCCTAAGGAGAACATGCTTAATTAAACCAAAGGACAGCTGTAAACAAGGGTTGTTAGGCAAAAAGCACCTGGACTTTTGCTACACAAGCCAACCAAATACATATATTTTTTTTTTTTGAAACAAAAACCAAAGGTTTTCCTCCAGGGTTTTGATCCGAGGCAAAATTTCAGAAATCATCCTCTGCCTTTCAGATGACAAAACCAACATTATTGCATGTTGAAGGAATGTAGTAACATTTTTTACACTCACTCTATTCATCTGTGGTGTTATTGAAATATCACCAAAAGTAGCACCCTTTCTTCTTTAAGTATTTCTTTATTTGTCATATTAAACAATACTCAGCAGTCCAACCCCTGGCACAGTAAATGAAAAAGGATCACACAGTATTATCTGTGCATTCATGATAACACATTAAATCATCAGAGACAACTATCCCAGTCATATTTCATATAATATCATTATTGTACCATTATATGATAATTATTATCCAAAAAACTACAGTTTTTCTCTTAGTGTAGCAATAAAAACATTTTCCTTCCATTAAGATGTATTTGATGCAGTCTTCCTATCTGATAGGTGCTGGGGAAAAAACTTTTGTTACCCTCTGGCGGTGCTTCATTTATATTCAGGGAGAAGCCCAGGCTGTTCTTGAAGTAGTTATCTTCCAAATCCCAATGGGATAGGCTCAGCAACAGTATAGCTCAGGTTTCACTTAAACTGGCTCCACTTAAAAAAAAAAATGCAGCCTGCTTCTTAAGACAATCTGGAATACAGCCTAAGTCTACAGCTACATCACTTGTCTGCGTTTCAACATTGTGAACATTGGGCAAGTCTGTACTAAGAAATAGCTAGGGACTTAAAAGTGTTATAAGAGCCTAGGGCTTATAATCTTCAAAAAAATGGGGTGTATCATTGATTCCTGGAATAATCGGGATCCTCAAGACTTTGTCTCTGCTGTTCTGAAAGAGTAGTACCTGAGATCCTGGTCATCATTACATGCCCTGCATCCCGTCTGCCTTCCATCCACAAGGCTGTTGTGCTAATGTGGGAGTAGACAAGGGGCTACCTGTAGAAACATGTAATGCAAACGTATTTATCCCAGGTTTTAAAGCTGTATCAAATTAAGGCATAATTTTAAATCATACAGGAATAAAATTAAGGTTTATATATGGTGGGTTTTGTCATAAACATTTTAATCTGAAATATAGCCTTATTTCTATTGGGTTTAGGAATGGCTAAAGAGATGTCAGCATAGAAAAGTATCTATGTCTATTTTTATCAAAGTATTACATTATGACAAGCATGCAATAATTTCATATTGCTTCATTAAGTACAGTATTTTCTGAGGAGATTAACACTGTAAAACCTAAGTGTCCTTCTCATATACTCCTGTTATTTTTTCTTAAAAGCTAGCCAAAGTACCTGCTGATGTTTAAAGCAGTTTCTGCTGTATTTCTCCAGACAGGTATATAGCACAAAGACGCAGTATTGTAATGGCTGACCTCAAAAGCCCTTCTTATAAAACATCATTGGGTCTTTGCTGCTTTGTTGCATACATTCTGACAAACTCTAATCAATCTGTTTTAATATCAAAGGAAATGCCTCCCAGGTGTGCTCATTTCATTGTGAATGTCAGAACTTTTGACCTTTGCTTGCTTCACACTGGTGCTTCTTCTTTGTGACTTTGCCCTTGTTGGCTTTGCTTTCTTTAGGAGCTGTCAGTATTTCTAGCATGCTTCCACCTCTCCCTAAACCCCTGAATGTTCTTTTCCAGAGAGTAATACTGTAACTGTCTAGCCTTATTTGCTCTTCCTTTAAATTTATTTTGAGTCAAATTCTCTTTTTGTACAAGCCTCTCAGGCTAGTAAAAAAAAAAATAAAAAAAATAATTCTTTTCAAAAACATGACTTGAATGACACTTTTTCTAAGCAGTGCCAAAATAAAGATCATTAGCTTTGCTTACTCTTGTTAATAATGTCAGTGTCTCTATTTTGGTCACATAGGCATTCCCAACAAACGTAAAACTATTGAAGCAACCACAGTAGACTTAGCATGGAGAAAAATTATTTCACATCAATCTTTCTTTGTAAGTCTGAAGAGTTCACACATAGGAGAAAATTCCTCCCGCTCTAGTTCTGCTCCTGCAAATATTTCTTTACTGGTCTGATGATGTAGACAGTAGGAGTCAGAGGGTTCACTAGAAAAAAAAGTCAGTCCCAAATGTGATTTCAGATTGCATGACCTTCCTCAATATTTCTGTCAAAAAGCTCAGATCACCACTAAAAGTCTGTAACAATGGCCTGTCAGAAGAAGTATTAAGCTAACAGTGCCAGGATAATGAAACATCTTCCAGCTCGTGCGTTGATAGTCTTATCTTTTCATCCTGGTTATCATATTGACAGTTGTTTACTTTGAGCTAACTAGCCATCATTGCTTCTGGTCAGCCAGCAGAATGAGCAATGGGATTATGGTTCTGTTTGCAGTATACTTTAGAAATATATCCTGAATTTTTCTTTGTTTAATATCTGCTAATATAACAGAAGACAGTGACATGTACATGTGTGAACAGAGCAAGGGATTAATAGAAACTAAGACATATGGCTTGTAAGGCTTTCCTAGAGAGTGATCTTATGGCTCTGCTGTAAATACTTAGTTGTATGTAAACAGAGAAAGAAAAATAATAAAAAAAGCAATGAAAACCTAGCTTCTAGTGGAAAGATCAGTGTGATGAAGTCCTAACTAGGAGGAAATTTGCAAATGACAAAACCATTCCCAGTTGTACTATGGTTTAAGGCCTCTGGTTCAATCTATATGTATAGATTGTCTTTGTTGGGTACCCATTAACAAGTTACAATCGTTCTCTATGCATTGGATTAGAAGTAATAAGCAAGATAAGGAGATCAAGGGTAACTGATCCTGCATTAATGAAGGTGTTTGCTGTGAGGTCACAAAATTAGTACTAATTAATAGCAGAATTAAGAATGTAGCCAAAAATGCACACCTAAATGCTTCATTTGATTGATGACAAACTCACTGAAACCAAAAATCCTTCAGATCATATAAAATAGTTTTCATTTCTATATATTGAGGAATGCATTATTTTGTTGGTATGTTCCTTTAAAATCAGGAAAAGAAAAAAAGGGAAAATGGAAGGGAAAGAAAAAAGGAAGGGAAAGGAAGAAGGAAGGGGAAGAAATTCTCCAATATCAGTACTGCTTTCAGTTGCAGGATAAAAGCCAGTGTTTCTGAAGTTTTCTAGGGGGTTTTAAGCTCTGTCTAACTTTGAAATACTTTGGAGGTTATTCACAAATGTTGACATTTTATTGCTCTTATCTGAATCTTCCTGTTCTGCAAATATATTTTGCTAGAATGCATCACATGCTTCAAAAGGTTATTTAATGTCTTCATGCATTTTGAATGTTTTATTTTCATTATAGCTCCGTGTGCCTATTTCTCCCTTAATTGGTAGCTGGGAGTCATCTGCTTTCTTACCATATTGAGATATATTTTTTTTTTGCTCAACATATTTGAACTGTTTAATTCTCCTACTCACTAAAGTAAAAACTTTTTTAGGGACCTGTAATTCACACTTGCATAATTCTTTTGATATTATTGATGTTATTTCTGGACAACAATGTTAAATTTAAATTTGTAACTTAAATGAGATTCTCACGCTTTTGTATATTTTATCTGTTTTCTAGTAAACTTATTTTTGGGTGCCTCTTTTTCTTACTTTTGTCAGAAATAATTTTTTACTATTACCAATTTTTTAAAATTTTATCATATGAATACTGCTACTCATTTAAGATTCGCCTGGGTTTTAATGTTCAGTAGTGTTTTCTTTTTAATTCTTTTTTTCAAAAAAGAAACCATCAATATAACACCTTGAAGTAAAAGTCTTAAATATTTATTAAGACTCTAACAGATACTGAGATTTTTTGTATCAAGTTAATAGGTCAGTATTCACTCAAAGGTATTGTAGTAGATTCAACTAGTTTGTGATACACAGTTTTATAAAATTACCTTATCTCCATCTGTGTACAAGAAAAGCCCAAAAGAGAAATGAATAGACACAGGACTTTGCCTTTATTTGAGTGGTATTTTAAAGGATATATCAAGAAGTGAAATGCCTACAAACCCTTAGAAGATAGAAGAGGAATCTCCTCAACTGATGTAGTAAAAGAAAGAGTTGACAATGTACTAGAACATGTAAAAGTTCAAATGGGCCTTTGTGATAAAAACTTAAATAATTAGGATAATGGGATTTAGGTTCACAGCTCCTCACCTCAAAAATATATACACTGTAACAGCAAAAATAATAGCATTATGTCAAATAATAGATAAACATTTTTAAATTTGACTGGATTAGTAAGTACAGTATCAGTAACTTCATTGAACTACCAATTAAAAAAACATAACACACCAAAACATACAAAACTATTGGAATTCTTCTTGCTCTTTCATCAAGAACCTCTGGTAGCCAATCCTGAGGTAATTTTCAAAAAGTGCAGACAATACTAAATTTTATGCAGACTATTTTCCTATCCATTTTAAGCTACTAAATGTCAACCTCAGGGCAACAACAAAGAACAAAATGATTGATATCTTTATGCTTTTCTTTTGTGGGGTCTTCCCAATAGCTATGACAGTATCATTTCTAGGTCAAAAGTAGCTCAGTAAGCCTGCACCAGCTGAAGCAATAGTTGCATATTGATAGCATGATAACCATGAGTCAGAGGGATTTTCAAAGGAAGGCTTTTGCAATAGTGGGATACAGTCTAAAATTGCTGTTAAATTGCAAACGAAAAGATGACACTATAGGTCAGTGTCTCTTATGTGCTGGAGCTATTTGTGTAAGATGAGATGTCATAGGAGATGTTATCTTGATAAAAATGGTGATTTAAACCCATTCTTTTTATACAAGAGAAATGACACAAAGCTATGGCCAGGACACAGCACTAGGACTTGCATAGGTAGGGTAGCTTAGTGAAATGAGCTTATTACTTCAGTCGCAGTTGGACTATCATAACAGATCATTATTTCCTGTACTACCTATTCAATGGAAAAGGTAGGGGACATGATGTTACCTATATATCTGACAAGAGAATAATAATCACAGTATCTGGAAAATACTATATGCTAGGTACCGTAATGACAGGCAAAATGTCCCTGTGCTGTGATTTCTACTTTAAATTTAATATTTCTCTTTGATGCTAGTAAATAAATTCTTTGTCTTTTACCTATACTATTGGTTGTTCTTTTCTTTCATATGAAGAAAGTATAGCTAATAAAAGACTCAGAGAAGTTTGACCTTAAATATTCCTTTGTTTAACTGTGTTGTCTGTGGCTATGCCATAGTTTAGCCGGAACAATCCTTGGTATCAATACAGACTGGGTGATGAGGTGTTAGAAAGCCCTGAGGAAAGGGACTTGGGGATGCTGATGGATGAGAAAGTGGACATGAGCAGGCAGTGGGCACTTGCAGACCAGTAGACCAGTTAGATCCTGGGCTGCATCAAGAGATGTGTTGCCAGCAGGTCCAGAGAAGAGATTCTGATGAGACCTCACCTGGAGTACTGTATGCAGGTCTGGAGCCATCAATACTAGAAGGACATGGACCTGATGGAGTGGGTCCAGGGGAAGGCCACAAAAATGATCAGGAGGTTGGAGCACCTCTACTACGAGGACCCTTCTGGCCCAGATGATTCTATGATTCTATGAAAAATGCCATGAAATTTCCTAGGGCACTGGAACCAATCACCTAACTTGTTACACTGTTAGCATGGCCTGGATTTGGTGTTGACCAGATAGCCCTCACCCAAAGAATTGCAAGGCACAATCAAGGCATGGCTCAGAGACTACTCTTAATAGGCAGTTTTGATACAGCTTTGACTCAAATGACACCAGAATTTATTAGCATGCAGATGGACCCTTCCATATCTTTTTGACGTCACTGCAAAAGAATGGTGGTCCTTTGTACATTATATTTGTTACTATAATGTAGCCTCTCATTTCTTTTATTTTCCACAGTTGCTTTTTATTTGATACCTGACTGCTCCTAACCTTTTTAACCTCTTCTTTTGGATATTGCTGTGACCGTAATTTAGTTTATTTTGTAACAAAACATTTAAAACCTGTATTAAATATTTTTAGAATGCCTTGTAGGTATTTGAGGCTTTGTGTAAACCTGAAAAAAAACCCCTACGCAGAACCATGCAGAAACACATGCATCCAGTGTATTATTCTGAGCTCTGCAAACAAGGAGCCTCACTGTGTTAGCAAAGCAATGAGATGAATCAGCTTTTTACATTGATGAGAAGCAGAACAAACTCTCTGTTCAGCTGAAGCTGCACGATGGTAAGAAGTCACGGTGGTGTAATAAGTCAGTCCTGAAGTCACTGTACTCTGATGCGGATCAGGAGTCAGGCTTCTGAAACTTGAAAAATAACACATGCAGCACAGCAAAGTGAGAGTGCAACACGAGACTACTCAAGTGCACAGAGACCCAGGGTTAGGCTTCAGCAAAGACAAAAAGATTACAAATCATTACATTTTATTATGGCTCTTTATTTGTGGTTCTTGGTTTGAGCGCTCTTCTGAATTTGTTCGCTACATTTTTTTTCTTTCTTTATCTTTTGAAATGCAATAGAATATGTTCACTCAAAGGCTTCAGTTTTCTTCGGGTCTGTTCTGTGCCACACAAGAATTCTCTAAGTTCTGCATGTAAACGATGTGACTAGATGGTAAACCACGTTGCTTTCAAAGACATGGATTGCATTTTTACTTGGGCGATAAAGGAGTTAATGTTTACTGGGCAGATATCCAAAGAGGATGTTAGGATGTTGTGGAATAACTGCCAACACATAAAATGTTGACACACACACACACAGAGCAAAACATTCACCTTGATATTAGAAAGGCAAGACTCCTAAGTATGGATTCATATTTTTTCACTTCTGATTAAAAAATTACAGTCCCAGTTTAACTTGTGTGTGTGTGATTATATAATGCAGATATCTACTACGTTCTGAAGGTTTCTTAGCGACTTAGTGACATGCTCAGTTGTGCTTGGCAGCTGAGAAAAATAAGCAGGATAAGTAAGGAAAAACACTTTTTTGAGGGTTTGTTTTTTTCCCTAGAGACAAGAGACAGCTAATTTCTAATTAATCTGTAAGCCATTCCTTAAAGTTATTTCCCTTTAATGTTCTTAGTTGATTGTTTTGGGGTTTTCTTTAAAGAAAATAATTTTGTTCATAAAAAAGTACTCTTTTGCATGTTTTGTTTCCAGAGTTATGAAGTTGATTTACTGCATGCACAGGAGATTTTTTAGTTAAGAGCTTGAAGGGACTTGATCATTTAGCAATTATTTTAATGTCATAATTTCTTTTTGGCTTTTCTCAGCTCTAGTTAGAAATTGTCTTTCAAACTTCTTCAAAACAAAACAATGCACATGGTAGGAAATCCTAGCACAGCACTGACAAAAATTAAGCAAAAATAAACTGACAGACAGTTATTATCATTAACTGTATGAAGTATTCAAGCTTCAGATAAACCCTTGTGACAAATAGTAGACGAGCTTATGTGGTTCAATGTGTCTTTTGAACTAGAGAGCTGTACCACGATGAATTTCAGCATTTGTATCTGAGATATACTTCTACCCTGAAAAGAACAACTTTGCAAAAGCTGTCCCTTGGTGCCCTGTAGTTTCAGTTTGTCTGTATGATTGATCAGAAGCATATCAGTTCACTATTTTTGTCCTAAAATTCTTCATTTTTGTTACCTTTCCCTTTTTGCTGATAGGACCTTTAGAGTAAAGAATATGATTTGTTTTGTGCTGATAGAATCGGGCCCATATCAATCATGCTTTGCATGTGCTACTGAGGTATTAAAATAGAAACAAGTAGATAGAAATAATTCTCTCTACCATTTAAAATTGTTATCTAAATGCCAGTTTCAAGACCAAACTGTTCACATCTAGAACCAAGGACACGATGAGGGCTACCCTTCAGAGTTATATCTCTATATAGACCACAGATAAATTTCTTGTCAGTGCCCGAGATGTGAAATATGCATGTTCTCATCTGTTCCATTGTTCCTTCAGTCTGTCTGGTAGCAGTTGCTCTCTAGCATTCAACTATTGACCTTTACAATATCTAGTGTCAGACAATTATGTCTACAAACTGTTGCCTCAGTAGAGTGCTGTAAATATGAATTTAGTGGAAATTTGAGCCCACAGTGTTGCCCAAAATTAATCTAATAGCTTTCAGCTGGATTTTGCAGTATTATATATATAGACATCTCCTGTGAAATGTCTGAGGAGAAGTTAGGGAGTAAAAATAGGATCTGAAAAAGGAAATAATAATAGAAAGAATCTTCCTTGTCTAATAGAAAATGCTGAATACCTTTCAAACTTGTTCGTGCTAAGTTTTGATGGAATTTTTGTTTATGCATTCCTTCTGTGTAGTTTTTAGCTACCATTCAGTGCTTGCGTGAGCAAATGCGCTTTGGTTTTCTCTTTTGCTCAAAAGGTCTTGAACCTATCCCCTGATTTCTCCTTTTTTCTTTCTGCTATAGCTGAATTTCAATGTTTGATCTAGAATGCTATTCTATCTAACCTCCTTCTATTACCTGATGACTGTTGATATGACAGCTTTAAAGCCTCTCAAGATGAAGAAAACTTAGATCCTTTCTTCTTGTTCTGAGCATGTTCTCTGCTGCTAGAACTAACTTCTATGCTCATAAGTGTATATACAAGTATGGATGACCAACTTTATTTTTTAGGCATTATCTGTTCTTAATCACATATATCTACAAACTAGTTTGGGGCAAGAAAGAAAAGTTTCATACCGGTACGTATATACATGGTTTAAATAGTACCTCCTTCAGGCTTTCTTCACTGTGAAGTTAGGTACTAAACACAAACTGTAAATACAAATTCTGAGTTCAGGCATATAAAAGAGGAATAACAGACATAATTGTCATTGATTTTTGTGGATAAGCACTTCCAAGAGAGTTGGACTTCAGTGGCACATTTAAAAAAATTTCCACTGTTAAATAACTAGTTAAACCATGGAGCTTAGTTGGAGTAGGTATGCTAAAGAAGCATTCTACTTCTTTTTCTGCCTGAGGTTTTCTGCCAGTAATGCAGCTTTATTGTGCTTCATACTGTCTCATATTTAACATTTAATTTGTGATTTTTGCTGACAATTTCCTTTGAATCACATTTTTGAGTTACTGTCTGTTTATAGACAGGGATGAATAGCATATTATTGTTCCTTCTGTAATTCCAAGCATTTTCTTTGGTCTCACATGGTGTTTTCAGTTTATATTCATAGCCAAAGCTTACTCATATTTGTATCATCAGCTATATCTGTCTTTCATAATAGTCTTCTAAAAGAAAAGAAAGTACATAACACTGACTAATATGAAAAGGGGTACTGATGGCCAGCACAGAAAGTATTATCTGGGATGTACTCAAAGGTTCATGCATCACTACTATTTTGTGCTTCTTGAACAACACAACTTGGTGTCTCTTATGTTTTACTTGGTGCAGTAGCAAGTTCAGATGAAGACTTTAGGAATTTCTTCACCACTCTACAAAAATTTTCTCAAGGTCAGATGTTGTAGTGTCATTTCATTTGTCACCCTTCAATTTGCTTTGCAATCTTGTGATTCATTATTCTGCAGGTTTGTGTATTGAAAACATGTTTCTCATTTGCACCATCTCTTTAAAGATGTGCCTCCCCCATCTTTACTGGTCCCTTACCTTTATGTCATTTACAAACTAAGAAATGTCATTCTCAGTATCATTGGCAAAGCAACTCAGTTTCTCCATTTTTCTGGATTCATAAAAGGATCTCCATCTGTGCACATCCACGCATACTTCAGTCTTGGTTGTGGCACTTTTGAGTTTTCTTTAGTTGTTACCTTAGGAACACATTGCACACATCATTTTTTCAGAAGAAACTCTTCCTTTAATGATATGCCAATTAACTAGGGCATGCCCTAGAATATTTCAGTGGATTTTTAAGTTACAATTTTATGAGTTACATGTATATATGCATGCACAGTTCCCAGAAAATTTCAGGGAAGAGCACTAATGGCATTAAAGGTACAATAGACATGAGGTAACAAGTGGATTTCTCATCCTGGGTAAGTTTTGAAGCTATATATAGCACAGGTATATGTAATAAATCATATATTCTTAGCAAGAATAAGACAAATCTCTCAATAATGGCGAATTCATATTATATGATGAAAGCCTTTCCTTTTAGATAAATTATTCTACTTTCTAGATATTAAGCGCAGTGTTTAGATTTCATTGAGACATATGAAATTATTCCTAGAGAACACAGAAAACCAGTATAGGAAATGTCCACCACATAGAATACAGGAACCTGGACTTTAGAAATGCAGTGGTATTAAAAAGCCAGAGGCCAGTTTTGGAAATGAATCATGTTAATCATCTTTTTATTATAACTTCTCCCTAGGACTCTGTCTGCAAGGTTGAGAGTCAAAAAGCACCTGCTATCAGAGTAGCAGCCTTTAATTTAGGCACAGTTTTTCTAGCAGTGGGTGGCATGTGAGGAGACTAAGTTAATGGGTAATTCTCCCTTTTAACAACTAAACTATTAGTTTATTTTACAACTTTCTTTTTTAAACTAATATCAGCTTATTATGCTTTAACATTAGCTTGATAATTGTCAATTGCTCTCTGAAAATCTAGTAATTCTGTTTTTCAATTGGTCAATTAATACAATACGGTTTTTTGTCCTTAATTGTTGTATCAATAAACCTGTTTATCAATGACAATAAACTATTTATCTTCATATTGAGAAATGGGTTACCAATTACTAGACCAATAAAATTTCAATTAAAAAAATTCAATCAAATAGAAATTGAGTTAAAGATGTTCTGAAATTTCTTACTGAATAGGGAAGAAAATAACTATACATTATTTTCTTTCTGTAAAAGAAAATGTTCACATTTCAGCATGCCAATTACAGTTATTCCAGAAAGGAACTGTCTTTTAAAAAACATTTCAAACTGAAATGCTTAAATAGATCATTTCATGAAGTCTGTTTCACCTAAAAATCTTTCCAACTGCAAGTAGTGGATAAAAAAAAAATAATAAAAAAGAGAGCGAGAAAATAATTTCAAAAAATTTAGGTTTTTCTCTTTTTATCTCATGTTACTTTTTCCTGGGAAAAAATATAGCAAGGGAAAGAAATCAAAAGATAAGTATAAGAATTACGTTTAAAAGCCCAACAACCTCACTGGTGGTTATCAAGCCTCTTTGAACAAATCACATACCTAAGTAAAGGAAAAAGTGGTGTCCCTCAGAGCTGAATACAAAAAGCTGGTACAAGAGGAGAAGAATCACATATATATACCAATAGAAAATGAATAGAAACTGCTGAGGAGTGGGGTAGCTTTTTGTGGGAGAATGGAAGACTTTACTTCACCTGGGAGTTTGAGCCCATAGCTGTCTACATTAAAGCATAACACCTTTTTTTTTTTTTTTTTTCCATTTTTTTGAAAATGTGTAACAGAAGTTAGTCCCTGCTCCCAGAAGTTTAAGATCTAAAAAAAAAAAAAATATCTTAGGCCAAATCAGATAGCAAGTTGCTTCTGAAGTCTAACTTGGACTCCTCTCTCTTTGCAGCAAAATCAAGTCCCCACTTGCTTCCCCCCAAATGAAAGGTTTTAAAAGAAATAAAGTAAAAGAGCAATTCTCTGCGAGTGTTCTTTATTCTGGAACTCATTCACTTTATAACTTGGTTCACCAAAGTCTGGGTATGTTAACCTCTGGAAATGATATTAAACTTATTTTCTCTCTATTCTACTGAGGAAACTGAGGTGAAGCCTGGATTTACTAGCTGTCTAAATATATGGGAAAGGTATATAGGTGTGCATTTTTATTTTGGGTCTAGGTTTCAAAAAGTTGCAGTCTATAAATATAAGATACAATGTTCCATCATAAAGTGGAATCTCATTTCTTGAAATACTTGGTATTTTGGATATATTGTAGTAATAACAATTTTAAACTTGCAAGGGAGAAAAATGTGAGGAAATTGTAGCTGTTTGGGCTGTTTTTCTAATGATGAACATATAATTTACATATATCTAAGATGAGTTTACTGTCTTTCCTTTTTTTTCTGCTTCTATGTAAAGTGCATAAGATAAAAGAAGTCGTAACTGTCTGTTGTGGAAATCAAAATATTCTATTATTTTATTGAAAACATATGTTTTATCAAAGAGAGCTAATAGTTACAATTTGAAAAATTGCTCCTAAAAATATTTATATTATTGTATAAAATTAGACTACATTCCTTTAGAAGTGCCTATCACTAGAAATGAGTGGATTTTCACTAGTATAGTCCCTACATGTCGAGTCGTGATATTTGAGAATACTGTGCATTTTCGTTATAGGGTAACAGCCCTAGAAATTCATAATTTAAAAATGAGTTAAATGTAAGTGACAAAATGAGACTTAAAACATAAAACCAGAGATCTGGCGGTCTTCAAAGTCTGTCAGTAGAAATTTCTAGAAGATGTGACTTTTTTTTTTTTGTTAAATCATGACACAAATAATGAAATCATCTAATCAGCTAGCTTATTTTCATCCAAACGTCTTACCATATGCATTCCTTGCTCCGTTATATTTTTTGTGTGAGTACAATGACCAGACCCAGAACATCCTTGAACTGGAGTGCAGGACTGAAATGGGGAATCAAAATCAACAGGACACTGGCAGAAGAATTGTTCTCAGATCTCTGCTTATAAAAACTGTAATCCACTTTCATCATCATCGAATCATAGAATACTAGTTTGGAAAGACCTCAAGGATCACCTAGTCCAACCTTTCTTGGAAGGTGGCCCAGACCCCTGTCCAACTGAATCTTAAAAGTTAGCACTGTTAGGGAATCCACCACTTCCCTGGGGAGATTATTCCAATCACTGATTGGTCTCATTGTGAAAAATTTTCCTCTTGTGTCCAATTGGAATTCCCCTAGGAGGAACTTGTACCCGTTACCTCTCATCTTTTCTATGTGATGTCTTCTAAAATGGGAGTCTCTATCTTCTTTTCAGCCACCCTTTAAATACTGGAACATGCTGCTAAAGTCTCCTGTAAGCTGCTTTTTCTCAAGTTCTCATCATAATGAGGTTACTTACAATGTCTTTCCCCTCAGCCAGCACCAGCTACTAAATTCACAAAACCTGAAGAAATTTGACAGCTTTGAGATCTACCTCCTTGCCAGGCCAGATTGAGAATGGTGGAAAAGGGGTATAGGCAGATGCTGATATATCTGCTGATGCAGATATTAATGTAAAATTTTAGGGCAAGACCTATTTCCTTAGGAAATTGATCTAGACTAGTTCATGAAAATGAAAAAAACCCAACAATTAATTTTTTTTTTTTTTGCTTTTAGAAGAGTTTATGATTGTTATGAGCTATTATTTAAATATCTTACTATAGAACAGTGCATAAAAAGTAACAAGAAAGATTGTAAGTAATAGAAAAGTTTAGGAGATACTTATAACTGTATAACAAGGAAAAGGAAATGTTTAATTAATGAAGGGACATCTCTCATCAAAATCATTCTCATTGGTTAATGAAATATGATGACTTGTAAGCTAATTATATTTGTGATGTACAAAACTAAGAAATGCAAGATAATCCATCTCGTCTATTACCCTAGGAAATGCATTACAACATAATAGAGATCCTATAAATCATTCAGTGGAATAATGCATGTGCTAGAGTACATTATGAACCAGATTATACTAACGTCACAAATGCAGCTCATTAACTGCGAGTTAATGAGTAAGCAGTCACCTGGCTGTACAACCTTCATATCTCTATTATCATCAGAAGAAAATGAAGCAAAAGTTATCACAATCATTTTTCATGCAGTTATATGACCCACATTTTCTCTTGTTTTCTGTTATAGAGATAAGTGCCCTTGTACTCTATGCTTTGTGCCATTCTGACAGTTTTGCATATGCTGGATATAAACTTTGGCTAGAAAGTCTGTTGCATGTCCTTTGAAAGTGACACATCATACTCAGAGGTGCCACAGCCTATCATGAAAGCACAAAAGTAAGAATTACAGTGCTGCCTTTCAAATAATAATGGCAAGAATCCTTGCAAACTCCATGCCTTGACAAGGAATTGGGACAAAAATATAATGGATATAAAAGGACACCATAAGTGTTTATTATATTCACAAATATAATAACTAAACTATATATGTTTTTTATGTAGAAACTATTTTAAAAATAGGTTACCTTTGGATTTACAGAACAGATAATTATGTATATTCAAGGAAAATAATAGCATGTTATCTTCAGTCTTGGGTAATAATCTGTTACTTTCATCCAGATATTACTAAAGGCACTCATAGACCCAAAAATAGTGTCTGCCTTTCATAGGTATAACTAAGGTTCAGATCCTCAAATACTCATAGGTGCCTATTTGTCTCTTTAGGGATGTATGCCTATAATTTAGGAAACATTAACACTATTGAAGTCATTGCTCAGCTCCTCTCTAGTCCTGTAGGAATTTTGAATTCCCTCAAAAGTACATACTGATCCCATCCTCCAGTCATCAAGTTGATCAAGGAACCAGCTCACATTAAATATAAATAAAATGTAGCTTCCTGGGGTAGAGACCATTATACCAGCAAAATAAGACTAGGTTCAGCCACAGTATAAAGTGCAGTGTGGAGAGAGTAGCAAAGTGAAACTTCCCACCTGCCAGACAGGATTGTGCTGTGTCCCTATATTAAATTCATCCTTGTATAATACTGTTCAGTGACAAATTGAGTACATTTGATGCTTTGAAATAAAAATCTAGACTTCATTAATACCATCTGAATGAGGAAGGCCTTTGAGGCTCTAGCTATGTATAAGTGAAACATGATGGAGTGAGGTCTGTTTCTAAGCAAATTTGTAAAGCCGGTGTTCTGCACCTATGAAGCCAGAGAGCTGAGTGCCTGATTTATTTACTAGGAGATGCGTATTTCTGCAGGTCAGCCAAAAATGAAATGAAAAAGTTTCCTGTTACATTGAACAGAATAACATAGTAGAAGCTGACCCAACAGAAAAATACATGTATTGAATATACTAACTATTATAAGTACATATATTAATTAATATTAGCCAAAGAGGATCTTTATTATCCTTCTTTTGCCCTAGTTTCTCTGAAGTCAGGGATGAAAACAGAAAGAAAAGGGTTTCCATTTCGTAGTGCAGCTCTGCAAGCAAAATATGGTCCTAACTGAATCGGGAAAGCTGGTAACCAACCTTTTCAAATTGTAAGTTTGACATACTAAACAAGCAATTTATATTTTACATAAAAACATTAAAAATTATCATCAAAAATTATTTTCTTCTTCACAGCTCAAACGAGAGCTTTATGTACATGTATATATTCATAGACATTACTGAGGGAAGACCACATGCAATAGCAAAGCGCTCGCACTTACTCTGCTGTCACTGATCCTTTGAAAGAAATAACACAGTTGAGTTCCAACCTCTCTGCCTGTTTATTTACATTACATTTGCAAACTTTACACTGTTGATTGATAGATTTTATTTTTTGGTGGAGGCATATGAGAAGATAAAAGCAATCCCAGAAAAATGTTGAATAACATGACAAAAATATGACAAAAATTCTGTAAAAGCTATAGGCTAACAGAAGCATACACGTAGTTATACCTTACAAACATTTGGGAATTTAGTATGATTTTAAAAAAAAAAGGTGGCTTTTTCATAGACTTCTAAGGTAGATTGTAAGAAATTATTCTAATACACTCAATGAGTTAAAGCAATAATAATTCCTTGTATTTCATACAGTGGAAATGTGTTTTAGAATCACACTAAAGGTGTTTAGGTGTTACAGAGTAATGATACACCTACTGTAGCTGTGAATAGGCTTTCATTGCTATGATTTACAGTCTTACTGGGCACGTTATTATCACACAATAACACTTTGTTCAATGACTGTATAGAACTTTCATTAATGTTAATGTGGAAAATTGACCCCGAATATTTTATAATTAGTCGTCTGACAGTGACAGTCTTGTGTAATATGTTTCTGTGAACGTGTTTATCCATGATAAACAGAAGTGTGACTTTGGAAGCTTATTTTCTATTTGATGATACAGTAAGCCTTGGACTTCAGTACCGCAATGAAGTCATGACTTTAGTCTCTGGAAACTTAAATGTTTTCCTCCTTTTATTTATAATTTTAAAAATACATATCTATTTTTAAAATCAATATCTTTAGTACAGGTTTCTAAAGGTAATATTTCCTCTAGTACCATGTATTTCAAAGCACTCTTTAAACTGGCTAGTCTGTCTCTATAAATCTTATTTATCATTCTCCTTGTAAGCTAGATCTGAGATAGGGGGTAGTAAAACCTATGCTAGGGTAATTCTTTCTGTATGAGTAAAATACTAGTTATAATCATGCTATATTTTTTTTTTTTCCTCTGGAGGACTATCAAATAAGATGAATTAAACACAGCTTAGAGAAGTAAATAAAAAAGTGGCATTTTTCATGTTTTCTCTTCATTAAACATTTTCCAAAGACAACAAACTCCACAATTTTATTGGTAAAGGCCAGTTACAGGTTTCTTCTTTTTTTTTTTGTTCTTCAGAGAACAAAATATTTTATAAATAAAAGAATTCTGCAATAAAATAATTTATTGATTCCCCAGTTTTGCTAACCCTACATACAAACATATCTGTTAATCTGTTAGTAATGATAAACATGTTTTGTTTTTTAACATAGTAAAATATATATTTGTATACATTCATTCTTCTTTATACTTTATTTATACTGTGTTCTGGAACAGAACTAATAATGAAAATTAGTAGATAATACTTAGGGGAAGACTGGAGACCAACAAGGGGAAGGCTAGAATACAAAAGAAAGAAAACGACTTATTTCCTTTTCTTTGGAGGAAAGGGAACATATTTGGCCAATCACACCTGGGAAGGAAAAAGGCTTGAAACAGCTTATTCAAATAAATCATAGAATCATAGAAAACTCTGAGTTGGAAGGGATCTTAAAGATCATCTAGTTGTTACCCCCCTGCCATAGGCAGGGGGACCTCCCACTAGAGTAGATTGCTCAAAGACCCATCCTGTCTGGCCTTGAACTCCTCCAGGGGTGGCATATCTACAACTTCTCCATGTTCCTCTGTTTCACAACCCTCATAATAAAGAATTTCTTCCTAAGAGCTAATCTAAATCTACCTCTTTCAGTCACAAAGCTTTACCCTTTTCCTATCACTACACTCCCTGATAAAATCAGAGTCTGGAAGACTGCTATAAGGTCTTACAGCAGCCTTTTCTTCTCCAGGCTGAACAACCCAAGTCTCTCAACCTGCCTTCATAGTAGAGGTGCTCCAGCCCTCTGGTCATCTTTGTGGCCCTCCTCCTTTGTGGCCATTCCTCCTTATGTTTGGAGCCCCAGAGCTGGATGCAGTATTTCAGGTGTGATCTCACAAGAGCAGCATAGAGGGGCAGAATCACCTCCCTCAACCTGCTGTCCACACTTCTTTTGATACAGCCCAAGATACTGTTGACTTTCTGGGGTTAATATTAGTGGGTAATATTGAACTACTCATCAACAAACACCCCCAAGTCCTTCTTCTCAGCACTGCTTTCAATCCAGTCTCTGCCCAGCTTATATTTGTTGTTGGGTTTGCCATGACCCAGGTGATGGTCCTTGCACTTTGCCTTTTTGAACTTCATGAAGTTCAAACAGGCCCACCTCTCAAGCCTGTCCAGATCCCTCTGGATGACATCCTTTCCCTACAGCTTGTTGAAGCCAATTTCTTATCCACCAAATGGTCCATCCATCAAATCCATGACAATGAGGTCATGTGGGACAGCGTCAAATGCTTTGCATTTCTATTACTTACAATGTATTTATTGTGTTACTTTGTCATAAAACGTATTGCATTGTAACACAATGTATTGTATTACTTTGCAACATATTAATCACTCAGATAAATGGATTGAGAGCTGATATACCAAATTTAGGGCTGTTTTAATTTCTCAAATTGAGTACGAGGTAGTTAATATATAGAAGATTTTAAGTTTAAAGATGTGTTAATATAAGCTTCATACAAAGGTCATCTGCATACAAAGGCAATAAGAATTTATTCTTTTAAGACTATATCTTCAGCTACATTCTTCCTTATACTTACGTGTCCATTGTTAAATGATTGCATAGCAGTATTAACCAGTATAAAGCTTTGGTTTTAATGAAAGGAGTCACACGTATCTGCTGTAATTTCTTCTAAACTTTATTTTACTGTTTATCCAAAATAAATTATAAACCACATTTGGGAGTATGATCTATTATAATATCTTTAATACCAGGGGAGTGTGAAGGTAAACAAACCTCAGAATTACATGGAAATCACATAAGGTAAACATGATTTATTATACAGGTATTGTCATGAAAATGTCCATTATTTCCAGGTAAACCAGTAAGAGCAAAGACATGGCTACATTTCTAGGTGTATCAACAAATGAAAATTAAATCGTTTGGTTTAAATTATCAATCTAGGAATTTAAAAAAATTCTGTAATACTAATTTACCATAGAATGGCATCTATCCAACACATGAAATGGTGTCATCCTGTTTTACTCTAATGGAATGTTGGGGTTGAAGAACACCTATGAATTATTGCCAAAGTGATATAATAGTTTGACTCTGCATAAAATTATCATGTTTTTTTGTTCCTCTACATTATTAAAATTTGAATGAGTTCAGAAATGAGAAAAAGCTGCAAATAAATCAAGAAACAAAAATTTAATTTCTCTTAATTTTTCCTCATCAAGTTCACTTGTTCCAGGACACAATTTTTTGTTTAGTTTTTATCTGCCAGGAGATGGAGACAGAGTATTTGAATCTTCCATCATGTATTGGAAAAAAGTACAAGAAAAAGCTACAGAAAGATAAAACATAAATAGTACATAAGCCCCACTGAACTTGGTAAATTGATTCAAAAGGAAAGTTTTATAAGCCGTCATTTCTTAGTCTTTGATTGCCATCGTTAAACCTATTTGTTATCACTAACTGCTGTTCTATGAACAAACACAAGAAACCAAAAAGAAATAGATGAGTTTTTGTTAAAGTTATTCTTTCTTTGAGGTAGCTTCAAAGTGTATACAACTTGAAGAGAATGTATTGCAATTGCTACCAGTTAGTTTTTAATCTTGACCATTGCTATTCTACCTCATCTAAAAAGTCTGAAGAGTTCAAAGAAGTGTGAACAGAGTGGTAGTCTCATTATATGGGTCTCTGAAATCCTGCCTTCACCCTGAAGTCATTTATTAATTGAAATTGTATCAATATTCATAATTAAAGACCTAAAATATAAGTATCTATTAAAAAGCATAATTAAAAATCAATATGGGAAAATCAGTTTTTTAATTTCCAGAATATTTTTATAAGCTGATTTATATATTTTAAAAAATGTATTAATTTTAACTGTATGGGCACGCCGTTGTCCTTGAAAAAAATATGATGAATACTCTATTTGGGCCATGTCATATTAAGTTACTTTACTTTTGAAGTTGATATATAGATTATTAATTATTGGCTTGATTCAGGTAGGATTTTAATTTAAACATTTTTGAAAACCTACAAAAAACATTTGTCTCCTTCAAAAGGATTAATGGATTCCATTTAAGAAGCTAACAACTAGAAATGGTCACTGACAAAATTCTGGAAAAAAATGATGAAAGAATTTTTTTCTTCATTTTCAAATCCAGCTACATCAACAGATTTATTTTAATTGTTCTTTAGGAGTATAATTTTTTCCTTATATCAATGTATAATAAACATATCAATTACAAAGCTGATTCTTTGGCTATATTTTTCCTGAAATAAAGATAGAATTTTGAAATATTTGAGTGCTTACAACTCTACTTTTTCATGTAGAGTACACCTTCTCATAAGGGTGTAGTTAAAACACCCTCAGTCAATTGCAGTACCTGGAGATATTAGTATACAATCCCCCCAATAACATAATTGATTTGTGCTAGTGAAAAATGTATTCTGTGAGTGAATATTAGGTAGGCTGGCTTCCCTATATGGCCAGAAGACAAAGCTTCTGATTATAAATACATACAAACAAGTGGAAGTCCTGCAAAAATGCTGCTAGGAACATTGAAGACAAATGAAAATTGCATACAATTTCTGCAGAGGTCCTGCAAATCTGGCAGGGCAGAACTAGCCCAAAGGAAGGCAGAGACATATAATGAATGTTTCTTTTATTCCTTGCTGGATTTCACACCTTTAAGAGTCCCTTGGGAAATCACATTTTTGCTTTTATTTTTTACTGTTTGTGGGCTTTTCTTTATTCAGATTCACCAAGTAGAGAAAAGGAAAGCAGCTCAGTCCTTTGACTAGAAAATGTTTCCTAAAATGTCTGGTTTTAGTGGTTGCTTTTTTTCATTTCAAAGAATCACAGATTTAAAAAAAACCCAAAATACATTCCTTCTAAGTGGAGGAGAAAAAAGTTTACACTGTGCTTAAACCTAAAAAAAAAAGTAAGCAATTAGATCAACTCAATAATTTTCTTCCCTAAGACAACTTTTAGTTAATTTTTTCCCAGTCCCCTTGTTATTTGTTAATCTCAGAAGTCAGGACTATTCTTAATTTATTAGAGATAAATCCGGTTTTGATTAAAAGAAGTCAGTGTTGTTTGATTTCACATTTTTAAATACTTGATGAACTGTAAAGAAAAGCTGCTCATAGGAAATTTTACTTCTCTTGATCAGTCTTCTTACAGATGATGTTTCAGACTGGTTGTTCATTCCAGGAAACTGGAATTTACTGTTCCTAGCAATCAAAAAATATAACAGAATGATTGATTAAATGTTCTTCATTAGTAAAAAAATTTTTTTTTCATTTCTCATATATCTACATAATTATTGATTGCAACGAAAATAGCTATGCTTAAAAAAATTTGAAGAGCACCGTCAATAGTTTATGTAAGATGTTTTTATCAATCTGTGCCTAAAGATTACAAAGTATCTTAATGCTCCATCTCTGGGTCACATTTTTGTGTTCTTTCTGCCAGAGACCATAAACAAACTGGATATACACAGTTTTAACTGTTGTCCCAGATTCAGCTGGGAAAGAGTTATTTTTTTCTTTCTAGTGATTGCCGGGAAAGGAATGTCAATAATACCTGTTGGTTCTAGTTTTTGTTAAGTGATGTTTGCACTAGTCAAGGCCTTTTGTTCAGTTTCTCGTAGAAGCATAGACTGACCAATAGAGTGGCCAATAGAATACTCTGTGCCACAGACACCATGCTCTGTCTATAAATGGGACTCAGCAGGAATCCACCTTCACTCTTTGGGACTGTGCCAATTCACCAGGCAGTGAGAGTGATCTGTGTCATTAGTGTTATTATTACTGCTATTTCTCATTTTCTGTTATTGTTTCTATTAAAATGCCTTTGTCTCAACCGATAAGGATTTTTTCCTACCTTTCCATTTTTTTTTTTATTTTTTCCCTCTTCCCCCACTCTTCTTCTGGGGGCGGGGCCAGGGGAGGAGGAGGTGAGCAAGTGGCTGTGTCCACTTGCCAGCTGGGGTTAAATTCTTTATTGGCAAATGCACACAACTGACAGTTTGGGCTAATGAGTTAGTGTAATATTAATATGCTCACAACCCCTGCTGCGAGACCCAATGAGCCTTTGCTGTTCAAGCAGTCCTCAATCAAGTGAGATTGAGCCAGGCTCTATGAGGGCTCTTTAGGCCAGACAAATCCTCAAGGTTGCTGAGTTGCCATCTTCTAGTGCCAGGGGGTTTTATGCTTAGGGTTTTGTGTCCTTTTATGTTACTATTCCTCTTAAATGCTTGAGCTGCTAACTATTCTGGTCTCCATAATTATGCTTCTGTCTCTAATGTTGCTACTCTTGCATGCTTTTAGCTCACACAATTTTTCACACCTTAACAGTGGTTGGAGAGACCAGGGAGAAGGGTTTGGAGGAGGGCAGTGCAGGGGATGGCAACCAAAGCCTGTCCCACCTCCTCGGCCCAGAGCAGGGCAACCAGCCAAGATGGGACATGGGCCCACGGGTTGGGGCCAGGACCAGGTAGGGGTGAGGGTGGCCTTGGATAACAGGTAGCTGAGCCCCTGGGCTGTAGATTCAAGCACTAGTGGAATTAAAATGGATTTGTTTAAACCAGAGATGTATTCAGCAAAAAGGCCTAAAGTTTTCTCCTTTCTGTAGTTGTGTTCTAGCTCTTCCAGGATGATTATGCAACAAAGAAAAATAAAGGCACTTTTAAAAAAAGAGTTTTCATTGAAACACAAAGCTGGCATTTTTGGTGAGACAAAAAAAAGTTTTGAAGGTAACTACAGATGGTGAGAAATCTCAATTGAGAAAGTAAAAAATCTAGACAATGTTTTTTCAGTATCTTGTGTTCAGCATTATGTACAATCCCTCTCACACACACAGAGAAACCACCTGTGAACATAAGACAAAAAATAATTTCCTTACAGGTTCAATCTGTATGTTTCATATGTTTTAAAATGTATTTATCTTTTCCTGGCCTATATCTTCACTATAGAACCTTCTTCATGCCACATTTGAATTTCCTTCCACCACCACCAATATCCATAATCCCTGCATCGACTTTTTCTACCATATTCCACTTCAAAAGTATGTCACAAAATCACTGAAAATTGAAATTTTGAAACAATTTCAATCAGTCAGTGAAGAATACCTGCTAGTTTTTGTGGGAGAAAAAATTCTAATTAAAATAAGAGATGTGCAGAGTAACATTTAGAAAATAGTAAATTACACTGCATTGAAAAAAAAACATATAAAATAGGATGTTCAGATGAACCACAATAACTGTATCCGTGACATCTAATTTGAAATGTTACATATGGTAACAATGATTGTTAAATTATCCATAACTAATTGGCATTGTAATTGTCTTTAATCTGAAATAGACAATTAAACATGTTCTGGACTGTTAACTGGTACATATTTTAGGTATTCAGCTAATTAGACATTTCCTAAACTATTCATTTTGCACATGAATAATTTGTGCACTAAAATCATAGTATAACAGAATGTTTTCAGGTTTTCTCATCACTTAACACTATTGAATAAACTCCCCCAAAGAAAGGAAATAGAGAGATCTCATTCATATATATTATTTCAATTAAGTTTTCATGATATATATATATATATATAAATAAACAAAATTAATTAAATTTTTTCCTGTGTATAGTCGTCTCAAATGGAATTGAATTTCCTATGCTTTCACTTACATCAGTGTCTTTCTTCAGACATCAAAAGACTTGACAAAAAGAACATATCTTGGAGCATAGAATTTTACTTGGAGCATAGAATTTTATTTTGTTATAAAAAACTAGCATCCGGACTTTTTGGCCAGAGAGAGAATAAAAATACTAAAATAATTATTTGATCATTTGTGCTTTTGTGTTTTGCGTTATTTTTCTTTCTTTCTTTCTTTCTTTCTCTCTCCCTCTTAATCCCTATAAATCCCTATAAATGACCTCAAGGATCAAAAGTGCTGTGGGGCAGTCAGTTCAAATAATAATATATAAAGTCTCAAATCAGTTTACTTTACAACTTTTCTTCAACACTTTTACTTGAAAATAAACGTACTTTGAGCAGAAAATCAGGTTTGACCATTGATGAAGTGAAACCCAAATGTCTTTCCAAAGCTAGAGCAGAGTTTTGGGGAATTGATTACTCCCTTGCACCCATCTCTTGGGAATTAGCCCTCTTAAGGACTTGAGATGCTGTGAGGTTTTCTGCAATGCTTTCATAATCGTCCATCGACTATATTGGCAACCTGGTTGATTTATATGATTTATATAAATAATGTGGGTTGTATTGCTAGAATAGGTCCCTACTTTATCGGGAGTTATGGCATTGCTGTGAGTTAACTCTGGCAGGCAGTTACGTTACACACAGCTGTTCACTCACTCCCCCCCCAGTGGGATGGGGAAGCAAATTCAAAGGGCAGAAGCAAGAAAATTTATAGGTTGAAACAATGCAACAAAGGAATAATAAATATTTCATAAATAAAGCAAAATTGTGCATTCAGGCAAAGGAAAATAAGGAATTCATGTG
>BJBW01002246.1:0-58393 GCA_004320125.1 Scolopax mira | reverse complement strand
TATGTAATTTTCAAACTGTTCAAGAAATTTAGGAGCCCCATTCCCACTGACTCACTGACAGAAAGAGTGAGATTTCTGTTGCCATAGAGTGTAAAACTGAATAAAAATTGCACCTTGACATGAAGAGAGTGAGAATTCTGTTCATGAGGTTTCTCATAATGTATTTTAACATGCAGGTGCTGTTGCATTTAAGGTCCATTTGCTAAGGAATCGTGGTTGTATCAGTTTGCCTCCATTAAGTACTGCTGATCATTTTTCTCTTGATTTGATGACCCAATCCCTCCTTCACTTGCTACTGTGTTGTCATCCCTAAGCGACTTGTGAATTGAACCACTTAATATGGACCATTTGCTAAGCAGTTCAGCTAATGATTAGATTTCCTTAGCTTTAGCACATAACTGTGTTGATTGCTTTCATTTTTGGTGAGATATATTGCAGCAAGAAAAGCCCTCATGACTTATTATAGAACATCTTCGTGGGTGCTCTTTGCACTCTTCAAGGATTTATGTTCAGGGTAAAAGGTTAACTAAACTGCTGTTATTTTCACTTTCTCCTTTTCTGTTTGTTTTGTGTGGAAGTTTTTTGTTGGTTTTGTGGTGTTGGGGTTTTTTTTAGATATATTCATAAATAACTCAATCTTATTTGGAAGTGTCAGTAGCTTAGGCATTGAATCATAAACTCATCTGCTCACTAATACATGAAGATCACCACTATGACTCCATTTATTATACCCAGGGTTGTTTTTATTGTTTTAATACAAGAGTAGTAAGCTTTGGATGTACATTTGAATTAATATGTTGTACAGAAATGGTCCTTCTCAGAACTATAGTTTAGCTTTTGATTTCCTTATTGCAATCAATTGTATATTAAGTCCTACGTCCTAGGAATTGGGAAGCACCTGAATGATGAGGGAAGAAAAAGAGCCCAGAGATACCTACCTAGAGAGATCTTTTCCTCTCATTAGACCCAGACATCTTAATCAGCTTCCGGGAGGAGTCTAATGAAACACAGAATTCCTAACACTTAGAAATCTTCATGAGCACATTGTGAAACGTGAAAATCCACCGTTAAAATCAGCCAGATACTTATGTCCATCCAGATTTGTCATAAAAACTGATTAATGATTTTGAACTTCACATAGGCAGCCATAGGGAGGTCCTATTGATAGCTTCACAGTGGCACAGATATGAAAACAAAACCAACCAAAAAAAGCCAAAATCTCCACCAAACAAACAAATAAAAAACAACAAAAGCAAAAAGCAAAAGATAGGAAAAACCCTCTTTTCGATAACAGCAGAAGGTGGAGGAATCAGGAGGCTTTTATTACAGTATTCTTTCGAGACCCAAGTGCATTTTTCATGTATAATGCCTATATACAAAGTAAAATAAATTAAAAATCAAAATAAGAGATGATGAATGAGCATGTCTGTGTTCTCTAACAGCCTTGCGCATTACCATTCCACAAAAGACTTACCTTGAAGTGTTGAACATTCAAACTATAACACACCTACCAAAATTAGGAATAAGACAAAAAATGGAAGATGATGCACCTTGCTTGAATGGTTCCTGACTAGCCAGAAAATTTATTCCCCTTAATTGGCACTGAGGTTTTTAAATTTTCAGCACAGTCAACGGAATCAAAGTACAATTTTTAACAAATTATGGAATAATGCAAAAAAAATTATTCTGATTAATAGGTTAGTTTATTTAATCCAGCACAAAATTCTATGGACTTCAATATGTGCAAGGTCTAACTAATTGCCCTCTGAGCATACATTTTACTTAAACCCTTAGAAATTGAGGACACAATATTTGCCATTGTTTTTACACTGCCAAGACATACCCCTATCTTTCATTACATTCATTCTCCTGAAAATGGATTCAAGTAATTTTCTGCTCTTGTTTCAAACTTTAAGATTAAGAAGAATCATCAGACGATTTTAATATCTAGTGGAGACGGTGAAAAATTATTAATTTTTGATACACTTATTGTATCAACAAGGACATTAACTCTGAAACTGTCAAAGATTTTATCTGCTACCCATTACTCAACATCTTCCTCTGGTTACCGTAGCTGTAAACATTTTCATTACATTTTTAAATTGTGAACAACTTCTGATCTTTAAAAGGATTGCTTTTTGGAAACAAGTAATGTGGAAGCAGATGTCTGAGGATGAATTAGCCATAAAAATAGGGAAGAGAACAAAGATAAGTAAGATGTCGGCTTGGACAAATGGGATATTTTAACTGTCTTTCATGAAGTGTCATTTTTTATGAAAAATGCAATATTATAGCTTTTAGATGTAGTCTTTGCATCCACATTCATATATATGCATCCAATTGTTTCTATCTCATAAGAATCAAAAGTATTTGTATAACATAACAATTGTGTAGCATATGGATTTTGCAATTCAGTAGTCAATTTCTTCAATTTTAGTAAAAATGTTAAAGACTGAAGGAGCAAAGGGACACAATGGGTAAGTTCAAAGATGCTAATATTTTCAGGATTTGAGGATGGCAATCCTTCTCTAGTTGAGATCCTGTCCCATTCCACAGTAGGCAAGATTTGGCTGTTTTGACAGAACAATGTATGCAATCTTGAACTATCAATTCTAAGGACAAAGGAATAACTTATTTCCTAAAATAACAGTCTAGAGAGTCTCATATTAATACCTAGTCATCAAGCAATCTAAACCCAGAAAAGAAATATTGCAATAATTTTTTTCTGTCTTACTGAGACTGTAGGTGTAACTGGAACTCAAAACTTCAAATTAATTTTCAATGAAGAATATTTTTTTCTGCGTCAAGCATAAAAATTCTAATTTACCTAGGGCACACAATGAAAATATAATATACCTTTGATACTTACTGCAAATTGAAGCATGAAAATGATCTATTATCTCCAGTACAAGATTGAAAGTAAAGTACTCACCTTTCCTGGTAAATATTTTAAATAGAAATAATTCTGCTGTCCAGATGAGTAGAGAGAGCATTGATTACTTCTGTGCTTAGGTTGATTTATCTTCATTTAGATAGGAAGATAAGGTCATTCAAAATGACAATGGTTGATATCTTCTGTATTTCTGACTCTCCAGAGTCAGTTACCCACACAACTGCCACACATTGCTTTAGTCCCAACAATACATCTGTTTTTATTTGGTGTTTCACTCAGGTCAATTTATGGGTTTTATTCAAGCTATTGACTAGTTCTCAGTTTATCAAGCCTAGCGTTCTCCAATCCTCACATTAGAACGGTGACTCTAAAACACAGTATGTCATGACATGCAAGAGACATACAAGACACACATCACTTTTACTAGCTGTGAAAAATGCTAGGTTTTTGTTTCATCCAGGTAGTTTCATCATTCGTTTTGTGTTACACAAATACCCACTTCTTTATAAGTTGTTTAGCTCTTTCTATAGGTCTTCTATTGCTAATTAAATATCAACACTTTTTGCCTTCATTCTTCTTGTACAAGATGAACATTTATAACAGTTTGGTCTCTCTGGTTTGTTTTGGGTGTTTTGGGTCTGCTTTGTTTTAGTTTTTTTTGGGTTTGGTTTGAATTTTTTTGGCAGTTATTTCAGTATGCCAGTGTTCCATTTACTTTTGTTTCCTATGAGATATATTTATAAAACCTTGAAAGTTTGCCATGTTTTCCATCGCTTCTTTGACTAGTACATATTCATTCTGCTTTTTGTTGCCCTTTTCTAGGCAGAAGTAAAGGCTAACTAAACAAGGAGAAAAATATATGTCAAGGAGTGCGACGTACATTTTTCTTTCATGCAACAGTAAGTACTGCTTTTGTCTGAATGCTTTTGTAAAAATTGTTGCATACATAGAATGAATATTCATAGAATCATAGGACTGTTTGGGTTGGAAGGGACCTTAAAGATCATCTAGTTCCAACCTCCCTGCCATGGTCAGGGACACCTCCCACCAGACCAGGTTGCTCAAAGCCCCATCCAGCCTGGACTTGAACACTTCCAGGGATGGGGCATCCATGACTTCACTGGGCAACCTCTTCCAATGCCTCACAGGAAACAATTTCTTACTAGCATCTAATCTAAATCTCACCTCTTCCAACTTAAAACCATTAACCCTTGTCCTTTCACTACAATTCCTGAAAAAGAGTCCCTCTCCAGCTCTCCTATAGGCTCCTGTCAGATATTGAAAGGCTGTTATAAGGTCTCCCTAGAGCCTTCTCTTCTCTTCTCCAGGCTGAACAACCCCAGGTCTCTCAGCCTGTCCTCATACCAGAGGTGCTCTATCCCTCTGATCATCCTCGTGGCCCTCTGCTGGACCCGTTCCAACAGATCCATGTCCTTCCTGTGTTGAGGACTCCAAAGTTGGACACAGTACTCCAGGTGGGGTCTCACGAGCACAGAGTAGAGGGGCAGAATCACCTCCCATGACCTGCTGGCCACACTTCTCTTGATGTAGCCAGTGCTAGTGAAAGTAATGGGAAGGAAAGAGAAGGAGCTACCCTACTGGACTGTAAGTTTTGAGCTTATAGCATAAGATTCCTATGTGTAGGACAGCAGTCTGTTCCAGTCCCAATATACACAAAGTTACTTGATCAAGTAAGTCCCCATTTACAGCGTGAGCAGTCCATGTGAAACAGCAAATAAGGATCAGAAAAAGCCTGCTTGTAGGTGACATGTCAGGATATTTACAACAAATTCTTTGGGGTCCTTTGCAATGTGTGATTCTCTTTTGTTACAGGTTGAATTCTGAGCTACTTTCTAATGCAAGACAAATGTCATGTGAGCTAATATTGTTATTATCAGTTTGAGTAACAATGGACAAATTTCTTTTACTGCTAGTACAAGAAGTACTAAGAGTAGAAGTTATATGGAAGACATTATTCTCGCAAAATATAACCTACTTTTTGTTGTTGATTTGCTGTGTGAATGCACTCATGGAAATGGGGATCATCTCTTTACACTTTTGCAAATACTTACTTTCCTGCATTCAGTAGCTAGCTGCCAATTACTCACAGCCTCATTAATGTCTAACAAAGTCTTCCCTAGACATGTAGACACTATTCAGTGATAAATGGATACACAGCAGAGTTTTGAGGCCAGATGTTCTGGCTTATCATCATGTCAAATGTTGAGGTCTGCCTTCTCAGTCAAGAAAATGAACTAGTTTTCCCCTGGCTGTATCCTATTTGAGTAAAGATCTATGTTTAACGAAAAAGAAAGCAATGGAAAATGAATGGAACTAATCTCAATTTAAAAGTTCTTTTTCCGTGGCATTGCTGATATTGCATCTACTTTACTTGCATTTCAGTTGCCCCAGCACAAGCTTTTTATGTCACTAATCTCTGTACTAACATATGATGCTTATGCATAAGCCCTGAGGGAAAGTACAATTCTAAACAAAGCCCAAACCAGTCCCCCAGAACCAAAGATAAATTAGAGTAGATCACATATCATTTTCTTATATGCAGAAAATATATCCCAAAAGAGAGAAAACTCATTTTCCTGGGATTTTGAAACATTCAGAGATCCAACTTTGAGCAGCTGTTATAAACATAGAGTTAGAAGTCCAAAAGCCATAGGTAAACAGCCCTCATATAGAGCAACTGCAAATAGCATGCCTAGAAATTCTGTTCTTGCCAGAATACATCAGGCTGTAACTGTCACATGTGCCTGAGCCTGTCAGATTTGTGTCTGTACTGCAGCATCCAGAATATTTCTGCTTACAAAATCATGCAAAAAAATGTGAGAGATATTCTGACCTGTCAAAATATCCAATATTTTGATATGTCAAATATCAAGACATTTTTTACAATAATATATGTAGTGAGCATCCATTTAAACTGAGTATGGTTAGGCCTGGATTTCTCTCAACTGTAGTTGTATGGAAACTTGTCATCTACTCTGGGTTAGTTGCTCTACATAAAACACATGTATGTAGGCACCTTTAGCAAGTACTTCATTCTACCTTTCTCAGGCACATATCTTCTGGGGGAACAAATTATTCTCTGTTTCACCACTGATTTTGGGGAGGCTTGAAGAAGTAAGTTTAGACTAGATACCTAATTTTTAGGAGAATAAAATTAGATTAGTTGAATCTGGGCTTGGATGTCTAATCAAGAATCAGATTGTATGCTAGATAGAGCATAGACAGTTGTGAGATAGTATTTAGCATATTAATCTATTCAATTTCCTGTATTCACTTATTAATCAAAATCAGAGCAGCTTTTTTTTTATTATTGGTGAAGGGGTTAGAAATGTCTTTACTTATTAAAGCACTGTTGCTCTGACTTCTGCAGCTTAAATATCTTCCCATCTGACCTTTCCAAGCACCTTTGACATTCTCATAACCTTATCAGTAAAAAAATTTTAACTATTAGAAAAAATAGAACTTCCTTACATCCCAATATATCTACATTGTCAGAAATAAGTAAGCACTTTAGAGCGTTTATTGAGATAAAACCTTACTTTTAGAAACAAAAATTGTTAGTATTTTAAGCATTTTTTCACGAAAATATGTTTTAAATGTACTGAAATTTGTCTTTGCTTGATAACTATTTCCCATAGGTCATTCAGCTGCTTCAGGAATTTGCATTTCCTTGGTTGGAAAATGGTATTTCTGTTTCAAGAATTTGCAGCCCCTGTTTTTTGAAGGGTTTTGTAATTAGGTTTTTTTGTTGGTTTTATTTTTTTTTTTTTTAATTTCCCTTATTTGACCAGATTTATGTGATTCTGAGAAAAAAATGAAAAGAAAATGTTAGTCTTTATGCATACTACCTTTTCTAAGTGTATGATTTTCTCCCTTCTATTTTACGACCCACTTCTTTTTATTAGGGACAGAAATCTCAAAATGAAGATAGAATTTCATGTTTCTCTACTTTTAGGTATTCTATGACAGATCTATGGATATCAGAGTAGGAAAAAAATATCTTTCAACACATAGACAACATACATTCTATTTAATTTTGTTTACTTCAATTATGTCCCAACAAACATGGTGTCAACCACTTAATTTTAAAGCCTGTGAAATGTCCCAGGTGGGTTTTTGTAGGAGGGAGCAAGGGGGGGCTACCTCAAGTTTCCAAGATAATTACACACAAACTACTGATATTGTTTGACATAATTTCTGTCCCTTGTTATACCACAACTAGAATAAGTTATGTTTCCTAACGTTACGCTAGAATAAGCTTCCCAGACTAACTCTCTATGATGAAATGAAGTGAAACACAAACTTTTAGTAGGGTTTACTTCTGATCTCGTCTCCCAAGTAACAAGTGATAGGGCAAGAGGAAATGGCCTCAAGTTGTACAAGGGGAGGCCTGCAATGAGGCCTGCCAATGCCACCTGAAATCTGCAAAGTCACATATCTGCGTGCTAGTAGATTTTGACAAAATATATGGAATACAACATTTCTACAACATTATTTTTCCTAGATAGTAATTTTTAACAATTACATCAAAATCCATGTAGGCCTTGACTTTGTCTCTCTAGGAAAACTATTTATCTTGTCTAAAAAATGTGTTCTGGCCTCTTAGTCTTAGTAGGCAAAGTCGCAAAAACAGTACAATTAAGTTGTGTGGACACAACATTCATAGATAAACATTACTAGTTCAGCAGATTAATTTTAAAATCTGTTCTAGATGAATTTTGTCTAAATCTAGTTTTTTCTCTCCTAAGAAGTTTCTACCATATTTTCAAAATGACACCTCAAAATGTAAATTTTTCCAGTTCTTAAATACTACTTTTATTGACAGATCAGTAAGTTTTTTGAAGATGAAAACCAGATTGTGGGTCATCCTCATGACATTGGCATATAAATCTTACGAGTAGGCTAGTGAAAAAAAGTCTTGCTTTGGTCATAAACTGCATAGAAAGCCTGTCAGCAGTAAATCAAGTTGCCTGATATTTCTACATTGCAAGGCATGTCTCAAATTGTGACATAAAAATAAATGAATACGTATGACAGAGAAAAATGGGAAGGATTAACTTTAGATAAATATAGTCAAAAACTCCTCAAAATGAATTGCTTGAAGTAGCTGAGAAACTGACAGCATAATAGTTATGGAGGCTTCTTTGTGCTTTATCAGAGTTGCCGGGCTTGGCTTAGAATGTCAGCTAGGTGCAAAGCTGTCACTAGCAACAGAAAATAATCTGTTTGATGGAAAAACTTAACACAAATTAAAATTTTGTGAGGACAAAAACTTATTATTCTTAAAAGTAAGTGTAAGCTCTTTACATATGTGTCTTAGTCACTTCAACTTTAAAAAACAGAAATGTGTAACTGCATATATTATAGTAACCCCTTTCTTTTAAAACTTCCCCAAAATGAAGTAAAGATTTATTCCTTTACTGAAAGAAAGAGAATAAATCTGAAGGTGAAATATTTCTGCTAGCAAATTTAGTAACTTTATAAGGAGTCTATATAGCAAAGCAGAGAGCAGATGAAAAACCAGAATTTGAAACTTCTGGAGTATGAGTAAAAATAATTAAAAGTAAAGAGAGCATAAAGAGAGCTGTGCTCCAAAGATTTCTACAATTGAAAGGGTTTTCTATATGGTCTGTGGTGATTAGTATATGTTGCAAAATTTTTACAGTACATAGAATCATAGAATGGTTTGGGTTGGAAGGGACCTTAAAGATCATCTAGTTCCAACCCCCCTGCCGTGGGCAGAGACACCTCCCACCAGACCAGGTTGCTCAAAGCCCCATCTAGCCTGGTCCTGAATACTTCTAGGGACGGGGCATCCATGACTTCCCTGGGCAACCTCTTCCAGTGTCTCACCACCCTCACAGGAAACAATTTCTTACTAGCATCTAATCTAAATCTCACCTCTTCCAATTTAAAACCGTTGATCCTTGTCCTTTCACTACACTTCCTGACAAAGATTCACTCTCCAGCTCTCCTATAGGCTCCTGTCAGATATTGAAAGGCTGTTATAAGGTTTCCCTGGAGCCTTCTCTTCTCCAGGCTGAACAACCCCAGCTCTCTTAGCCTGTCCTCATAGGAGAGGTGCTCCATTCCTCTGATCATCCTCGTGGCCCTCTGCTGGACCCGTTCCAACAGATCTATGTCCTTCCTGTGTTGAGGACTCCAAAGCTGGACACAGTACTCCAGGTGGGGTCTCACAAGTGCAGAGTAGAGGGGCAGAATCACCTCCCATGACCTGCTGGCCACAATTCTCTTGATGCAGCCCAGGATGCAGTTGGCTTTCTGAGCTGCCAGTGCACATTGCCAGCTCATGTTGAGCTTCTCATCTACCAACACCCCCGATTCCTTCTCCTCAGGGCTGCTTCCTGGCCATTCTCTGCCCTGGCATTGCCACGTCCCAGGTGCAGGACCCTGCACTTGGCTTCGTTAAACTTCATGAAATTTGCATGAGCCCACCTCAGGTCCCTCTGGATGGCATCTCTTCCCTCCAGTGTGTCGACCACACCACAGCTTGGTGTCATCGGCAAACTTGCAGAAGGTGCACTCTACCTCACTGTCCATGTCTCCAACAAAGATGTTGAAACGCACAACCCTTTGAGTGTGGCCATGTAGCCAGCTCCTTATCTACCAAGTGGTCCATCCATTGAATCCATTAGTTTCCAATTTAGAGACCACGATGTCGTGCGGGACAATGTATATTAGTGCAGCTAATAGGGGTTGGTCCCCTCCGGGAGCCAGACGAGAACATGGCCCCACAAGGAAAAATGTAGAAACTCAAACCAAGCTCCTGCAAAACCACATCTCTGTGCAGGCCTCCGGCTGCAGCGAATGCCTCAGCCTGGCAGGTGCTCCCAAGGGAGTCAGAGACACTGCCTGTGTGCGGTGTCATCAAATAAATTACCTGCTCAGGCAAGGGGTTGACCTGAAGGAAGAGGTGAATAGACTGAGAAGTTTTAGAGACAGTGAAAGTGAAATAGATTGGTGGAGCCATACGCTGAGGCACAGGTGTGGGGCAGAGGCTCTAGAGGATGTGGATGATCTCCCTTCTGCCTCCCCAGGCAGAAGAGAGGAACTTAAGGAACAATGGGGAATGGAGGCAGGTTCCTCCTCGGAGGTGCAAGCAAAACTCCTGCCAACCCCCCTCATCTTCCCAGTTGCACTTACAAAATAGGTATGGTGCTTTGGAAATCGAGAGCCAGGCATACGGGGATACGAGGAAGATCTAGGCAGTGAGCCCAGAGCCAGCCAGCCTTAGGACCTACACAGTAAAAAAAAAAAAGGAAGGTAATTGTGGTGGGTGAATCCCTTTTGTGTGGAAGAGAAGGCCCCATTTGCAGACCATATCCGTCCTACAGAGAAGCCTGCTGTCTCCCTGGGGCCAGGATTAAGGACATATAGAAAAATCTCCCTACCCTCCTCCGACCCACAGATTACTACTGGTTGGACTAGATGATCTTGAAAAGTCCCTTCCACCCTAGGTGATTCTGTGATTTGCCCTTGGTGAAGCCATGTTGGCTGTCTCCAATCACCTCCTTATTTTCCATGTGCCTTAGCAGAGACTTCAGGAGGATCATATACATACAGTAGCTCCTCTCCTTCAACGACAGTATTTTATGAAAATGTCAATCTATGCAATACCAATTTGTTAGTTTAGGGTAATGGAAAAACCTGAAAGAAAATGCAGCAGCTGTGTTAAATATTAGACATTTCTGGGTTTGTGTTGATTAATGGTTCAGTTTAACATGACCTTTAAAATGATCTTTCCTTGTGAGCATAAAAGTAGTACTTGCAAGAGATTTGTGAGAAATGAAGCAATGAATTCAAGAGAATACCATTTAATGTACCTGGGAAAAAAACAAAACAAAAGTCACTCTAACTAAGGACCTGTAATGTTTTTGAAGTCTTGTTTCCAAATCCTTATTACTGCTGAATGATGCCTGGTGTACAAGTGGGCTTCTGTTAGCACTAAATTAGCTTATTATTTTTGAAAAGGATTCTTAAGACTCTGCTATATATCTGTGTTTTCATCCCTTAGACTCAAATTTGAGTTTTTGCATCTGATTTCCAGCTATATAGGTACAATCTCTGCTACAGCAGCCGGTCCTCAGGACCAGAAAGTGCTCTTTTGTACTGTTTTATTTATTAGCATAGGTGAAACCCTCTGGTTTTACTTTTAGTAACTCTCTGGAACATATCACACACGAGGAGAGGCTAAGAGAACTGAAGAGCCTTAAAAGAAGTCTAAAGGGAGATCTCTATGCTATCTACAATCATTTAATGGAAGGATGTAGAGTAGACACAACCAGACTCTTCTCACAGTGGTAGAATGAGAGACAACAGACATAGGTTGGAGTATGGGAAATTCTGACCTAATGTGAGGACCAGTATGTCGCTGGAACCAGGTTCCCAGAGAGGCTATGAAGTCTCCATTCTTGCAGATACTCAAAACCCAACCAAGTGCTGAGTATGCTTTAACTGGCCTTGCTTTAAGCTGGATGTTGGATTGGATGGCCTCTGGAGTCTCCTCCAACCTAGATGAGTATGGCATTCTGTGTATTGAACATACATACATCAGCAGAGCCGGAGATACTGTCCTCCATACATCCTGGAAATGTACATATTTTCACTGTATGGAAATGGACATATTTTCACTGGCGTCACATGAAAGTAGAACTTAATTAATTTTAGAAGAAAATAAGTAAATAAAACCCCAACGATACCCTGGCTCAGGAAAGTTTTGACTATTAAATTATGTTCATTTTTAAGTCTTGTATAAGCCTCTTGATAACAATTGGAGTATAAGCAACAGTAGTATAATAGAAATTTTCTGAAATTAAGTGATTCATTGAAGGAAAACATGACTGGAAAAAAAAGTAAGCAAGACTGTGGGGAAGGAGATTTTTCTTTGTGTAAAATTTTTCATCATGATCCTGGCATTAGGAATAAACTTTAAAAACAGTTATAATTGAGATACTCAGAAAAGGGATTCCAGAAGGAGCAAATAGGACAATAAACTATTCACAATAGACTACTTGATGGACTTCCTCCAAGAATAACATAAACTTAATAATTTTTTGTAGGGCAAACAGAAAAAGTTGTCATTAAATGAAATTTATTAAAACAAAAAAAAATTGCTGAGAGTAGCAAAACTTTCTCTGCTTATTAAGGGTAGTTTTAGAACTGTAAAAAATAAATTTACTTCCTTACTGCCAGCATATGTGTTTTCCAGCTACTATGTGAGTTCACAACAAGAAGTAACGGTGTTTGGATTTTTTCTCTAAAGAAAGTGCAAAGTAAATGTGCATGTGTGTATGTGCAGGTGAGAGAGCAAGAGATGATGACTGTACACACACAAATGCTTTATATGAGTAAAAGTTAATAAGTGAATGACACTTAAATTGAGCATATTATTGATATGAATGAAATATACAGTAAAGACAGTGAATCCCAAGCAAATCTGACTGAGAAGACATGGTATTGATCTACTTGAGAAATGAAGGACTATAGTTTTATCATCCTTTGACTTTGGAGAAAGTAGAAATAAAAAGGACAAAGCTTAAGGACTTGGGAGGCCAAAAGAAAGATTACTAATATTTATTTTTTTCTAAGACAGCATTAAAACTGTAGAATGATGGACTGACTAGATGTATGGAACAATTAATAGATGGAAAAACTTATCCCAGTAAAAATTTCCAGGCACATGAAAGACAGGAAAGTGATCAGTAGTCAACATGGAGTCACAACAGGGAGGTCATGCTTGACCAACCTAATAAGATTCTATGATGAAACTTACTGGGTTGACAGATGAGAAGACAGCAGTTGACACTGTCTACCATGAATTCAGTAAGGCTTTCGAGACTGTTTCCTAGAGGATCCCTGTGGGTGAACAGGATTGATCCATATTCTATGCAAGGTTGTGGGTGGTGTGCAACTAACCAGGCTGTGCAGGGCCTAAGATGGAGTAGGTAAAGCAGGTGGGAAAGTTGTTTAAGGGGATTCACCCTTTCGTAGACTAGTACTCCCTCCATTCATTGCTCCCTCCTGCAGGGCTCCTGGCAATATTTCCACTGTAAAGACTACATTTCTCTCATTTCACAGGCCTTTGGATAGCACTAGGGAAGAATCATGGACAAGAGATCGTACTATATTGACCACACACTTTATGTAAGACTCTTTGAGTAGTACATTCCACACAAAGAAAAAGTGTGGCACTTGAGAGATCCTTTCACTGAGGGCAGCCTACAGAATAGCAGGTGCTGCTTATACTCTCCACAGTTCACTCACAATCTCCAGAATCATGACAGCTGCAGTGCACCAAGCCTGCTAGTTACAGCAGTAATTAAAAACAACAAACAAATCATCAAACAGATGAAATTGTTCACCTTCACCATTCCTCCTACACACACCATTTGCCAATCTACTTGACCCTGTCCTTTTGCTTATTCTTCAACCGTGACCAAACTGCACCAAGCCTTCCTCCCAACCACTCAGATCCATCTCCCACCTTCACCAGACTTTGCTCTTCCCTGACCTTAAAAGTCAAGCCAAATGCTCACTAATTACGTTTTTTTCATTTATAGTCATAGCAAACTGGAGGGTGAGTTACTGATAAAGGAAGGGGAAAAAAAGAAAAAAAGAGGGGGATCCAGGGCATGTGTATGGATAACAAGAAAGTCTAAGACTAAAAAAACCCCAAACAAAAGCCAAATATCATGCACCAGAAAAGGACAATGGTGGTAGGAAGAAGGAAAATTAACTCCTATTAATCTATTTAATTTTCTTACCAATGTCAAGATGGACAGCATAAACATTGCGGTTTTGAGGATTCCCAAGCTATTCCTCTGAGGGATTCAGGAGCTCCTGGAGTTTCTTCATCTAGCTGTTCCAAACCAAAGGGTTCCTGAAGAATCTTCTTGTCCTCATGCTTCTTGGTTCACTCCTCGCCCTTGCCTTCCTTATGGATCTGTCAGCAAAGACCATCAAGACTGACAGTTGACCCCTTGCCACCTCTCCTGTATATTGTTCCACTTCCAGGGGGCTCTAAACAGGGCCTCATCCTTCTGTTCATTCACAAGCCTTCTTAGCTATATGACCAATGGCTGACAACCCAACCTGTCTCTGCTTAGCTCCTCTAGTTCATCCCTTCTTGTGAGTAGGACCTCTTCTTCAGATATCTCTGTGAAAGAAGCACATTAAACAGAACAATTGTTAGTGTCTTTTCTGCGAGTCACTTTGTATGAGCAGGATCCAGCATCTTATATTATTTCAAGTACACCTGGGAAAGAGATGAATACCCTTCAGGTAAGTGGAGGGAGCTCTACTGCCATATTGTTGCCTATGAATAATTCAGCCAGGATTGCTGTCTCTGAATTACATACATTGGTACGCTCACATATGGATTACTGTTGTAGAAGTATATGTACATGGGGTACATCCTGAAGTCGTAGCCCAGAAAAAATACTGTGCCCTGTGCAAACCCTTAGATAACTAATACAATTCTCTTCTTCCATGCATGCTTCTGATTTACATGTCCTTGCTTCTTTCCATGAATATATTTTTCTTACCTAATAACTGATATCAACACCCAGGTTCCTGCAGGATGCCAGATGGAGCACACATTCTTCTTCAGCAGAAGCCACATTTAGACTGAGCCTAGGGGACAATGACAGGAACCCTTCCCAACAGACTATTAGGTATGTCTAGCTTTTTTGGGAGAATGTGAAATTTAACCATATGGATACAAAATGTTATATTTTTCTGCTTTCCCTTCAGGCTAGATTCCTGAACCGTTTAACTTATGTGGATACCATAGGGATAGTCAAGACTTATAGAGTGAAAGTGCTGTGCTAGGCCCAAAATGTCTCCCCACTGCCCCAACAGCCTCTACTCAGATACCACATACAAGGACACACAGGCTTAATACATGTCCTTCAACACTCCCTTAGAGTGCCTCAGCTGGCCATGTCTGGGTTTTAGAGTGATTTAAATCTGTATTAGAATGAGTAGCTTTTCACCTACTTTATACAGAAGTTTGGTCATCTTTCTAAAATGAGTCCCACGTTCTTCTGCTAAATATTTCAAAAACTTCAGTCTGTTGGACACATTCTGCTCATGTTTATTACACACTGAAAAGAAAGAGTTCCTCATCAAATGTGCAATATCTATTCAAATTTAATCACCATTGCCAAAGTCGTTCTTTTTCTTTCTTTTCTATTCAAAGAGCTGAAACATGAAAAAATCTAGATCTGTAATATCAAACTAGTGTCTATCCTACATGAAAACATCCAGTGTTAAGTTGATGGAATAAATTATTTTTTATGACAAATAAATTCACAGGTTTATTTTTTCCACTCATAACTGTATGTAGTAATTTTCCCTTTTAATTTATCTGTCTACAATTTCAAGTCTGCTTAGATTTCTGACACACCTTTTTTCCTTAAAAGAAAGGGTAATTTAGTAATCCCATGAATGTAGTGTAGTACATGGTTGATGTTCTTTTTTGATTAAGCATATTTAAATTTCTTGCTGAAGATGTTTTTTTAGACCTTAAATCACATTTGTATATTGTTGTGCACCCTCTCAGAAGAACCATAGTTTTATTCCAGCATTGCCTTTTTTAGTGATTATTCCCTATTGCCAGCTTGAGATCTATTTCTTAATCAATTTTTTGTGTAAGTACTGATATTCTCTATTTCTATTTATTAATTATTGTGTGCTACAAAATTAGTTGTCTCTTTTTTAATTTAATAGATAAGTAGTTAAGTTACCAATCAAGCTTTCAGGAATTAAATGCAATTTGGGTGACAAGACCCATTCTCTCTAAAATCTGCTGATGAGATTCTAACTTTACCCTGTCATTTTATTTTCTATCAAAAGGATCTCGATCAGATTTCCTTTTTTCCCCTCAAATTTTAATATTAGGATAAACGGTCATTTGTTTGGTCTTTCTTTATTATTATTATTATTATCATCATCATCATCATCACAATAATAGCACTTCTCTAGGCTTCTGGCAGTTCCTTTATTTTCCAACGTAGAAACAAAATTATTTCATGGTCAATGGCTACTCAGATAATTTCTTCACAACTACCAGGTACAATTTCAGTGTCGTTTCTAGTTTCTTAAAATATGTATGGCTATCAGCTGTTGCTAAAATCCTTCCTATTTACAAGTAGACTGGTTAGTACTATGTGATCTCTAAGTGAGGTATCTATTTTAACATTACCTGACTTCAGTTACAAAATCAAAGGTGAAAAATTCTAAAAAGTATCAGATACTTAGGTTATTATTTGCTAACTCTGTTTCCATTCATTGCATTTAATAAGTGTTTCCTTACTCAGATTTCTTTCATTCCTCACATTCTTAAAAAAAAAATCCCCTAAAATCCCAAGAACCAACAACTCTTTCTTTTTTCTGGTATCTTTAGCTTTCTTTAACAGTTTTTTTTACTATAATCTTACTTTTATTGTTACCTGTGCATACTTTTCAGCTGATACTTATATTTTTCCAATCCTGAATTACTTAGAATGTACATCTATGTCATTTACATAAATGATATTATAATGATATATAAACAATATTATAAATAATATTTATATTTATCATTTACAAGTATCATTTAATTGCTAAGCCAGTTTGGTGTCTGAACTGTTCATTTAATGGGTCCTTGAAAATTTCTGCACTTTTGAAAATATTAAATTATTCGTAAAAATATTTGATTCAAAAACATTTATTTGTTTGCATTTCTCTCTAATCTTTTCCCTTGAACAATTTTTACTTGTGTTCTTTCACGGCATGAGTAAACTCAAACTTTTGGTACACCAAGATACAAAAAAAAGTTCTATGGTTTCTATTTCACACTCATTCCTGAGTTCAAAATTTATATCCTCAAAACTTTCCTCCAGCTGCTATTCTTCAACCCAAATAAAGTACCAGTCTGACTTCCTGTCAAGACAACTAGGCACATAAGTTTCTTTGTGGTAAGTTACCTACAGCATGATTAAGAAGATGCTCAAACTAGAAATGCTCCCTACACATTTCATCCACAAATCATGACCCAAAAAGAATTTTTGGAAATTTTTGCTAGGACAAATACTGCACTGCAAGGAGAAAGAGGTAATGATAATTTCCCAGCACCTGCTTTCAACATTTGAGAGCTTGTAGCGATTTTTGTTATGATTGACAACCTTGTGTTTCTCCTTAGGCTAAAAAAATGCTATCTGAACTCAGATCTTCCACATCGAATTTGACCACTCAAACCAGTAAGAGGGAAAAGGAGCACTATCCATTGTGTTTTGAGGCTTCCTGGCAAAAAAACCAAACCAAAACAACAGAACTGGTATGCCCAACTTTGAATGATTTATGTTCTTCAGGCCAAAAGTGAGACACTTAAGCATTTCCCTTGCCTTAGTATCTCTTACTGATTAGTATAGCTGGCTCCACTCATCTTGCTGGCCTCTGTGGATCTTACATGCAAATTCTTGCCCCTCTCATCATTTCTTCACAGACTGTAGGCACACAACTTGATGTTGAAGCTTCTACCAAGAAACAAACACACCTGAAAGTTAAACACTGCCAAACTGAGCCCACATTCCCCTGTGGATTAGACTCCAAGCATATTCATGTTTCTGCATACGTCTGTAATTTAAAATAAGTAAAATTTTTTATAAACAAATAAAACTGTTTAAGGGGATCGTCTACTTCCTTGTATCATATATAATCAATTCATGATAACTAATCACTAGGAACGTCAACCATTGCTTGATTATTTTTTTATCTGCCATCATGAAGTCTAGACTACAATCCTGTGTTCTTTTGTGGAAATAACTTTGTGTTAGAAGACCTTTAGTGACAAGGTTTTGAAACAGTTATACTGCTTTACTCTTGGCTATTAAAAAAATAAACGTCTCTGGGATAGATCCCTAAAGCATTACTTTCTTTTTTCTTTTTGTTCATTACAGATACATACTTAAAAGTAATTTATTCTATTTATTTAAAGGCAGTATTCTGCCTTCTTCCACCTTCTGACTTCTGTTCTCTTGAACATTGAGCCATATGGACTCAAGCTCCTGTGGTTTTGAGTTAGTAATCATGTTAAAGCTGGCAGCAGTGCATTTAATGTAGCTTATTGGAATTCAAAATTAAAAGCAGCTTTAAAAAAAAAGGATTTTTCATCTTAAGTAAATCATACCAATAGGTATGCTATTCCTTTCATACTGTTGCTGCAGAGCTAGTAGATGCCAGTTGAAAACCAAATACTGTTATTCTTTACAGATCCATCTGAAAGTGGCTCTTAAATAACTATCCTCAACACAGAAAAGATTTACTTTCTATAAATGGTTTCTCTAGAACCCAAAATTAAATATAACTTTTTACATTTTTCAATAGATCACACAGGGAAATAATTTCCAAAAGCTGGTATTACAGCTTGGCAATAGTGAAAAGAACAATAGTTTACTGGTTTAGTGTATATTAGACTGCTGTTTGTGGTAAGAGGTAAAAATCGTGACTCCGCATCTAATAATACCTCAATATCTGCATTGATAAGTGTTAGTGATTATAGCTTATAGTTTAGTGTCAGAAGGAGCCAGATCATTCTGAGAGATGTGAACTTCTAACAACTGTCTATAATATATTACATACCCAGATGGATAGATTGTGAAAATAAGAAAGGAAGTAAGGACATGCACATATCTTAATTTTTTCTAAAAGTAAACCACAGTCATTTATACTATCACTATTCACCCAAAGGAATAGTGGATAGAATATTCTTGAAGCCTGTCTCATTCTTTCTTAAGAGGTCAACAAGGAAATCAAATAAGTGTTTTACATGAATAAAGAGTAAAATATTTTTTTAAGAACATGTTTAGAATTTCAGATCTTGATAGTGAAAATGCTAATGCACGTGGCTATCTTATGTGTGTCAGCATTTTGATTTCAGTAGATGCACATCTAAGTGACTGCAGAATTATCTCTCAGATAGAATTGGAAATACCTCTGGCTCCATGTGATCCATCACCTCCACAGGTAGGATGCAGGCTTGTGGAAGAATAAACAGGTTATTTTTTATAAAACAACCAAATGATCTGGGAGCCTAAGTCCCATTTTAAAATCCAAATGACAAGTGTAAGATAACAGCAGGTAGATCCCATTTCACAAGACAGCACCTGAAAATTTCAGCCAAGTTACATAACTCTTTGGAACTAAAAAGATACGATTTAAGATTCTACTGAACAATGTTATGTAATAAAAAAAAAATCAATATCTGATATTTGAAAGCATAAAAGTAAATGGAAGGAAAAAAGTTGCTAAGAATAGGTCACACAAAAGCTGAAAATCTAAAATTAAATATTTAATTAGAACTCTGATTTTTCTTTCAAGGTAGGTGGCATTGCACAGGCTATATTACAATCTTTTATAGTTGTTGTTTTTTTTTTTTTTTTTTGCCAAAGAGAATACTGTTTATTTTTAACAGGCCACTTTAATATTAATACATGTGTAATAGGACCAGAACTGAAAATCAGCTAAAGATGGTAAATTTTACATTATTGGGAAAATTACAATTTTTTTTTTTTGTATTGTAAAAACATTTATTTTTAACAATTTACCTACATTAATCAAAAAAGTACAGCATATTTAATAATTTTACAAATTCTTCATAAAAAATATATCTCTGTACAAAAAGTTCTTTTGCACCTACTTCATGTCACAGCAGCATGTAGTGAAATGGCAGAATGAAATACTGGGAATGAAAATTAGATTGACTTGATCATAATGCCGGCGTTCTTCCCCAACCCCCCCACCCTCACCCTCCCCACCTTTTTTTTTTTTTTTTTTAATAACAGCTTTTCTTTGTTTACAAAATATTTTACACAAGAAAAAAAATTATTGCAGCTAGCCTGGAGAAAGGCAAGATGTGTGATACAAGCAGCAGTTTTTAACAGCTTTGAAGCACATAACCTGTTTTTTTTTTTTAAAAAAAATACATAGCATGTATTATTAGCCCGTCATAATGATCTGGTCAACACTGGGGGGAAAGTCTTCTGCATATATCTCAGAAAGCAGATTTCCTGGCTGCCATCACCCGATCACAGCACAACATTTTAAGAGTCTTATTCTGATGAAGCACCATATGTAAGTGCGTGTGTACACAGCCTTCTATAAAATAACTTTAGGAGAAAGAGCTCCAAACTGAACAGCAGACTCAAACATAGCAGAGGAGGAGAAGCATGTGAAGGATGTGGGTAGAACTGATAAAACTACAAGAGCTTTCCTTTACTTGGGTTCCAGTCTGATGTTCCTGTTTCATCAATACTCCAAACAAACATCTTAGGATAATTTGTCACTGTGCCCCAATTTTGAGTGTCCCTGATCAAAGAACATTCACTTGAGATAAACACTCCTTACGTAACCTCCCCAAAATGAACCACTAGATAAAGGATTCACAGGATCTGGGCTCTCTAACACAAAAGATCAAATAATTTAACTATTCGCTTTTCTGGGACCTTTCCTCCAACACATTCCTCAGTGGTCACAGTAAGACAGCTCACTGTAAGGGCAGTAGTAGAAAACATCAAAAATAGCTACTTAACAAGAATTTTGCACTTGTTTTCAATACTATTTTTTTTTTCTTTTTTTCTTTCTTCCTGCCATTGCCACTACAGACAGCCTTCCAAAGCAGTAATGTGGTATTTGAACACCTGTCAAAAGCTGTAATCACACAACAACTTCCCTCCCTGGCCCGCCGTTCCTATGGAAGCTCTTCTCTTGCAGAGCGACTTCCTCTACGTGAGGGAGGATCAGGACAACTTTCATCTGATGACTTTGTTCTTTCTCAGGAAATGTGAAGGGCTCTGAGATGTGACAGATAAATGAAACACTGCACAAAACCCTCAGAAACAAACAAAACAGAAAGCCAAAAACTACTAACAAAATGAACAAGGAACTGACTGGAAAGGATTATTTATTAATTTTTCTTCAGAGTTTCTTGCTCATATGAAGAATATAACAGCTGGAGGCCCTACAATACTGTATTATATTGCTGGTATTTTTCATCTAACAGATGTAGAATCATTAAGCTGACCAAGGGTTTGAAATTTTCTTTGCGTTCTGCAACATTAGCTGAAGAACCTGTTATTGACCTGACGTTACCTTTTTGTTTTGTGTATAACAGCAAGACCTACACACATATATGGATTTCAGAAACATTCTTCCACAGCTTTTGATAGCAACTGGACATTAGGACAGTTTGAAATTTGGAAAACAAGAACAATGAAAAACAACCCTGAATTTTAAAGAAAAGCAAAGCAACTTTCCTGGTTTCTGAGCTCAACGTGTATGACTGACGTCAGATTTTGATTCATTATTTCCTGTAATTTCCTAATTTTTAAAACTCAATTTAATAAATCTGCCCAGTGGCATCTTTCTTTGTTTGCTTCCATTCAATAAAACCTCTGATTCTAAGCAAATGTTAATGATTTACTCAACCATTCGTATTTACAAATGTCAAACTTTCTCTGTCAAACTGTGTAAGTACAAAAGCAGGAAGCAGTGTGTTTAAAAAAATCTGGACAGGAAAAGAAAGCAAAGATAACTGAATATTCCTCTTTGTTCAAAGTAGAAACTGAATGACAGCTTGTTATAGACAATTTGCACTGGGTTTACATATGCTACTGTAATGTGGTTTAGTTCCATGTAACATCAGAAAATGATGTCATCTTCCAGGAAAAAATGGAAAAAAATGCAAAAGGGAAGACTGTATTATGAGCACAGGCTCACAGGCTTTATGAGCTATCTAAAATAAATTACTATTCACATTTGTACATGGCAAGCAGCAATAGCTGCTAACCCCCCTGCTGTTAAATAGTATGATACTGACAGTAGTGACGATGACTGATTTCAGAAGAAAACAATACTGGCAATGAAAATTTCTTAGAAATGGGCTCTTGTTCTGGATGAAAATCTCCAGTGACTTGTAATCACATTTACAAAGAAATTTAGTCAAAAATTGACAAAAGAAATATTGTCCTCTATCGCACAGGATTTTAACTGGTGCTAAGCATGGGGCTTGTAACTTTATATTCCAAATAATTTTATTGTGGAATGTTTTGCTTGGCAAAGAGTGAGTGAATGTCTATATACAATGGACAGTGTGTACAAACCCTGTATATTTTTACCAGCAACTTACTCAGTCATCCATAACACTCTAGTGCAAAAAAATTGTGCATTAACATTTTGCAATATAACGGCTGATTGGGAAATTGGTAAACTGCCCTATGTATGAGAGACACTAAGTTTTTTTTAATTTTAGCAAGATTTCAATGGTAAAGCATTTGTAGGTGTATGCAACCTCAAGGAAGGGTGTCTTCTTCGAGAGAGCTTTATTTCTTCAGAATATTCCCGGGGATAATCTGTGGTGCTATCATTTGTTACAGTACTCAAAGGATTCATCCAAGTGCCCAGAAGAATGCATTGAAAGGCATCCAGCCACATACAAATATGAAAGTCTGAGGCATTAAATATGAAAAGTTGGCATGACTTGGCAGTCTTCCTTAAAGTGTGCCTTGATTTGAAGCAGATGCAGCCAGGCATTTTGATCCAACTTTAAGATGAAAAAAATATTCTTTGTCTGATCCCCAGAAGACTGACACGTTTCTACCAGAAAATTTAGCTGCATGTAGGCTGACAGAAGATGTTAAAGATTACAGCAGCAAAGCCAAGAGAAGAAGGGAAACTGGTATATGGCACCAAAGGAATTACTGCTTGTCCATCAGAGGTATGGCTATGAATCAGTCATATTGGGCACTGAAGGCTATACCACTGTACAAACTGTGTTCAGAGTCGTATCAAACCTCACAGCCTTTGCCTCTGTGGGTTTTAAGTTTGTGTCATACATGGGATTTTCAAATGAAGCTTGTCCATTACTGTTTTCATGTCCAGCATACCCATTGTACTGTACTTTTGGTCTTGTTCTGGGAAAAAAAAAAAAAGAAATTATCATTACTAACCTATAAAAACAAACATTTTACAATTAATCTATGTTTTACCTATAATGCTGCCATCCCGTCTATACGAGTTGCACAACTGTCTAAAAGTGATAAAAGAAGACCCATAACAGATAGTGCAGGACTTAAAAGATAAGAGAAATCTTTATGGAAGTTATTTTTCATAGCAGGAAGAGAAGAAAAGAAATTCCTAATGGGGAAACTGATGCTACAAAGCACAGAGACAACATAGGCAAAATATAGGTATGCGTTTTCCACTATAAAAATGTGAAAAGAATGAAAAGATCATAGCTTGTTGCTAGTGCCAAAATTAGCAGCCAAAAGTAAAGCAGCGTACAACAAAAATAGAAACAAAACTAAAGTTGGAACTCATAACAATTATAATACTTTCTGTCAGTAATTACAATTATGATATTTTCTGATGACATTTTCAGTTTTAGATTATTAGTCTGATCACAAAAGAATCCTTACACAAATTGAAACAATTATTCCAGCTTTACTTAATGAACACCTTTACCAATTTATATATATATATCTATATCTATCCTTGTCTTTCTAAAGTGTTGATATTGTCAAAACTACAGTAGCATCTCTAACATGATTAATTTTATTTGATCATCATCAAGCATATTCCAGTTGAATTTCCTGCAGATTTGGGATTTTACCCACAATTTTACAGTTTACCTAGGAAGGCAACTGGACCACCTATGTGAATGTTCTCATGAAGATCCACAGAAATTTACAGTTTAAAAGGCTTGAATGGAATAGTTGACTAGGTGTACACAGAAAGACTGAGTAGCTTCTAATCCATTCTTTTGATATGAATCCATTCTTGGGTTCTAGATGAGATAAACACCCACACACTTCATTGACTTAGATGTTTCCAAGCAGAGGTAGAGAGAATGGTTTAGCAATTTGCTGGCATCAGCTGGTTATTACATCGCTATTCCAGAGCAAGAAGTTAGTGCTGTAACAGGTCTCCTGGGTACTACTAAATGTAAGCCAAATCAAAGTCAGCCAACACAGCTTCCATCAGGCAACTATGGCACTGACACAGCAAGTGTCCACAATACATTGTTTTGCCAATGGTAGTAACCTTCAGATAAAAGTCAGTAATTTCCAATATTCCAGATAGATCTGCCATAGCATTCCTGCATACCTCCATACTTTCAGCAACAAACAGTACTAAATACCTTGACAGAGATTTTATATATGTCCAAACACATGTAATCAGATTGATCATATCCTTAATAATACATACATTTTGACATTTGAATATCAAAGGGTAGGAAGAATTATCTTTCAGTAAACACTCTTCTATTTTGGGCAGCATTTTACCACCATAAAGAACATATCAAAACTTCAAGATTATTCATATTTTTATTCAAAGTTCTGCTAGAACATATTAAGCCAATGATTAAATGAAAAATAAAACAGGATTGTGCGGACTTTTTGATATATCCCGTAAAATTATATCCTATTATGTTATATTTTACTATTTTCACCTTAAATCTCTTAGCATCTAAACATATCTAAACAGATATATAAAGGAGTTTCAGTATATAATTTTATACATGTAATTCAAATAGGGCAAGAAAGTGAACAAAGGAGTGTAAAATGTAGATGCCTGGTGCTTAAAAAAACATAAAACAATTCAGAAAAGAACCTCAGGATCAAAATTCAGAAAAGAGCTCTTTAAAATAATTTTTCTTTTTAGAAAAGGATACTGCTTTGGATAGCAGATACTGAAAATTATTGCTGGAAAGAAGGCACTAATGGAAATTTACAATCTACAAATTATTATGTTACTCATAAATATGTCTTTTTCTGCATGCTTTCATTTTAGAAGTCACAAAACATGCTTAGGAGATTTCCTAAGTGTAAATAACTAAACATATTTTAATTTAGTTCAGAAAGACTGAGATTCTGTCCTCATTTATGAAGCAATCTCTGTTTGTCAAGTAAAAGTTACAGAAACTGTGAAACAACCCTGGTTCTAATTAGATGATATTAACATGACATAGGCACAGCAGAAACATCCATAAAATTGTCCCCTAGGAAGACCTTCAAATTCTCTGATATAAAGAGCCTCTAGGGGCATATCTAGGGGCATCACGGTAAAAAATTCATGTTGCTCTTCTGGTTATTAAGGTAATTTCAAGAAAGTGCCTTCAAAAGTTCACATATTCTGTTCTCTTTCCTTTGGAACATCCTTTGAAATAAAGGTCGCCTAAAGTTACTTTACATCAGTAATCAATTTATTAATTTTCTGATGACAATATAACACTAATAACCCCTCTAAAATTTGTGGTTTAATGGAAAAAACTGAAAAATAAAAAGGGAAGAATATTCTTTGAAATATTATTATGCATGTTATTTAAAATCAGCATTTCTGTTAAACACCGTTATGCAAACTGCAAATGACACAAGGAGGTCAGAGAGTATTGTACCTCAATATGAAAAAAATAAAAAAATGCCAAATAGCACTCAGAATGAACAAATGTTCAATAGATATTTAGATATCAGCTTTTAAGCCAGATTAAGACAAGGTGTTTGGATTTATTTTATTATCTAATGACATAAAAGTTCCATGTGGGATGAAGTGATGCCAATTCTGGTAGCATCCACTTATAGCTTATTCAGCATGTACTGTAAGTAGGCTCATTATGGCTGTTCCCTCATGGGATTTATGGATTGTTCAGCTCGTATAATTAATACTCATAATCATTTTGAAAGAAGCAGCATACATTCAACTTAATAAAGCTTTAAAATGAAAGAATAAAACATGTGACCTGAGATGTCAATCTGATTCAGCCTAACGAACCAAGAAGGTTGATAGATCTTTGCTCCTTAACACAGTGACTCATTTTTCTAATTGTTCAGCATTAAGAACTGCCCTACACTGAACCTCTTTATGGGAATACTTAGATATATTTGTCTTTCCAGAGAAAAGATATTCTTGCAATCTTTAGTATTCTGCTTTCTAGTTACACCTCTGTATCAAAATTAAAACAAAGAGCTTATTAAGTTACTGAATAAATAATATTTACAATACCTGTGTTTGTAGAGGTAAAATGCAAACCCTGATAATATTAGAGCAAAGAAAGGTACCAGGATGGCAGCTGCAACAGAACTGCTGTTTGTACCGTAATAGTGATTTGAAAGGTCTGTGTCTGCACTTAAAGGACCTGAAATGAAACAAAAAGGGCAGAAATAAAATTCCCAGGTTTTCTATCTCACAGCTCTCTTTATATTAAGGAATGAAAGAAAATAAAGTCTTGATAAAATAATTCTATTAAAAAAAATAAAATTAAAAAATAGCATGCAGTATCAGAGTAAAAATCTTGTTAATACCACGTAATAATGTATTTATAACTATCAAAACAATTTGAAAACAGTATTCAGCAAGTAAAATAATTATGAACTACACCTTTCATGAGTCACCACTTTAATACATTGAAGCAATTTACCTTCTACAATAAAAGTTGTTAATATTGCAAAAAGCATTCTATACTTGCAGCCTTAGTATCCAGCTGAGAAACAACGCGAGACCATGTCGGACATGAAAAGGAAAGAGAGAACTAAGGTAACTGCTATAAACCACAAGCTTCTGCTCAGCTCCCAACTCTGTGAGCATGTCTTGGTTGCTTTACCCCTCCTTTTAGTGGCGAAACGTGAGCATGTTTTAGAGCCCGTGGCAGCTACGTTTGCTCTGGGATAAAACTGGAAGGCAAAGGCATGGCCTCGCCGGGTTCCTGGTGTCGACAAGCAAAGAAACCTGTAAGTGTAAGGCATTTTGCAGAATCCATGTTTCCATCAGTATAAAGCCAGACGTGGTTAAATTGCTTAAACAGGTGTCCAACCTGATAATTCCAATCGTGAAGGATGAAAAAAAAATTTTATAGTGAAAAACATAGATAGTTTAATAGTGGATGCTGGTGTTTACCACTCAGAAATGCTCCAACCCACCAGTAAAACACTGTCACAAACACCACGACTCCTCCCTTGATGGCAACAGCATCAGTCAGTCTTTTTAGGACTCTGGCACAGAGTGTTTTTTTAGCAGATACACAATGTCATTGTGCTGCTTTCAACCATCTACTAAAATATCTAAAATAAGTCACAAAAATATGACAGAAACAAACAGTTCTCCTATGATTTCTTGCAATGCAAAAGAGGAAGAAGGTAAGTTTTTCTTGTGTTACATGTTTTTAAAACTTACGTGTTTCAATTGCTAATATTATAATACATTTTGAGCAATTCATTTTACAAAATGTATTAAATTCTAGAAAGTAATTAAGTTCTCTTCAAAATAAAGACAGCCCTCTCCAGGAATTTCAGAATTGTCAGATTTGATCATTAAACATGACAAAATACCGTACTTCAATGTTTTTCAATGCCTTAATCCCTCACATATCAGACTCCTGTATATTTCTCTGAAGAACTGGTGAATACTAACCTTCTCAAATTAATGAAATTAACTACATATTATGAGTTTTTGCACACTAATGTGGATTAAATTAATTAACATTTAATTGTTTTAAAGTAGAACTACTGCATTATAAGAATTTTGGACTTCAGTAATCCAATATTTGTCTCAGTACTCAGAGTGTGAAAGACCTGCTCACACAATTTTCTGTAATCATATTGTATTGCTCATGTACTGGATGGTCTTCATCTAAATTAAAGACTAATCAAGTAGTTACCACAGTTACAAAATTATATCAGTTAAAAGAAGTGACAGAAGTTTAAAAAATTATACGCAGTTATCAATGTCTTCATCCTGTACTACTAAAATCCCTAGCTGTTTTTCCAATTATTTGGAATAATTAATAAAAAATTATGGTAATAATCAAATTAATTTTAATCAGCTTACATCAGCAAAAAAAAAGAAATTAATATTCTAAATCTTACTTAAAATCCTAACCAAGTACTGAAATAAGGAGAAGTATGTCAGAAATCAACAAACTTAATTTATTTCTCAAACCTATTATTATGGCACATATGATAGGTACACTTGAATGTAATGTAATGTAAAAAATACAAAATACATAATCAGAATTCAGCTAAAAGAAAAAAAATAGTTTGAAATTCATAATAAGCAATTATTGGCATGAAATTTTGGTACAGAGTTTTTTGAAAATTTAAATACTTTTCTTTGTGTAATTGATTATTTAAAACCAGGCACAAAGTTATATTTAGATTATTTATTTTTAAGTTACCTCTGATAAATGACCCACTTTCAATATTTAGTACTCAAAGTTCCTCTTTGAGGCAATTGAATATTCTATATCTCTACAGTTTTAACAGTATGTGTAGGGTAATCAAGCTTGGAAAATTTTAACTTAAGTTAGTCATTAGTAGTCATTAGGAGAAGTGTTGATCAGGTTTGGATGGTGTGCTTGGGTGTTCTTTTCATTACAGAAAACAAACTTTGCTGTAATTCTGGATAATTTGAGTTTTATTCTCTATTTTTTTATTTCTTCATATGTGAGACTCAATTTAACTTCAACACAGTGGGTTCTACTTTTTATAATCATTTTCAGAGTTGTGTGCGATTAAACACATCCTCATGTGTATTTTGTATTTCTTCTGAAGGTGTTATTATTATGAGAAATGGGAAAGTCTCATTAGTCTACTGCTCTAATTGATTGCTACCACAGCAAAAAACACAAAAGTGGAAATAACTACGTGCTAATAGACCAAAAAAAAATATTCTTGGGATTCTGTGATTCTGTGTATTTCTACCCTTTAGGTGGTTACTGAGTTTTGTCCTTTATACTAGAAAATAATACTTTGAAAGAAAATACTCATTAAGAGCATTTCCTTATCATTGTTTGGACCTTTCTAATACATTTCTCCTGTAATTCCTAGCCCAAGGTTTAAACTGTCTGGCATCAGTACAGCATGGCTCGGTTTTACTAAGAAAAGTGCTGTTGAAGTGCGAGAAAGTTGACAGCAAAAGCCACGCATGATAAGAGAAGGACTGCAGGTAGAAGAGTAATTTCTGAGACAAGGATGGTTAGGAGCTGAAGAATTTAAGAGAATAAATACTGACACAGAAAGCAAGTCAGCAGCTTCCAAAGAGCAACAGGGACTGGACCTGACTCATAACTGCCTGATAACAAGGACTCTTTGGGTACCTCCTTGGTTAACATATAGCCTCATAGCTCATTAGTCCTAGCTATCTATTTGTGCATTAGCAAACAAACAATCATTTTGTACTCTGAAGCTGTGAACATCCTGTTTAGATGTAAAGAATTCAAAATGATCTACAGAGGAAGGATGACACCTTTATAGAGTGAAATTTAAATTTCACATCTTGTGATGTTTCACACTTTTAAGAGCTGATCAATTTCAAGAAAGAACATGTATTTCACAGCCATTGATCTAATAAAACACAGATGCAAATTATTTATTCATATTTCATACTCTTGTCAATATTTGTTATCTCAATCTGGACAAGCTAAAAAAGTACTGTGAAAAAAAAAAAAAAAGGGAAGAGAAATGGGTCATTGCATTTCACCAGAGGAGATAAATATAAGAAAATAATCATTTTGTGAAGCAAGTTTTTCTTCTTACAAAGCTACTTTTTCATACAATTTTAAAGGACAGACCAGATTGGAGTGAACAAAGACAAGATTTTAGAATAAGCATCTTCTAAAACTGTAGTGGTGAGGCACAGGCACTCAGCAATCCAGAAAGTGAGCACAGCCACAGACTTGCAGCCTTTAGAGACCAAGTTATTAAAAGATAACAAAACAAGCAAAAAGCCCCCGGCAATGATTGACTACTTGGCAAAACAGTTAAATTATTTGCTGTCACAAACTGGGCCCCTTAAATATTAAATCTTAATAGAACTTAGATACAGTTCTAATTTTTTTTTGAGATTGATAACAGAGATAATTTTGCCTTCTGGGTTATTCTATAAAGCGACAAGAAAACTTCTGAAAGAGGATAAACAGTACTTAGAAACTAAAGTACTTTGGGTTTTCTTGTGATTAAGTTCCACGATTGGGCATATCCACTGAGCCTGGTCTTTCTCTAGTACTGTGTGATAGGGAATTCTTCATCAAAGAGCTTGGTCTTCCACATTTAACTAAGTATTTCTCAGTATAACCTGTTTTTGAAGTACCCTTGCAGGTGAAGAATTTCATATTACATTATATATGCACAAGTGCATACATAGTTTATGCATACTTCTGGCTTAGTGTAAAGGCAGCAAATAATTTAACTTCCAGCAGAAATGGAAATATGTGGAGGAAGTATGAGATCATTACCTCAGCAGAATATTCATGAACAGAATATATTTTAAACACTAAGTTAACGCAAGTTATCCCTGAATATGAGAAGGTATGGACAATTATTATGACCTGTGTTGTCTGGAAATTTGTTGTTTCCTTTTAGCTATAGGTTCTTCAATAGAAAACAACCAGCCTATAGAAAATCAGTGCCTATTTAGGCAAAATATCCTAGAAGAGGCATTATCTGCATTTGTAGCAATCTCTCTCTGGTGAAATGCCAAAGCTGAAGACGAGAGGCCCTCAGCCTACAAATGCATGTGTAACTTAAATAGTTTGGCTCATTACTAGCCTTGGGAATATACAAACTGAGCTTTTATACTGCAACTCTAATGGTGATAGGGCCAATGTTTTCCACTAGTGTAGTATATACCCACTGGAGAATGCTCTACTGTTGAACTGTCATTCTGCTCGTTCTTCATTTACCTCCATGAGTTACTCCTTTCACTGCTAAAACACATGAATCCAAACCTTTATTGTCTATTTGGCAAACCATGGATAACTTTTTTGGATTGCCTTAGGAAAAAATATCAAACCACAGAAACATACCCCAGCCAAAACCAACAAACCATAATCTCACTGCTTTGAAATATCAAAGGCTGCTAAGCAAGACAAACGCTTGAACAAATCTTGATGCTCTACGTTTACATTGTGCTTGTTGAAAACAGAAATGAAGAGTAGCTTAGATATTACAGTGATAATGATTACACAAAAGTACAGGCAGACAATCTGTACCACTTTAAATCTGTACCAAAACACTTTACCCTGAAGACTGAAATTGTATTTGGCTTCAGTAATTGGCTGTTCTTAAGCTGAAACACTGAAGAGTAAGGTTTCTTACCCTTGTGACTGAACATATATATTTGAGAACATATCTGAGAACTGGCCAAGACAAGAAAATCCATAGGATAACTCCTATTACAGCAATTAACAGAGCAAAGAAATACAAGGGAGACTTGACAGAACTTTAAGGGCACTGGGTAGAACACCAATGAAGTTAACAGAACCAAGGCAATTTATAAAATGTAGATACACTCTGCTGTAGATGTATTGTCTAGGCAACAAATTTATTTTATGAATAAAAATAACTAGTTTTTCACCAGCTGCTGGAGCACTTGGGTCCATAGCTGTAATATATACCTGCCACTCATTTCATACATTTGACAATGAAGTAGAATTCTACCTAAACAAATATGCATGAAACATCCCTCAGCAGAAAGCACTCTCCAAAGGACACTATTAAAATCACTGTTGATTCTGTCCTATATGTCCTATATGATTCTGACAGCTATTTATATATTTGAGTAGAAAGTATCTTTGCATTGCATGATACCCCTGTTACTTTCAAAAAGACATGCACAGAAAAGCAAGCAGTTGCAATGGCATTCTCTTTAAGAGCATCTTGTAGTCATCTTATTAGGTTGCTAACTAGAAAACATGAGATAGTTACATGTTAAGCAGAGTTAAATTAGGATTTGAACTATATTTTTCTAATATACCTATTTCACTGTATTTTTTATAATACCAATGGCATAAAAAAACCCCATGCCTACTTCAGCTAGGTAGCTGAATCATTTATTGGATTCACTCTTGCAAAACACAAAAAAAATTATTCATATTAAGCTCTATGAATGCATTTACCTTGTCTTTGGAGCATAAATTTGCCAAAGTCTTTTCCATGTATATCACCTTGATAGGTAAAAACACCTCTTTCAAGCCCTGATGATACCTAGAATATGTTGAAACAGAAAAAAAGATTTCTGAAATAAATAAATAAAGTTTATCCATTTGTTTTCCTGAATTAGAGTAGATATTTGGAGACCAAATTTTCACTTTTTTCCTTTGAAATATTAGTGAATTCTCTATGCTTATATAATATTTATAATTTTAAATTTGCAACAGTATTAAAAAAAGTTTCAAAGTAACACCTGGAATGACTTTAAAACATCTGATGTGTATTTCTGGGTTTTAAAGTTCTTCAACTGGCATGCACATAATTGAATTAGTATATGGATATAGAAGTCTGCTGTATTCTCAGATTATAAATTATTTTTCAAAGAAAGCATCATGAGGCACAAAAGAGAACTGCAAAGAGTAAAATATCTCTCTTTTTCTTCAAGATTAAATGTAATTTTTTTGCAATGAACTATTTACCAAACCAAAAAAGACACTATTTCTAAAGGTAAAGTTTCCACTCTAATTTAAGAAAACAGGGTGAAAACATGCCAAGATATGCTGATTCACTCCGCCTTCCGTTTAGTAAACTAAAAATTCTAATGGGAGTGGGATAGACAGAAGTTTGTATACATCTTTTTAAAAAGAATAATAATGTTTTCTACACTGACATCTAGAGTGTTGTATTCCATATTTGTAATATAAAAAGTCAGATAGAGTTATACAGGGAGTTACAAATTACTTCAAAGTTTAAACTTAGTAAGTTTATGCAAAGTGGTTTGACTACTTACATAACCATCGAGGGCCCAGTTGTCATTTTCAAACTTGCTTACAAAAATGTCACTAGGTCCCTTAATCTGAAAAACTTTCAAGAGCAAATGGGCTTCTTCTTTCTTGTAAACACCTATTAACATAAAGGTTATTAACAAACATAAACACATGCCTTTAAAACAATTTTTCCAATCAGTTTGTTCAAATATTAATGCTAAGTGTGTCACTTTAGAACTAAAATATTTTGTTGAAAACCTTTTTAATAACAGAATTTTCTATCCTGGAAAAAACAAAATTTAAAGTGTGGTAATAACAGGATCTTATTTTACTCATCTTTTGCCCATATCATATTTGATAATAGGTTGCAAAGACTGTTTTGTACTGTTTAATTTTATACATAAATAGGAAGTACTATTTGTCTTTTCATACAGTATTTTGATAATTCTGAATGCAGACAGAATTCCTTGCCTGAAATTTCCGTGAACTGGAAACAATTGGATTTTACTCATATTACAACAGTATATTGCTATAGTAAATATCAATAGCGCAGCGAAAAAAATTTGCTGCAATGAGATTCTCTCTGGACCATAAAAGGTACAGATAGCTGATAATGCTCTTTTCAAACATAACTGTGATCAGAATCTAAATCAGGATTTCAGAGTAAGATCTGCAGAAAGGAATGCTGATATTGATTAACAGGTATGCGTAAATTACGAAGTTACTTAATTATCTATGCCGATTTTACATTATGCCATTATCAAGACCACATTTTTTTGTTTTTTTTAGTACCTGGTTTTAAACCAGATATTAATCACTATTGAATAATGGAGCTTTTCAATGTTACAGTTCTTAAGTTGTCTATAATTTACCACTTCAATATTACCTGCGAGTACAACACACTGATACTATCCAATAGTTCAACATTAAAAAATACAACCTCAATATTTATTTGACATGTAAGGGGAAAATTATTTGGGTGACTGCATATAAATTGACTGAGGGCTATGCAGACCATTACGTGAGGATATTCCCTTTTGCAAAATAAATAGAAAAAAGATCTTTAGTGAAAACCTAAAATTTTTGTTTCTTTTTGTGTTTGGTAGAAAATTCAACAAAAATGAACAAATAAAAAAAAATTAAAAGAACAGCTTTTTAAACACCAAATTGTGAACCTACCTGATAGTTTGAGTTGTATGTTGGATGCCTCAATGAATGTGGCATTCACTTTGCTGCTTGTAGTATTGAACCAATCAACAGTCAGAGTAGCAGGCTGTCTCTTTCCTAAATATTCATAAAACCCTTTCCACAGTGAATTTATAAAAAACACATCTGAGGGAACTAAATAGAAGTGAGAAAAAACAAAAAAAAAACCAAAAAAAAACAAAACAAGGAGTAAACTACAATGAAATAGAAATCTTTCCAGCCATAGTTATACTCTTCATTTTTTCTGTTACAGCATCAATCCACTGTTCTAAAGAGGTATTACAGTAAAAATTTTACACCAGTAAAGATAATATATCTAATGACCTTTCCACACAGTTGTCTGTAATATACGACACCTGTCCATTACAATACACATTCTTAAATAACCTCACACTTCGGTGTGAGGTGAATGTGCCCAAGACTATGAAAAATAATGGACTCTTCCCCTAAAGCCTTTTAGCTTTAAGGTATGATTTAAAAAAGAAGAATAATATTCTGAAGTCAGTGATTCCTGGAAGGAGAGACTGTCTTAGGCCATCCCTTTTGTTTCATGAATCTATTAAAGAAGCACTATTTGTGATTTTTACCTGAATATCAACTGAATATTCAATTGAATTCATTGATTTCCAAATACAGTTTAGCACAAGGTTCTTATCAGTCATTTTTAGATTCCACATTTTGTCTCTGTACAATATTATGCACCTGGGAACAGTGAAGTTGCCAGAGCAGGAAACTTTTTTGTTTTAAAATAAGGGTTTTTCCTCAGAAACTGCAGTTTGAATAATCTGAAGTAAAAAGCCTACAAAATGAAGCATGAAGAAATATATGTATTTGGGTCACTTATTTGATGCTATTGGTATTTTTCCTCTATACAGGAAAATAAGTTATTTACAGGTCACTATATATTGTATTTTGAATATTTGGCTAAATCACCAACAGAGTAGAAAAACTCTCACCTATTTAACAGTATCTGGAATATCAACATTAATTAAAAAGGAAACACAGAAAAAAAATTCTTATGAGAAGAGAGGTCCATCTTATGTCAGATACATTTACAAGGTACTACATATCTTGAACATTCATTTCTCCCCTATACATTGCTGTGTTTCTCCCATATACATTGATGTTACAAATGCTGGGGAAGACTTCCTTCAAACATGATGGTCAAGTTAAACAAACAGTTGGCCAAAAAAGACCAACCCTCCTTTTGGCCAGGCAGCACCCAGTGTTACCTGTCAGTCTCTGACAAGTGAAAACAGACATTTTTCCTCTTAGTCCTAAGATTTTTCTAGCATTACAATTTGAGAAGTAAAGCTTTAAGAATCGAAATAAAAAAATAATAAAAATAACTGTGGGTTTTTGTTAGGGGTTTTTTTGGCATTTTATCAAATTCTGAGCACTTGTAAAGGCAGCTGGCAATATTGAAGGAAATTTACCAGTGTAAATTTTGAATAAAATTTTGATATTATCAATTGATAATTGAATTTTGAACAGTAATTGAACAGTATTAATTTTGAATAAATTCCATTGATATTTTCACCTCCACCTAATCACTGATTGCAAAAACCAATCAGAAAGAAACCCATCTCATTAAAACCATATACTTTCAACAAAAAGTAAGAAAAAGACAGGCAGTAGATCTGAAAATCTGATGTCTGATTAGCTGTTGACTGTCTCTTAAGTATATTATTACATTTCCCACTATGCATTTCATAAAGAGGAAAGATAATAAATTTTTCATTGCCTTTTGCCTTCAAATTGTGCAAAAGCCACAAGTGAATGTTCAAGCTCAATGAGGCATGATTTGAGAAGATCATTAGTATGTTGTCTGTACTACCACTGGATTCCAAGTGAGTAGAGACCCATGATGTGGCTTTGAGTACAAGAGCTTAACTGCTCCCTTTCCAAAGCAAAACTCTGTGAAGGACTGAGATTTTACACAAAGTAACCTCAACTTAATACTAAAAATCTGAATCATTAGAATTCAATTAGTATCTCACAGTCCTTAGAATTCATGTATTTCCTGTAAATATATGAATTCTTTAAAGGGTTTTTCAGACTTTTTCCCTATATGTTTCTCATTGCTTTGCTATAATACTGACATACAGTATATTTGAAATTTGGCACTTGAAAAATATGTTAAAATTATTTATATTTGTCTTTGCGTTTAATTAAAATTGTTTGTCTGAAATTATCCTCATGAAGGTGATCAACTAGTATTACTGGCATCAACCTGACAAGTACTATGTAAGGCTTTTATAAAGGAACAGGCATCATACTACTTTTGTCAGATTCGACATCTTCAGTACCTAGTTTCTCTAACTACTCTGTCAATAATCGATGTAAATCTTTGCAAAATAGTACAATTGACTCAGTATTTAGAGAATTTGCATTTGCTGCAGATGGACAGAATCAGTAGGGGAAGAAAATAGCAAAATATATTTCTGCTTCCCCAGTTATGTTTTTGTAAAAGGTTAAAATGCAAGTGCTACAGTCCTATGGATGCTGTTGAGGAACTGGAGTGGCTCTGACATAATTCTGCTGAGCCCTTGCAGCATCCCTGGTTTTCCCACCCACTGTGGAAAAATGCAGAATGAGAAAAATAAGCGGGGTGTTACTATACTAATATTGCACCAACTGTAGATTCTGCTCAGAATGTGACAAGCAGGGAAGTCCATGGTTACTCCTTAAAAGAGCTTTTGAAATATTTTTGCAAAGCAGTGAGAACTGTGGCAACGAGAGTATTGTATTTCTTAAACTTCCCATGGGTATTGTGAGAATTCCTCAGTTGCAACTTATATTCAATTACAATTTACAGCACTGTAAAACTGATAGTTACTAGTCCTTCTGAAAACATTAACTCTGGGGGAAAAGATAGCAATTTAAAAAACAATAATAAACATAATTTGTATTCAGCTATCCAAATGTGGGAAATAAGAACATGAATCTATTCTGTTAAAAACCTCCAGTTTAATAATATTAGCCTCCTCCTATTTAAAATACAGATAGCAGCAAACGTAATTCTATCAAAAGTCAAGATAAAAAGGTAAAGCAAATGTGCCAAAGTACAGCATTCTACAACAAAGAGAATTCACAGTTTAAAAACACATAAGAATAGATCAGGCTTGACTTTCAAAAATATCTTAAAACTTTTCCTTGTTAATTACTGTCATTTGTTACACGTTCTGTTCTTACCATTACCAGCATTTTAATTCTTAACATTTCAATTTTTTTAAAAAATGCCTTTCAAATAATACTTATTTATCAAAACTTGTTATAAGGAACATGACGTGGTGTGAATTGATATTGTTACTCTGCATAGTGAATATATTCAGAGACTTGGTCTGTATTTTAATGTGGTATTGAAACTTCAAAATCTGTGTAGTAGCAGATTAACGTATACTTTAGGTGTTCGGTGAAGTGAATCCTCTAATAAATGAAGATTTTATGTTAATTATAATGAATGCATATTATATTCTGTTTTATTGTGAGTCTGTAAAAGTAATGCATTTGAGAAGAACTCATTTATGGCTTCACCTGACAGTGTCACTAATAAACTCACCAGGAAGGTTAATTATTAGCAGAAATACCATTTTATCCCATCTACTCTACAGAGTCCTTCTGTGAACTGCCATGAGTGTGAACCATTAATCTTATTTTCCCTGCAGCTTGCTAAAATTCAGAATACAGAGTTGCAAGCTCATTTATTTTTACATAAGTCAGTTAAAAAAATCCTTTTATTTTCTGAAAATGATTGAACCTGAAAAGACCTACATCAAGGACTCTTCAGATGCGTTTGTCTATTTTGTCACCGACAGGAGGAAAAGTTTAACTGCACCACATTCATGAGGAGGCACAGAAAAGTAGCAGTAATGTTTGCATGCTGTGGGTGGTCAGCAGTTTGGGAAACCCTACCTTAAGAATACCTTGAGAGTCTCCATCAAGTGAAGGCCATCAAAATGTCCAAAACTGGTTTGGGGTTTTGGGATTGTGTGTGGGATTACATTTGCAATGTACAGGGCAGAACTTTGACTGAACCCAACCCCTGAAATTTCAGTCTACACTCATTATAAGGCTCTCCATTATAGCAATCTCTCTGATATAAAACTACATCAAATCTGGCTTTTGTGTATATATGCTTTTTTCTTTTTGTCTTGACAGGGTTTTTTGTGTAATTAGCAAAATTGGTACAGTGGAAATTAAAAAAAAAGTTTGGAAAAGAATTTCATAGAATAGGTTTTATGTGTCACTAGTTATAGTTATTAAGAAAGACCTCAACATTTATATTCATTTGAAGAGCAATAAATACTGAAGTTAAATATTGGAAATAGTTTTATTACCCATAACAATCTAGGGTGTAAATCAATTTAATTTATTTAGATCTAAAACTCTTCTTGTATACAAACCTGGAGTTTTAGTTATTGTTTCATTAACTTCTCTCACTCCTTTACCTACAAGTAAAAAGACAAATTATCATTTTCATGCACATAGTTGTTGGTTGTTGTTTTTTTTTTAATAGACTGTTAAAACAATGCCTGATGGATGCAATCATCATTTATCCAATAGAGTCATATTTAAAACAGAAATAACTGGTCTTGAACACTTTACATGATAGAACCTTACACAAAAACTATCAGAAAATAATTTAGGTTAACAGCATTTTTACTGTGGAAAGTTGTCTGGCTAGCCAAGTATTTTGTACATTTAGGCCTGAAATTTTTATATCAGTCCCAGTGCTATAAAAGAGAGCCTTATGGAGGGAACAAATACTATATCTAATTATGAATAATACTATATTAAATATAGCAAAAATTATCTAAATAAGGATTTACACATTTATGACACAAACCAGTAAAAGCAAGCTAGCTGGATTAAGATGACAGGATCCGATATCATGGGAAAGGATCACAACCGGTGTTGTTTTTTACATTTCTAAATATACTCAGCAGAGTTATTTCCATTGACCCCGGATCAAGTTCTAACCTTGTATCATTAGCCACTTAAAAAAGGCTGATATCCTGTAGGAAGAGTTGGTCTTGAACATTTTTGGTTTTTTCTTTAGGAGTAAAAATCAACTGATTAGACTGATCAAGAACCAAGAAAGCACAGAAAGCATAGCGAATTATACGTAAAGACTTTAAGCCAATTAAAAAAAAAAAATCCTTGCTTATGTAAATCTTTCCTATATTATGTCTTTAATTTTAAAAAAATAGCAAAAAACATACAAGATCAATTATCTTAAATTATTATTACTAGTACCCATGAAAAATCATCATTTAGGGAACTAGAATAAGAAGATAAATTTTTATGTGTAGATCATGTGTCTTGATATTGTTGAAAGAAAGAAGTCTACCCATACATTAATGAAAAATCAAATACTGTTCAAACACCAAATCTATTTCACATTCTTTGACGTGTCTGAATTAAAAATAATGTTGCAAACACCTTTCCCATGGCATCTGACTATTTTTCCTTTATTCACATTCTAAGTATAGATTTGGTTTATTTTTTCTGAATTGGGAACTTATAGTCATTATTATTCATATATAAATACAAATCGAGGCCTCATAATGATGTACTTAGAGCTACTCTAGTAAAACTATATGTTTTAGTAAAACTAAAACTTTTACAACATGGATATAAATAAAAGTGGAATCTGGTGCAAAGATTTCATTTTTTATTATTTTGTTATTCATTTTTATTTTAAAAGATTTTCTTAGACAAAAAGCATACCTGAATGAATCCAAATGCCAAGCTATGAAATACTTTTTTTTGTTCCTAATACATACAGTATACACTGAATAAATTGAATTTAAACTGTGACATTAAGATAAATACAGTTAAAAGTAATACTTTATATTGTTTAGGTCTTGTTTTCTGTTGTTAGGGGTAAATTTATATATGTGTGCCAGTGCGTTTGCACACACATATCTATGTTTTCCTCCGTGAGTTCTAGATGCTGTGTTCAGTTTGATTTTTTTACTGTTTCTTTCATATCATAACAGCTGTTGTGTCATACGTGTTTTTAAATAGTAAGTGGAAAATTTAATCCTACTATAGAAAATAAAAATGTCAGTGAAAATAAAATCCAACCAAGTAGGGCCCAACATATCACTCGAGTAATGACTTACTTTTACAAATAGGTGATTTTCCTGTCCATTTCATATCTGGTTTACATGTCCGATGCTCTGATCCACCAGCAAGAAAAAATCCCGGCTGACAGGTATACACCAAAGTATACCCTAAAGTAGGAAGATCTATTGCTTTCACATCTACATGTGCTGGTGTCTCTGGCTGCCTGCAAGCATGAGCTGCAAAGGGTTTTTTAGAGTTAGAAAAAGTGTTGGTAAACAGTTTCTCTAGAATTAGAGTACATGATTTGAAATAAATGAATATCAGTTTATTCCTTTCCATTATATAAAGTTTGTACACCCTTTTAGAAATGTCAAGTAGCTATTACTTGGAAAAAGAATACTCTGAGTGTATAATTATATTATTGTGGGAAGATGGAAATGATAGCATTACCTATTTTTTAAAAATACACCAAAATTAAATCATGGTAGCCAAAAGTGTTAAAATGAAGGGAAGCACAGGCCATTGTATGTGGTGCGATGATTGGTTCTGTGAATTATTGTCCTGTCAGAGTTTCAAGCATCGCTTCAACTCAGTGCTTTAAAGAGCCTTGAAAATTACAGAGTGGTTATTTTGCTAAATAAATTCATTATAAATTTCAATTGAAATAAAGGTTCCATAGGAAGGCTTTGTCATAGTACATTGATTATAACAGATATGGTTGCTCAGTATGCTTCTTTCCCTGTGCTCCACAGTGTTCATTTATAACAACCCAAAGATAATTTGAAATTGGATAAGAATCTAAGGTCATTCTAGTGAATTGCTTTTACCTTAGATGAGTGTATCTTAATACAATAGTTATTTGATGTCCTCCACCCCATACAGAGATATAAATACACTAATTATCTGCATACCCATGCATAGCCCAGAAACGATGAAAGTTGACGAGTTCTAGTTTGTCATTCACAAAATAATTGCCAACAAAATAGCCCCATGAATACTTCAGGCCACTTTTTGTTCTCTATTAATCCAACACACACACACACAAGCTAGATTAATTTAAAGCAGCTAGTGCAGTGGGTTAATGAGGACAGCCTTTTTTGAGTAAAACTGATAGAATTCACATAAACTTAATGAAAAAAAATCTGAAAGACTTTACTTTGAAATAATATCCCAAATACATCTGGTCTTAGAATAGGCAATAAAAAACATTTTAAAGTACTGTTTTAAATAAATTTTGCTTTTTTGTAGCATATAATTTACTATGAATTACCACATGCATCACATTTTAACTCTTTTAAAATTGCACAATATTCTAACTCATTAGATAAGGAACCAGACTTACGAATGCATTCAGACTGTATGCCACTCCAAGTTAAGTTAGCAAGACAAGAACGGGTGGTAGATCCCTGAATATGATAACCTTTTCTGCATCTGAAAAAGACTGTACTCCCAACCTAAAGATCAAATAAGAATGTTAGATAAAAGCAGTTACCATCACGTGTAGTCATATATTAAGACATAATAAGCTACTTGAGAGATTTTTTTTTCAAAAATAAAAATGTCCTATTTGTACAGTTTCTAGAGTTAAACCTTTTTTTAATGAGATGAAAAGTTTGAGCAATGGATCGTTTGTAAGTTTATTTGAAAGGAGTAAGTGGAAAAATATTGACAAGGCTGCGCACAGGGAAAAGAAAGACACTCACACATTTCAGCTTATTACTTTGTCAGTGTGACAGAAGCAAACTAAATGACTGAGATGTCTCTCTTTCCTGTACATCACCACATATATTTCAATAGAACTTGACTGTAAGGTCTGTTTCTCATTGTGTGACTTGACTAAGGATGTTTATTAGAGCAAAAGTAAAAAATTATGAAGAACTCTCCCTACAGTCTACAAATCTATCTATTTGTACTACAAATCTATCTATTTGTACTACAAATCTACAAATAAATTCACTAGAGCAAACTCCAGGCCACAGTTCCTTACACTGCATTTTTCACTATAAACTACCTAAGTTTTGCTTAAGATTTTCAAGTAGCAGAGTGATGCTACGGAAAGTGTTCCTTTGGTCAACTGTGATATGATCTTATAAGAAAAGGTAAAGTAACTGAGAAAAATCTTTAGACTTCTGCTGGGAGAAAAAAAAAGCATGAAAACTGGATACAAAATTGAAAGTGATGAAGAATTTTCGTAACATATGAGACAGAGATTGTGTGGAAAGTTCTAGGAAAATGGACTTGATAGTATTGACAAAAGTAACCAGAATACATATCCAGGTCAAGATATTTAAGGATGTGGGGCTGACCAGTAATGCATTGCTTTCATTTTGCATGAAACATCTTGGCAATTATTATGATCAGATTAAATGAAAAAGAAAACCCCCACAAAAATCAGTACTGTTTGAAATTGTAAAACTTATGAGAAGAATCACCTTAGGGGTGTGACACCACAAGATGTGGCTTGGGGAGAAGCGCCTTGGCATCTGTGAGCCAGGCAGGAGAAGAAGGTGAAGAGCAGAGCTGACAGCCACAACAGTGACAGACAGCACAACTGCAGGAGAGGAAGGGAACCAATTACCAGAGGAACTTGCAGGAAGGACTTTCTGAAAAACAGTTCTCCTAACTTGAGAATAATGCCATGTGGCACACTGCTCTAGGTTCAGAAATAAGCAGGAAAACCCAAACAACGTATCTTAGATTCTAATCTCAAATACTTATATGTGAAGAATCTGTTCACATAAGGTTAATCAATCTGCATAATGACTGCTGATTGGTCATTGCTGCATCTACTTTTATTTCCTCAATCACTTTTCTGACTGTCACTTGGTAAACTAATAACCTGTGAGCAATTGGGAAATTATAGAAAAGACATTCATCACATAAAACAATTTTATCTACTTTGACTGAATAAAATGTAACACGAATTGCTAATTTAGTAAAGCCACTTGCTGACTTTTTTGTCAAGGACTACATGGCCTTTGGATCAGAGAGGTTTTTGGTTGTTAGGTATTTACTGACTATTCATCAATGTATGAAAGAATTATGATCATAAAGCAAAGTAATTATATCATGTCATATCATATTAGGTAATCAATTTATAAATAGCCCTGCCTACTGAAGTCTACTAAAGGATTGAACACATGATATATTGCAAGGTTAGAAGTTCTTCTTTTAAACTATATGTTAAAAAAAAAAAAGCTTGGAATGAAGCATGAGTTTATATTAAAAAGGAGTGGAAATTTCCTAACGTTTACATCAGACATTTAAGCCTGAAGATAATTAAATATATCTGCAATTATTAAATGCATCTTCATTTTATAAAGCTAATAAATAAAAGAAAAAATTACCTCATAGCCTCTGGAACTGTTTTGTATTCCAAAATGTGGAGTACCAGGGTCTGTACATGTATTGTGAGCTGGATCTAATGCAAAATGTGAAACATGACAGATATTATTATAGCATGGAAAGAATACTCTAAAGCTGTTTGCAAAGATTAAGTAATTTCATCAATGTCTAGTGGTGACAAAAATTGAATTTTTAATGGAATGTGTGTATTTCTACATATTACATTTGTATTCCAATTATATTTCTATGATAAATCACAGTGCTTTGTTTCAGTACATTGCCATTATTTCAGAAGATTTTTTGAGGGTATTTTTGGCAGTGTAGACTTCAGAGTTAAGATTGCATTAATTTTTGCTAAGCTTATCCTTTTGAATCTTTTTGTATACAAAGTATATTTACAATGCAGATGGAACATACAGGGAAATATTTTTCTTTTCTTCTTTCCCAATGAACAGCTTAATGATTAAGATAGATTTCTAAAAAAATAACCCAAAACCCCCCAAAAAACCCAACCCCAAACTACCTGTTTTTTATAGCAATTAAAATACTTAATTTTTTGATAGATTTTTTCTATGTGTGCAAGAAAAAACCCCAAACCAAATGGACTGCTACCTCAGTTGTTGCTGGAGAATGAAAAGACAGTCCCATCACAAACAAAGTAAAAAAAGATATGCCAACAGAGTGTAACTAAATACTTGTATTTGATGATCAGTTTCATGAGCGTGATTTAAAGCAGCCTGAAACTATTTTTGATATGTCAACTTCACATTCTGATGGTGTGTTTGTTTTGGGGTTGCTCCACACCAGGTAGACAGGTGACTTGATCCAATGGATCTTTCTGTACTACAGGATTCCCTCATGGCAACCAAGTCTGCTTTTGTGCTGACAGTGCATTACAAAGAATGAAACTCGGGACTTTATCTCATCTGCAACCATATTTAGTTTTCTGTAAAGGAAAAATTTAACTTACCACATACAATAATCTGATACGTCATTTAATTTTCGGTCAACTTCCATTTTCAATGTTGACCATCAATGCAATATAACAATTCACATGGACTAATATTTATCAAAGGCTTCAAGAGTTAGGTGGATGTTGACCTAATACGTGAGAATAAAACCCAAACATGCTCCTGACCTTGAGCTGCTTAAACAGCTCAAGAACTTTTTATAAATTATCATCAGCTGGAATGCCATTACTAATAATAGACACATGAATTGATTTTTTTAAAATGTCTTATCTGAAGAAACAGTGAGGAAAAAAGGAAAACTTCTCAAGGTATTTTAAGGAAATTATAAATATCCAGAAATATAAAAGCCTGCTGTAATTTGCTATCTTATGTTACTTCTAGGCATATTTCTAGATATTGTTCACTAATCTTAATTTTCAAATTGCTTAACAAAGGTATCTGTAAATATTTTATATGGTCTAATACTTTTCTTTTATGATAACAAAACCCCTATGATTTAAAACAAAAGCTTCTGAGATTGATGCAGCATTTTCCATGTACTTTTATATTATGCTATATAAAATATAAATAGAAATGTCATTACATTTTCAAATTTGATTCTTCACAATAGATCTGAGTTTTAGCTTTTGTAAACCTTCTTGCCTCTGTTACAAAACACAGATGTAAGATGGATTGCTCAGCTCATAAGAACTAAGGACAGCAGAAGTTTTGAATTCCTATAAAAAATTCTATTGAGTGTTAATGTCTTAATTTATAAATACAGGCTGTTTTCAACAATCATTCTTGCCACATTCTCCTAGAGTCCACCCCAGCTCTTCCACATAACCAATATCTCAGTCACAGCAAAATGTATAAATGGGCTAGAGTCCCCATCTGAACGTATTTGTTTGAAAATAGGATTTTCTATTACAACAGCAAAATCATTTTCTCTGGCAAGTCACTACAAGTTGGATCAAATGCTGGTGTCAGTGGGAGTTACAGGTGTCCAGTATTTCTCTCAGTTTGTCTGATTGTGTAACAGGCAAAAAGCCCATCAGTTGCACATCAGTCAATGAGAAACTGATAATACTTGGCAGCTTATCAGAATTTCAAAAGATCAGACCCAGCACGCTTCATCTTTTTGAACTGTACAAGCCACTTTCACAAAGTCCGAACAGCTTTTTGATTTAGGATTGATCATGACAAATGCCTTTAACTCTCCGGTGATAGAATCTGGTCTTTAATCTGCCAAAAGTCTTCTGCATATCGAAAAGATTCTAAAAATAGATGGAACAAATTTATGCGCTTACACTTATTGACATTCTGCATTTCCAGCAGATGAGCAATCATGTAAATTTACAAATGTCTTCATATGTGATCGTGTTTATCCTAAAATTTTTATACTCGAAATATAACCCTATTTACCTAGTTCTTTTTATATTACACAGACATTTTCTATATTTGGAAAGCTAACTGCTAGCTTTCACAGAATCATTGAATGGTTAGAGTTGAATAGGGCCTTAAGACCATCTAGTTCCAACACCCATGCCATGGGCAGGAACACCTCCCATTAGACCAGGTTGCTCAAAGCCCCATCCAGCCTGGTCTTGAACACTTCCAGGGATGGGGCATCCACAACATCTCTGGACAACCTGTTCCAGTATCTCTTCCTAATGTCTAATGTAAATCTCCCCTCTTTCAGTTTCAAACTGTTACCCCTCATCCTACCGCTACACTCCCTGACAAAAAGACCTCCCTATTTTTACTGTAGGCCCCCTTTAGGTATTGGAAGGTTGCTATAAGTTCTCCCTGAAGCTGCTTTTTCTCCAGGCTGAACAGCCCCAACTCTCTCAGCCTATCTTCAGAGGAGAGATGCCGCAGCCCTCTGATCATCTTCATGGCCCTTCTCTGGATTCACTCCAACAGGTCCATGTCCTTCGTATATTGGGGCCCCCAGAGCTGGACACAGTACGCCCCATGGGGTCTCACCAGAGAGGAGGAGTAGAGGGGCAGAATCATCTCTCTCAAATGGCTGGCCACTATTTACAGTAGTGTAAGAGTTTATCAAGATTATTCTCAGTAAAAACAGCATAAATAGTGGTAATTATTACCAATGCATGTTGGCTGAATTCCACTCCAAGTACCATCTGCTTGACAGAATCTTCTTGAAGAGCCTATCAGAATAAAAGGGGATCTGCACTGAAAGCTAACTTCAGATCTGTAGGTGAAACTTTTTCCATTGAGGCGTCCTTCTGCTGGAGTACCAGGATCACCACAAAACACAGCTAATACATAAAAAAGGAGAGGAAAAAAACAGTTACTAAAAACTGCACATGCTTTAATGAAGCATTCTATGGTTTTTTTATGTGTAAGTCAGGTGTACTGAATATGAGTGTAAAAGTTATGTTCATTTATCTGTGTAGGATTGTAGCTCAGATAAATTCTTGACAGCAACTTAAAATTAATTGTCCCCATTATAGTCTCTATAAGCATAAAACTTATCCTGGAAAAATCGACTTTTTAATTGAGACACTTAAATGCTGATTAGATTTGGATGACAAAGTAAACACAAAGTAGACAAAGTTATATTGTAATGCTTCAAAATGTATCCAGTTTTAACATCAGTCACCCTCAGATGAGTAGGCTGGAAATTTTTGCTCTAATTAAGTAAAACGAGAAATGTTTGTCATAGTCCTGACAAGATTTCAAGCACCTAGAGGAGTTGACATATTTAGAAGCTGAATAAAAAATACAAACAAGATATGAGGGTATGTACTTCTCTCCAGGAAAGAAAAAAGAATTTAGAAGGGAGAACAAGACTATAAGCTTAAGGGTTAAGATCTGTTTTCACCTGCTAATGGAAATGGAAATATTGAAGAAAAAAGGAAAAGTGTAAGGGAAAATTTTAATCATGCTTGCTACAAATTGAATTCAGAACATTCAAAAATATTTTTACTAAGGCAAATGGTGAGTCCATAATAAGAGATGGAGGTGACTTTTGGGGAAAGGAAGAAGACCATGACCTTAAATGGGCACAACCACCCAGTTTCATAATGAGGTGTATGATTTTTGGAAGAAGAAGGGAGAAATCTGCAGTAGTCTATATACTACCTGATCTCCTGAAGTTATTTTTAAACTGAGAGAAACTGACAGTAGCTCAAGACAACTGATTGAAGACCAAGACAACTGGTTGTAGTTTCAGTGAAGCAACCATACCCTGAAAACTTACGCAAACATTGTGGAATGTCTCCCCGCCAAATTCCTCGACCCTCGCAGGAGAGAATAGCTGTGTTAGAGAGCTGATAGCCTTCTGCACAGCTGTAACTCACACTGGCACCCCAACGATAATCAGATCCTTCCACTTTCCCATAGAGTACTGGTGGAGGGGGACCACAGGTAATAGCTGTGTCACAAAAAGAAGAGTTAATAATTTCAAGACTTTGTAGGGTTTAGGAGAAGGCAACATAATATTTACTCATACTTTTGAAGCTAAAAAAATATTTCATGTTGTTCAGTTCCAACAAAGCATTCCTGGAATAGACAGGAAACCAATTTAAATACAAAAATACCACCTCTAGGTTTAGGAAGTCCCTGAGCTCTAGGTCACTGGAAGTAAGAAGAGTATATAGCTTATCTAGTTCTGAATCTCTTCCCTACAGATTCATTACTGACCATAATTGGCAACAGGCTATTGAGCTAGGTAAAAGTTTTCAATTAAAATTATGTCTTTAAATAAATATGTTTCTATGATTGACAGTTCTAAATATTTGCATTTTATTTGAAATTAATTTTCTTTCAACAAAGAACACAACCGTAAAAGCACTCAGTCAGCTTTTTACAACTGAAAATGCCATCAGTTGACTACACATGCCAAAATTTAATTAGTAGGCTAGACTTAGACATCACTTTAAAGTGGTGCTAGATGAGCTGGAAGTCTAGGCCTTTTATAAGCAGAAGATGATCTAGGCTGTTAAATTTACTCCCTGAGGTTGTGTAGTAGTGCTAACAATTTTCACCAGGTTACCTTTCAGTGCCTCATCCTCACTATGACCTTTACATTAGCACTTGTAATTAGCTATCTGTGAAGCATCTTTTTGGCTATTTTTGATTACTACAGTACTGCAACAAGGGAAACTTTTATATAAAATTTGATTTGCGGGATCCCTTTACAGAATTTTGAGCATCTAATCCAAGATAAAAGGGCCCAAAAAAGAAAATGATACTTCGTTTCTGGCACACTTCAAACTGAGCATTCTGATAATCTTCATTGCAGAGTGATTTGTTTCTACTGTAGTCATTAATGTTGCTATTTGGACTGATATTATACCACAGCATATGTACAAAATATATAAAATTTTTTATGCAAATACTTACCTAAATGTTTTATTAATTAAAAATTAATTAATAAATTAATTGTAAGATAATTGAAATTGTAAGAGAAATTAAATGTAAGAGAATTTTTTCACAATTTTTTATACATAATGACACTAAGAAGTGAATTTCACATATAGTATCAAAACAGTATTTGTAAACTACATAAATACAAAAGCACACCTTTGCAAATTGGTTTGCTCTGGTTCCAAGTGCTGTCTTTTATACAACGCATGGTAGATGAACTGGCAGGCTCCATCAAGTATCCTGGATTGCACTGGTAGCTGACTGTCTTATTAAAAGTAAAATCATTTCCAAACTGAATGCCATTTGCTAATGCACCTGGATCTCCACAGGTGATGACTAGTGAGGAAAAGAAGAAAAGGAATTCTTTTTTCAATAAACATGTAATGAAACATTGAATTACATATAGCTACTAACCTTTGTTTTAATGTCCAAAAGAAGAAAAGGATTGTTCAATGTATTTCATACAAAACAAAAAAAAAAGCAACCTTTAATTTTTAGCTAAAAAGTCTTATTTTTGAGGCATTGCAATAGTGTGGGCCAAGTATTATGTTCCTTATAAATGCTAGCTTAAGCTCTACTGCTACTCTAGATTGTTACGTTGGTGGTAGTTTTACCAAGACATTTCCTTCCTTCATGCTGATATCTTTGTCACATTATGCCTAATGTTGATGGTGCAGTGCAATTATTTTTTTTCTCCTATCAGTGTACTGATGTCCTGTGGGTCTGGCCTGGTTATTGAGGCCACTGGCTCTGTTGGCCCTGTAGCATCCCTCTCTCCCTGCTCACTTTCCCTGATGATGTAGCCCAATCTCACAGCTCCCTGATTCCCAGCAGAATGGTTATCAGTCAGATCCGACTCATTTGGCTCACATTAAAAACTGTAATATATCCAATTAGGTAAAATCTGATTTAGAACTACAGAACATCATCCTCTGTACATAAGCCACATAATTAAAAAAAAATAAAAAAGGTAAAGGAAATTCTAGAGGAACATGTGTTCCTAGGAATAATGTTATATTTTCAATGTTGACATTCGTGGGGTAAACAAATTCAGAAAACTTATCTACGTATTCATCTTAAAAAGATACTTCTGGAAATATCTAGCATTTATTAAAGAGGCACATACCTTTAAATACATAAAATATTCATGTGTTACAATATAGATGAATTCAGAAAAAATATGTTATTTTATCTAACAAAATAATAATTTTCCGTGGGAAGGCTCAATGACTTCCTACTTTAAAGGTTTAGAAGAAGAAACTTTATTTCTGACCTGTGCAGTCTGGGGCGGTGCCAGTCCACGTCCCATTAGCAGTACAATGTCTAGTAGTTAGCCCTGAAGTTCTGTAACCTTCCCAGCAGGCATAAATGACTGAACTGGAGAATAATATTCCATCAGTGTATACTATCATACCGTTGGCTGGGGTGCCAGGATTCCCACAAGACACAGCTGTGAAGAAAAGGTTAAGAAAAATCCTATCGTATACAGTATTTCAATGATAAGTGACTAACTGAAAAAAAAAAAAATAGGTCAATAGCCCATCTTTTAAAAAAGCTATAGCAACTTTTACTAAGAAAATATTTAATAGGTATATTTTTGAGTTAATTACTTATTTCTCTTTCTTAATATGGTCACCTTACTTGCATTTCTTTTGTTTTGTTTTGTGGGTTTTTTTTAAATTGCTGTTTCAGGTAGTTTGTACTGCTCGTTCCACTTTACCCAATCGGCCACTGGAGAGAAGAAAGCTCATTTGGGACTTTCTGAAATACCCGAGCTTCTGTTTGGCCTTTTGGCACATTTTTCTATTCTCTTTCTGTTCTCCAGTCTCTCCTCTTTCAATTGCAAACATGCCTAAATAGCAAATTTCTGTCCATTTCTTTTTTGAATGAAGAAAAGATCAGGCATTCTGTATTGGCCTCCATATCTTTTTTGGCACCTGTAACTACACAGAAATGATTATGTTTCAGTTTCATACTTCTGAGATTTGACAGTGGTTTACTCCAATTTACTCCAATTACACATTGGTTTTTTGGGAGGGTTTAGTTGTTTATAAAATAACCTTTATACTAATAATAACTACTCTACTTATTTATTTTACTTATTACATTTCTCATATTTCCTTAATTAAATTTATTGCATCTTCCGATTTATGTGAGTCATTGAATCAAAGAATCACAGAATGGTTGAGGCTGGAAGGGACCTCTGGAGGTAGTTTGGTCAAGCAGGGTCACTGAAATCCTATTCCCCAGGGCCATATCCAGATGTTTTTTGACTCTCTCCACAGATGGAGACTCCACCACCTCTCTGGGCCACCTGTGCCAGTGCTCAGCCAGCCTCACTGTAAAAAAACTGTTTTCTGATATTCAGACAGACCTCCTGTGTTTCACTTTGCACCCACTGCCTCTTGTTCTCTCACTCAGCATCACTGGAAAGAGCTCAGCTCCATCTTCTGTGCATCCTGCTTTCAGATATTCATATATGTTGATAAGATGCCTTCTGAGCCTTCTAGGCTGGACAGGCTCAGTTCTTTCAGCCTTTCCACAGAGGAGGGATGTTTTAGTCCCTTCATCATGTTACTCATCCTTTGCTGGACTCTGCCCAGTATTCCAGTGAAAAGGCATTCCTCCTCCTAATCTCATTCTTATTTATACTAAACAGGAAACAATTGAAGGAGAACAGAAAAATAACCCAAAAGGTCTTTTATATTTGTTTGTGTGGATTTTTTTCTGAAAACAGAAGGCTGAAATAAAAGGGTAAAGAAAAAACAATGGTATTTCAAACACCACTAATTGCCACTGGGTGCTGTTGTCCTACAATACTTAATGTCCTCGTGCAAGGGAAGAAATAACGACATTTCAAGACATCAATTTTCTGCTGAAAATACTGATCCTGTGTCCACTGCCATTTTCATACAGTTATGGTGATATTCACTGACAGAAGATTAAACTGTGCTGAAGAATACAGCAAAAGAACAATTGTTAGATGAGGATAGAGTGATAAAATCCCCAGGTGAAAAAATATAACAAATTTGTTAAAAATATTTTGTCCTATCTTCCATTTTATCATTTAGTATGCCAGAAAACAGATAGTACAGAATCTATCAACTACAACGAACTAGACAAAAGAACTTTTCAAACATTCCTGGAAAATAAGTAATTTTAAAATTAAATCTAAAGTCTTCCATTTCTGCTTTACATTTCTGACAGTGCATAAAAAGTGTAAAAATTCATTCTGTTGTTATACTCATATTCTAAAATGGGATTTCCAGAAATATTCTCCGTTTCTTCTGAAAGAACTACTATAAAAAAATACATCTCACAAAAGTTAATTTAAAATCTGTGGAGAAATATCATTAATTTATACTTAGTTAAGAATACCATGTTACTGTGTCATTTGTTCAGTCCTTGCTGAATAGACATGAAGTAGAAAGATAAGATGAAAATATGACAATAGTACTATATGGATGATAGATTTGTCACTTCACTTTAATATTTTCCAACAGAAGCATTTGTATAATTTTATATCTAACTTAGGTATTTATTCTGTATTTTCAGGCCTAATATTTGTTTAACTAGATATATTTTCTTACAATCTTCTTATAAATATATATTCTAAAAAATTTATCAGTTTGCATTCAGGGCTCCAAGCAAAACATGAACTGCTTGCCAATCTTTTTTATATCAAAGTTCTGCAGAGCAATATGAAAGCATATTTCTGTCAGGGAAATTCTTCTCAATAATATGTCATCCAATGGTGTCATAAATGCCGATGGTATCAATACCTACCTTCACACACAGGCTGTGTACCTGACCAGGAACCATTAAGCAGGCATGTTCGTTCTGCAGATCCTCTCAACTGATAACCCATTTCACATGAGAAACGTAGTAGACTTTTTATTTTGAACTCATCCCCTAGTCTAGACCCATGAGCTGGTACTCCCGGATCATCGCAATAGCCAGGATTATTTCCTGGAACACACAACAGAGCAGAATTATTGGTGGAGAGGTTATGTCCAAATGTAGTGGCAGTGAAGATCCTCTCTTGTGAATAGTACTACTAACTATTTAGTAGTTCTCTTATAATTATTTCTCTTATAATCATTATTTCTCTTATAATTAATCACTTTTGTTGCAGTGCAACGGTGTGCAACTGAAGCCAAAAATGAAAATAACATGTCTTTTTCAGCCTACGTCTTATATCAGACCTATACAGACTTAAACATAGAATTTGACATAAATAGATGATTATTTTGAATACAGAAAACACCCTGTCATTTTAACAAATTTGTTGTCTTTTTGACATAAATAAAGGTTTCTACACATTGTATGTTATTGTTCAACTTCTCTGCTAGCAACGACTTGTAATAACTAAAATTAAGATAACAGCAAGATTGAAGGGAACCATATTCAAGTTTCTTAAGATATATATTTGAAATACATAAATGGTACCGGGCCCTCTGTGGCTGTCAAGAATGGAAAAGACACCTTGATTTTCCCTATACTTAAATTTTCTATGCAAGTATTGATTAGAATTTTAGAAAAGAAAGAAGGTGCTGAAAACCAGATTTTTCAAACATGTTCTCATAGGTCCAATGAGCCAATCATCTGCCTTATTAGATAAAGTGGCTGCTACAGGAAACGCTACCCAAGAAGGTAAAGGAAGTATGGTCTCAGTATCAAAAATTTATTATAAATTTTGATAAAAAATTGTATTCTTCTAAATGCCTCTGCATCTAAATTGTGGTTCATAATAACATTGCCCTTTGTTCTCCATTTTTAAGTTATACGTCTCGACTGAATTTCTATTAAAACTATTGTTTAGGTTTTTTTCAAAATATGCATAAATAATTCCACAGGTTGAAGCCTTAATCTTCTGATATAGGTTTTTCATTATAGGTAAACATCTCAGAAGAATGATAAAATTTTGAACAAAGGAATAACAATAGCAAAACATTGGAAAACCTGAATTTCTATTTTAGAAAGGAATTCTTTCTAAAGTCAGAAATATGATTATATGTGTGGTGTGAGATTTTCAGTAGAGCAAGTTTGAGACACACACTTGGATATAATCATGCTTTCTCATAAAAGACCCAGTTCCTGAATGCAATCCTAACTTGTGGCCTTTGGTTGTGTTTGCTTTATTTAGTCCTAGATTCTTCTAGAATATATTCTCCTTGCCACCCCTGCCCTACAGCATTTGGACTTGGATTTCCTTGTCTAAGTGCATGCTTGTAAACAGCATGAGTGTCTCAAAGCCAGCCAGTATATTTTGTCCACATTTGTTAAACTCACTCTCTTAAACAGGGTGGCTGTATGCAAAGTGGTTGTTGAGAAGGATACTCAGCACAAACTAACTTGCAAAGTATTTGTGCCTTGTTAGCTTTTCAAAAAAACTATGTAATGTTTTATGGCTTCTTCTAAATTTGCATAGTTACTCTATCAAAGATTAAACTGTTTCTGTACTTCCTGACAGCACCAACAGGTTCATGGTATTTGCACATTGTGCCATTAATAAAGAATATTTCTGTAAGTGAAAAGCAGAACATAACGGATGAAGTTTACCATGTTGTACCTTTGCTGTGTTTTTTTAATCAACATTTTCCTATGTGACAACCTTTGTTTAAACAAAACAGTGTTCATAAAAAAGAAATTTAATACATGCATCCTTTTTAAGCAGAACACTACCAGGTTTGAAATAGTGCTTTGTGGCTTCCATATTCTGCAGTACACAACTGTGGCATCTAGCTAAGGAGTAAACTTATGAAGTGATTACAGAATAAGACAACATATGAGAATATTTTAATAAATGGTTGTAATTCAGATGAGTGGCTATTGATGAAATTAAAATATACCTGGAAAAAAAACCAACCCAAATATCCGACTGTAGTTAAAAACTGCTTGAGAATAGCCCTACACATGTGACACAAGGTGACATTCAGATGATGGTTGGTACAAGTACCTGAGCAGTGAGGGAGAGTCCCACTCCAGTGACTATCTTCTTGGCACTCCCTAGTAGAATTTCCTATGAGCCTTCGACCCGCTGTACAAGAATAGTGAACTATGGAGCCATAGATAAATTTTTCTCCTGAAAGGACTGCGTTGGCAGGTACCCCAGGGTGTCCACAAGAAATGACTAACACAGGAAAGAGCAAAATATTATAAGATGTTTTCATGGCACAGAAAAAACTTATTATAACCTTTACATATAAGGCTGGTTCCACAGAACATAAACTCCTTCATATCTTCCGTTTTTCTGTTGCTAGAGATTATTTACTGGTCATTTGTTAAGATTAAACATAAAAATACATGTAAGACCAACACATCCAGTTAAGCCTTTCCCTGAAAAACATACTAAACTGTTTTTCCTCATTCATTTCCATTCACTGTCCTTCCCTACACGTTATTTCTGTTAAGTCTGGGAAAGAAGAAACCAAACAAGCATAATGTTGCAATGTGCTTATATATTACAGATATAATGGTAAGTAGCTTTGACATATCTATACAATAACTACACACAGTTTAGACAGTACAGACAAATAAAAAAGCTTCTTCTGCTGTAGTATTACAGCAATGTGTTGCACTAAAATAAGCAAGAGGAAAAAGGATTGCTGATCATCTTTGTAAATCATGAATCATATTTATGCTTAAGTTAATGTGTACTTTTTGGTTGAGAAAAAATTCAGATAAACGATTTCAGCTGTTAGAATAAATCCAGTTTTCAGATTATAGCTCTTATTGACAGATACTGAAAGCCTGTGAAAATCAAAACAAAACTGCCTGGGTCATGTGGATATTAGATATATAGTAGAAGGAATAAAGCAAGCAGAAAAGAGAAATAAATCCACTTACTTAGTAACATTTATGAACTGATTGGGTTATAAGCATAAATTCTAAAGTAAATAATTTAAGTAAGCAATCGCAATTCTGTAAAGCAAAAACTTTAACATCATCTGTGTTTGCAAAATAAAGTATACTTTCATTTAATTTATTATTTTCTATAATTACATTGTAATTCAGAAATCTAATGTCAGAGAATTAATAGAGATGAGAGAAGTAAAAGATCTCAATGGAAAATGAAAGTCAGCCAAAGCATTGCTTTCTAGAGATCTGAAGATCACTGAATTGATTATAGGAAATACCAGAAGATTTGCCCCCTCTCTGAGGAAAATGTATGAATTGATGTTATGAAACGACCCTCTTGAGTTGAATTTTCCTATACAACATTTCATAGAGTCATCCTCACATACACACTTCAATATGTCTAAAAAAAAATTCTGAGGTAGGCATTAACGGCCTTAGACAATCAACCTAAATGATAATATTTTAGTAATAACTTTAGATTTCCCTAGCTGTTTTCAGATATCTTAACAATACATCAAAATGGAAATAATAGATCCACAGTTTCCTCTAAACCTATTTTTAATAATGACAAGTTGCATGACATCTTGTCTTATTGCTTTCTTATTGAGTTGTAAAATTTGCAATACTTTGATCCCAAAATCCAGTTTTGTTCCTCACTAAATGACTACACTTTTTTTTTTTTGTCTATCATTACTAAAAATCATGCATCACTCTTTAATGTTAATCCAACTGCATGAATACTTACCCAAACACTTTGGTAGTGATCTATCCCATAAGCCATTAGCTTTACAGGTTAAAGCAGATGAGCCCAACAGATAAAAGCCCTTCTTGCAATGGTATGCCACACTTGTTCCATATTTAAAACTTTCAGGATAATTCTGCTGTCCATGCCGAATTGCATTTTCCACAAAGCCAGGATCAGAACAGTTCACCACTGTAAGAAAAATAGTGTTCATCACTGATGCATAACAGAAATTTCATAAATAATGTGTAGCAGGGCTTTTTTTGTTAGTTCACTAGCATCTCATGAATTTGGCCCTTTTGATATCCTTTGTGGTTTTTATTTGACTTAAATATCAGATATGTTGACTCTAGATCTTTTTGCTTTGAAAGTAACACTAAGCTTTAACTCTAGTTCTTGTAATAGTCTTAGATGTAAAAGTGGTTCGAAGATTAGAGAAAAGCTGGAGGAATTTTATATCATTCTCTTGGTAGGCTAGTTTGGTCTTTTTTATATTTTTTATGTGAAAGAAACTAAGTTAAAATCAAATAAATACACAGTTTAAATAACACTTTTTTATGGTACTGTAATGTGAAAAATTGCTTCCAGCATTAACAAGAACACTTTCTGCTATTAGTCTGTAGAACAGAAAAGCAAAGACGGTGAAAAATCAAATGTTTGATAGTGGAGTGGGAGTGAAGTTAAGCACCAAAAACCATGACGTTATTTTTCAGATAACAGTTAAAAACCTAAAAAATCATGGGTTTTGTCATGACTGTTTAGTTTTTATATAATGTACATCTGCCCTCCCCAATCATTTGTTTTATACCCTGCAGTGAACATGATGGTTTTTTGGCAGAAGATTATGATGAGACACTGATGTCTCCATTGCCAACTTCCAACTTTGCTGTCTATCCATCTGAAAGCTGTCTGAAAAGTTATTAATGCCTCCTCAACCCCTGTCCTGTCTTCACTTTAAATATAATGGTATAAATAAATAAAGACTTAGAATATTATTATTATTACAAATTACAACTAAACAATTACAAGAATCTACATTTCAAGTCTACAATCTAGTTCAAATTAACTTTCAAGAAAAAGAAACCAGTGGAGAATAACGTCAGATAGCATTATAATTTTAGAGGTAAGAAATATGGAGTCACTAATGCACTATTATTTACTCCTGAATCATTTATTTTCTGAAAGTTTAAGTTTTACTGTACTTATAATTTAAATTTACTCATTACTAATACACTAGAACAAGTCAGCTTTTGCAAATGTTCATTCATTGAAAGAATATTTAATTCAATCAGCTAAAAAGCATCAGGATTTTAAAGAAATAGTAACACCCTAAAATTTAATTTTGTGTGAAAAACAGTTAAAATTGTTTTTATCTATCTTCCTCTTTTAAAGGCACAATATTAAAATTATTAAATGCTCATGAATGCAATGGATTCTAGACAAGCATTTACCTATGTCTAAAGAATGTCCCATATGCATCCAATTTTTTTCTTTTAATAAAAAATAGTATAGAAGCAATATTTAAGGGTGGGAGGAAATGGAGAATACTTTGACATGAAGCAAACCTATTTGCCATCTGCTGATTTTTATTAAAAACACTGAAGATAAAATTTGCATAGAAATGCAAAATACTTTAAAAACCCTTTAGGTATTACAATAATGTACATAAAGCATCAGTAAGACGTTATCTAGGCTGGTGAAGAGACATGGTTAAAGGGAGAGACCTGCTTTTTCCTTCCTGAGGAGTAGTAAAGCTACAGAGTCTCCTCATTGAAACTACTCCCATTCTGTTTCATGGTGAATCCTATGAAATAATTCACCAGAGAAGTTACATTCAGCTTACGTTATAACCGTTTGGCTTATATTTCATACTACCAATGTTTATAAAAACTTAATGTTATAACCTTATAGATGTTATACATAAATCAGATATGTGCAGGTTAAATAAATTTGTGTTTACATTAGGATTTCATTGACAGAAGCAAATACCTTTTTACTTCCTGACTGGTTTTCTGTCCTATAAAAGAGGGAAAAATGCAAAGTCCTAAAATCTCACTACTCATTGGAAGTTGTGAAATTTTGGATTTAGAAGTCTGTGTCTCTGTACCTTTGAAGAACTCTTTTTACACTACACAAAAAATCTATTTCATTCTTTG
>BJBW01002245.1:77217-193475 GCA_004320125.1 Scolopax mira | reverse complement strand
AGCACTTCTGGAGTCTAGAGAGCCTGAGGATCTGAATCACTGAAGCTTGTGAGCTTCTCTGTGGTCAATTCAGGCTTGGCTGGGAAGGGAAATTCTCAGCTTTCTTACAAAACAAACTGAAAGCAAAACAAACCACTTTTCCTGGTGAGACTTTCATTCAATTCTGCAGACTCAGGAAGCTCACGAGATAAGCCTCCACCCCGAGGATACACTCGGAGCTGGCTGAAGCCTAGACCCGAGCTGGCAATTAGCAGGAACGCAGGATGCTTCAGGAATTAACACACTCGGGCAGCCTGGCTCAGTATGGAAAAATAACCTAAACATTTGGGGTGTTTTCTACAGCCCAATTGTCCTCTTCAAAAAAGGCATCAGTGATAACAAAAAGCCCAAGAAACCTCCTGAGGAAGTCCCCAAATTTCCTGGGCTTGAGAAACCAAAGGGGTTTCTCCCTGACATTTTTTTTTACTCCTAGTTTTGGATCTCAGTGGGAAATTCAGAAGCACTCAAATAACAAGTTACAAAAAGCTTATAAACCTCAAATCAGATTCTGGTTTTGTTTAAATTTGGTTTCTGATGAAGAGATAAGTAGATTCCTATTCTATCCAAACCAATTTCCTACTAATCACCGACTGATCCCTAGCCTGTTTTTCTTTGAAAATTCAAAACTAAATTTAATTACAAAAGTAAGAGGCAGCTATTTTAACTGGAAAACATGGATGCTATTGTGGTTTTATTTGGCTTTTGCTGCCTGCCAGTGTGAGAGGGCTTGGTTGCCATTTATTCAGGCTGCCTTTAAAAAACAAAAGAAACTCCATCCCCGGTGACCCCGCTCAGCATCGCTCCAGATGTAACTGATTTTGTGGTTACATTACAAGCCCCATTGACACCGCTGTAACTAAAATGATTGGTGATGCACGAGCCGAGCCAGAAAGGAAAAGCAAGCCAGAAAAGGAAAAGTCAAGAGGTATCTTCATCGCAGAACAACCCCAGGCTTCAAAAAAGTTTAAGAGAAACCACCGTGCACAAGCCCAGAGACCTCCTGACACCTGGAGTTCCTGAGCAGGGAAAGTGCCAACATCTCAAAGCAGCTTGTGGGGTCTCCGGTCTCCCCTGGCTGCCATCCCACAAAATTGCACAAGGCAGGACTTTTTTCTCTCTGTTGTTTTAGACACAGGTACAATTTTCCAGGGGTAGGGGACAGAGGCAGGCCCAGGGGGTCTGGGCAACCCTTCTTTAGCAGGGGAGCTGCACTAGGTGATCTCTAGAGGTCCCTTCCAACTCTAATCTGTGAACCCATGAGCAGCCCAGGGTGCTGCCCATGCTCTCCCAACCAGGTGCCTGCAGGGTGATGGGGCAGAGGTGGCTCTTCTCCCCCCAGGGTTATTGCCATTAACCCCACAAAGGTACCACCAGGCTCTGCAGGGGGGAGGGAGCAACTCCAGGACCAAATCTGCATCTTTCTCTAAAGGTAAGAGCAAGCAGCCCAAAGTCACTCACCTCAGAGCACAGCCCATCTGAGAAGGAGCACTGTTATTAAAACTTGCTTCTCAGAAACAAGCTATCCATTATTAATATTTTAAATCGCCAAATCCTTTCTAATCATGTTTTAATATGAGGCAGAGCCGCATGATTTAAAAGCAGAGCTCAAGTCACTGCCAATCACTCACGGGCATGTAGTGAAGCCGGAATACTGATGAGACCAACTTCCCTGCAGGGAGAGACACTTCTGGAGCAGCTTTTCTGGGTCCCCGGACTTCTCCAAGAGAAGCTGAGTTGGCCTTTCATCCTTTGGGACTTTCCTGGGAGCCACAGCAGGAACATCATCTACCCTGACTGCAAAGCACAGGGCCAAGTTGGCACATGAGGCTCATGCTCATGGACACCCTTCTGTGAATCAAAGGTTGGGTTTAGGAGCAAGCTCTGTGATGTCCCAGGAGAGGGAAACATCCAGGAACAACAGGAGAAATGACAGTCTGCATTATCACCTGTTCAAAGGAAGGCAACATGTGCAGCTGTATCTGAGTGCCAAGTTCATCCAAATCTCACTGTCATATTATATCTGTATTACCAAATAGAAATAATATACACAAATTGTATGCATGATGACATAATAGGTCTTAAATGCTGCAGGGCAGCAGAAAACCAAGCTTACAGCCTTCCATGGAGCAAGGCTCAAACACCACCACTATTCCTGAACACTCACCATTAGCCACCCCCTTCCATGGACCGGAGAAGCCTCTGCTCCTGTTTGGTGCTGAGCCATTATTAATCAGGGACGAAAGGTGTCAAGGTCAGGCCTGGGAGTGACAATCACCCTGCAGTCCCCATCCCTGCTGTCTCGGGGTGACGGCCCTGCCAGTGACAACACAGGAATGTGCTCCCGCAGAGCAAACAAAGGTGGATCCGAACAAACTGCCTCCCCAAAAGGCCACTTTATGGTGCCCTTTGAGCAGCGGCTTCCCCATTTTCCACTTATGCCAGCAGATCCCTCCACACAGTGTCTGTTACAGCCTCCATCGGACTCGGGGTAAATGATTAACACTCCCCATTCCACCTCGCTGCTCACCACCTTAGTCCTCCCGCTCGCACCCGCAGGGTGGTGTCTCCAGCACTGTTTTCCTACCCCCTCACTAATCCCATACCACTAAAAAGCAGTGTAAAGCCCCTCCAGTCAGGTGTTATACTGGGCTCCCACAGCTAAACACCCCTCATTTTCATTCATTTCACCAGCCAGAGCTATTCTTCTTTATTACAAGCAACGAGTGAACAGATGGGAAGAACGATACCAACACCTGAAATAACAGCCACATCAGGGCCCCGCTCCCCATCCCGTCTGTGCCCACCTCTCCTTTCCTCCCATTCAATCCCTCCTGCAGCAGGGTCATTCCCAGGCTTTGCCCTGGAGCAGGGGAAAAGCGAGCACAGGTGAGACTGGGACGAGGGCTGGAAGTTTCCACCAGTGTTTGCTGTAAGCCATTTGTTTGGTTTGGAGGGAAAAAAAAGGGACTCTGTTTGAGAGGGACTCTGCTTTTTTTTTCTCTCCATCCTTTCCCTCGTGTGTGCTCTTATTTACTCTCATCCCCAAGATGAGGGCTCCCAAAGCTTTCACAGGCACAAAGCAGCAGGTTTTGCACCCAAGGCAAGACAGACTCTTCTACTTGAATGATAAGATTTCCCCACTTTCTCCTGTTTTTTTCTGGATCATCAGGAAATGTAAATAGCATCCTGTTAATGAGGCTAATTGTTTATATGGGAGAACGACTCAGCACTGTTACCTTGTGCCAGCTGAGGAATTGGCCCTGGAGGCAGCTCAGACTCCAACATTTTCAAACCCCACAATATAGTCAAGGTCTGCTCTTGGCCACATTTAACACAGCTGTGGAAATGCCTATTATAAAATCTTTAAATTCCAACACTAATGCATTTCCCAATGACATTAGAGACAGCCTGCAAGAACAGGGGAAAGGCTAGTAAATGCTAATGGATCTGGTGGCATTAGAGCTCTGGAGATAAAGCTGTTTTTTGCCAAGTTTAACCATAAAGACAGTCCCTTCCTGCTCCTCTACTTTCCTTCCAACACCTACTGTATCCATGACATGTTAGTTGTGGTGCTATTCCTGGGTAAAAATTTTACTAAAAGATAGGATCTAGGGTTCTCAGAAGAGACAACAGGATACAGGCAAAAACTGTCATTAATGTCCTTTTTGGTATGTATTGCTTCTCACCAAGCTTCCCCTTCAGGAGAGGCTTCCTTGAAATAAAACCACTTTGCACAAGCAGTTACTGCTCCTCATTGAGTGTCTTTTTGGGTTATTCAATGTAAATTGGATACTGCACAGGAGAGGTTCTCAGAGACTTCACCTCCTACCAACCCCTGGCTGCAAAGCTTTCTCCAAGAAGGACCACCTGACGTGATAAAAGGAGCAGGGCTGTTTGTCTTCTTCTCCCATGCATACAATGGTGAGATTGAATACTCAGCTCTGGTTTAGCTGCTGCACAAATAGCCTGGACACTTAAATTACTGCAGCATATTGACCTGGAAAGCAACATGAGCTGCTTTCCTGGCTGGGACACAACCAGCTTAGCAATAAAAACCACTGGAGAGGAGCAGGGAAGCAGTGGATGAGGAGTGGGAAGTAACAGTGAATTTGCCTCTACACCACCGAGCACCTCCAGAACAATCCAAAAACAGCAACAGAACCACTACACCCCCCCCAAGAACTGCTGTACCTGGCTCACAGCCTCGCTTCCATCTTCTTTCTATGAAAAAAACCTCTTGGATCCACAAATGCTTCATGGACTTGCCAACCGAGGACCAAGAAAGTGAAACTGAGTGCCCCCATCCTCTTATAACCATGATGGGCATGTTCCTCAGCTGCCATAAATCAGCCTAACCAATGACTTTGGTGCTGGGCTTCACCTGGGGGCTGTGTGTCCCCAAGGCTTGTGCAAAGGAAGAGTCAAATCTATCTGCCAGCTGGGTGGTGGTCACAGTTCAGGCAGAGTTTAAGCTGCCACACAAGTTGTGCTGAAGACTCCTGTGTGCAACAGAGAGAAAATGATGGCTCTCTGTGCTCCAGTGTGAAAGTGACACCCCATTAGAGAGTCTGGGGCTCCCAAAATTAAACCACAGCTTGACATTTTCCATGCAGAAATCAAAAAGAAACAAACTTTTTAAATTTTTTTTTTTTGAAAGTAACTGCTTGGGTGAGCAATGATTTTATTGTGCTATTAATATGATCATACACAAGAACAACATTTGTTTATGGGCTCAAGTGTTTCATTACTCACTCACTGACTTCGTAGAAATCACCGTGGCATCGGTATAAAGTGCAAAATGGAAGCGATCATTGCAGTCCTGTTGTAAAATCATCTGGGCAGGTGACCTTTGAACAAAGGCAATTGATAGCTCCAGGGCAGCTGTACAACAACAGTAAGGGTAATAGCTGTCCACAAGCCACCAGATATGTAGAAGAGCAAATATAGACCATGCTTGGGAAGGGGAGGGAGCACCAAGGGGACTGAGAAAGGTTTGGGAAAGAGGAGATTTTTGAAGTGTGTCTGTGAATCAGCCTTGTTTGGGGCTGGGGCAGGGAGCAGTGGTGGTGGCAGGAGCCAGGCAGGACAGGACAGTGGGTGATGCATGGGAAGACTATGACCTCCATATCAGCTGAGGGGTCTGAATCTCCCAGAACTCAGTTTGGAGTCCTATCTCCTCTATTTCTCCATTCAAACTCCTGCAAACACGTGAACTGAGCTGGGCTCTGCAACCAAGTGCCCAGAGGCTGCAGGGGCAGGATTGAGGATGTAGCATGAGCTGGGAAGATGCAAACTTTCCTGTGATTTTTTTCTTCACACCTACTGGGGCAAATGCTCCTCTTTGCCATGTATTGAGGGCCACAAAGGGATGTGGAAGCCCTCAGGGAAGTCTTCAAAAGGTCAAGTTGGGAAGGTGATGGCTGGAAGGCCCATGGATCCCCCTGGATGTGGCTGCCATAAGGCTGGGACCTGCACGGGGTGAGGTTCCCAGGGTGCTGGTTCCTTTGGGGGTGCAAAGAGGAAACCTCCCCTCTCCTGCAGGGGATGGCACTGCCTCTCCTGTTAGGGCTAACCAGGAAACAGAGGTCTGCGGGGATGGATCCTGCCTTGGGGATGGGAAGGAAAGACGGGAAGACACCCCCAAGAAATGAAAAAAGCAGCGTTGTGGATGCTGCTGCCCTGTGAGTGCAGGGAGCGAGCAGGAAGGAAAAATTAGACACATCCCGGTTGTTTCACTTCTTGTCCCTCTGCCTCGTTTCGTCAGTCACCAGCCCCCGGAGCATCCCGACGCCCGGTTACCAACAGGCAATAAATAAAACCGCTGGAGCCACTGGTGTCAACATCTTGGCATTGTTTGGGTCTTCTTGTTTGCCTTTAAAATAACTCTCCTTCTCGGGGTCACGCAGACGAAAAATCGAGGACCCCTTGCCATCGAACGTAGAAATCATCTTGCCATGACTTGTGTTGTGTTGTTTTTTTGGGGGGGTTTGAGGAGCAGCCTGGGAATGTTACTCATGCTACCCCCAGGGCTCCTGCTCCCTCCTGTCTGCCCGTGTCCCCACATGTCACCTTGGGCGCCTGCAGGTCACCTGAGCCCGGACCACATCACCCATTTTCCTGACTCCCAAAGGCACAGTTTGGGCTGGATTTGGGGATGGTGTCACCCTGCTGGCCCTGTGCTGCTGGCTTATCTGCTACATGGCTGTGCCTGGCTCTGCGGAGGATGTTGGCAGGCCAGAGAGTGGAAAAACAAACGGTGGAGGTGTGGATCCGTGGTGAGAGCCCGGGCATGCAAACACGGTGTGCCACTGCCCAGCTGGCGCTGGAGGGATGCCCCTGCCCCGGCACTGATGCAAGATGCTGCTGAAGCTCTGGAGGCACAAGCAATGCTCCTCCAAAGGCAGTTTTCATCCATGGGCTTTGATAAAAGGGTGGCTTGAACCCTCCACAAGCCCGTGCAGGACTGCGTTGAAGGACCAGCTACTGAGCTATGGCAGCATTGGAGGGGACTAATTCTCCCCAATGCTTGGAGCATCTCCTTGCCTCAAGCAAGGGTTGCACGGTAGAAAGCATCATCCTCCACCTCAGCTGAGTCGTGACTTGATGTCAGATTCACTCTCCCTGATCATCTTTAGCCTGTTGTTTATAATAAAAATCAAGCCATCCATCTCTTCTGACAAGAGGAAGAGTTGCTCCAGGAAGCCCTGGACAGGTCAACTTCTATATTAAGGAACTATTACTTGACAGCTTCCTGGCCATAAATAGCTGTCCAGCCAGGCTGGGGATTTTATTTAGAAATAACAAATGAAACAGGTCATAGAACTAACTTCATGACCTTATTCCCCCTTCATTTCCCACCCATCTCCCCTTCTTGGTATGGTCTTCTCCCCACCTCCAGGCTCCTCAGGAGCTTCAGGGCTCCCTTGCATGCCCCCAGCAGAGCGTATCTCCCCATCACCCACCTCTCTGAGAAGCTGTAGAAACTCGGTACCAGCTTTTGGGAGTGTGCTATGGGTCTTGCATCACTGATGATCTGCTACAGCTCAGCTCCAAGAAATTATTTTCTACTTGGTTTTTGTTAAAATAATTTAAAATGAATTTTTGCCCAGAATGGCTGAGAGCTGGAAATCCTCCATTCAAAACATCCCCAAAACTGGATGCAAAGAAATACACCTCCAATACATCCCTTATTTCTCAGTCCCTCAAACCTTTCTCTTAACTTTTGGAAGACTAACTTCCAATTTTCTAATGCTCAGAGTCAGCAACACCAGAAACAATCAGGAAATACAAAGGAAAAAACAGCATTTCAGTATTCTTTTATTATTGGGAGGCTTTGACCATTTTTGACATGTGGTTTGCCTAAAATAATAATGAAAAAAAAATCTTTGTCTGGAGCTGGAAAGGGAAGAGCAGCGTGTTTATTTCATGTATGACTCATCAGCTCAGTGTTGATACGCTAAACGCTTCAGAAGCAAACACTCTATAGAGAGATGATTGTTTTTAATATAAAACAGTAAATGTTTAAAACAACCGTTGCTTTTTTTTTTCTTTTTTTCTCTTTTCATCCTATTGTGGCCAATAAAACATAAGAGAGGCCACACAGTTTACATTTTAATAAAATTAAGTTATTTGGTGCCATGTTATTACAGTCTTTATTGGAAAGTGGAATAAATTGCACACGGAGGAGTCATAGGAGGGAGAAATCACTGCGAATAAACATAGATTCTGGGATGCATTTATTTGCTGGTTTCTTCTCAAAGGAGGAAGGCTTTCCTCAGGAAAACGGAGGCAGCCCCCGGGGCTCTGGCCTCGGGGAGGAGACCCTGGGTCTCTCTGGCCGAGGAGGAGTTTTTGGGGAGCTGGTGCCACAGTGGGGCCATCCCGGCCCCATCCAGCCAGTGTTTTCCAGGTGCATCCTCCAAGGAAACCTGTCCTGTGGCCGCGCCGCGCCGCGACACCTGCAGTCCCAAAGGGCTGGGGCAGCCCGTCCTCCTGCCCCTCCGCCCTTCGCAGGGCACGCCGAAAACCTTGGTCCCCGGGTTTTGGGTTTTTTTTGCTGGAGGTGGGAGGTTTCTAGGCCAGCGCCAGGGCGCACCAGGAGTCCTGCCGGAGGGGCACGCTCAGCCCGGGCTGCGGGGCCATGGTGGTGGGGGAGAAGGTGTAGTCCTCGGGCTCGAATTTGAACTCGCCGTGGCCGCCAGCCAGCGCCTCATCCGACTGGCTCTGTGCCTGGGAAGAAGGAAGGGGAGAAAAAAGTCATTAGAAAGGCTGTTATTAGCCAACGGGTCACTCTTCCCCCTTTGTCGTGATGCGGTGGTGGGGCTAGGATGGGTTATGAACAGGGTGGGTTATGAACAAGGTGGGTTATGAACAGGATGGGTTATGAACAGGGTGGGTTATGAACAGGGTGGGTTATCCCTGGTGCTTCTGCTGCCCTTCAGAGGAGCCCGGAGCCGAGCAGGAAGGGTGCTCCATCCCCAGCCAGCACAAGGACAAAGAGGGGAGGAGGTGTCCCAGGGCCCATCTGCATTTATTTACTGACTAAACATGTCCGGTTTGGAGATCTCTAGGTGCGTGTATATTTTTTAAGAGCGCAGCCCAAATCAGATTTATCGGTTTCAGACAAAAAAAAACCACCCACCCATCCACCCCCCCTCTCCCATACGGCGCAGCTGGAGCCGCGCCAGGCACTTGGTTGGGGGGGGGAAACTGAGCTTCTTCTCCATCCACACATGGTCAGCCCCCAGAGGGGGCTTCAACCCAGCGTAAAGATAGTGCTGGGTCCCAAAATTTTGATGTGCGGGTTGATTTAGAGTCTTTTTTAACCTCTGCCAAGACAAAACAGCAACCCGCCCCAAAGAAATCCTCAGGGCAGAAAGCAATCTGGGGTCTCTGACAGCATTATGGCTCTGCGAGCACTGAGCTCCTTGGGACTATAAAGTGCAGATAACATATGCCCAGGGACCCTTTTTGTGGGAGCTACAGAGGTTTCCACCCTGGGCTGATCCCACCGACTCAACAGGGTTGTAACTCCCAGGATTTCATGGCAGGAGATGAGAATTAAACCCAGCTCCACACCGAAGCTGGTTCACATCCCATCATTTCTGCAGCAGCAGGGCTTGGACCTCCCGGTTCCTCACTTCAAGATGGAAGAGCTGGTAGGGAGCCAACAGGCTGGAGCCCGTCCTGGTCCACAACATCTTGGCTCACGCTCCCTGCTCTCCTCAATCTGCGGCAGCTCATCAGGCTGGTGGCCCCCAATGCAATGAGCTAATTGCTTATCCTCATCAAGGCCCCCCCGGATCAGTGACTACCACGGTGTGTGGAGTGTCCACCCCAACATCTCCCCATCCATCCCCGTGCCTTACCTGGGACACCGACGTGATGGTTTGTCCAGGATACTGCGAGGTGGTGCTGGGCTCTGACTTTAAAGTGACCGTGCTGTCTGAGTTCGTAACGGAAGAGGGGGAGTTGGTGGCCGAAGTCGTAGACCCTGGAAGACAATCGGTACAGGAGGATGAAACCACACAGGGGCAGATCTGTTCTGAAGGAAATTTATATTTTAATGGCCACCGTGACATCTCATGGCACGACTCCACTGTTCTCCTTCTCCACCACATCTCTGTCAGGGTAAGGCTTTGTATTTGGCTGCCAAGGTGCCAATGAAGGAGGAGGAGGAGGAGCTGCTGTTCCCAGCCCAGCAGTGATGGTCCTGCTACAGGCTGGATGGGCTAATGTTGAATGCGTCTTGATACCTTCCCCGTGGTTCTTTAATACACCATTCCCAGCCCTGGTTTTCCCCATTGCTCAGTTTAGCCCAGATCTGATTGAACACGAGCGCTGCTGGGCTGGAGCTGGGTGGCCACAGCGCAGAGGAACCTCATGGGAACATGACAGCAGTGAGATTTCCCACCCAGCACCCTCCTTCCCCGTGAAGTCTATGCACAAATACAGGCTTTTCATCCAAGGCAATCATCAGGGAAAAAAAAATCACAATATTATTCTCTAGCGATCACAATTTCTTGCAGAAGACATGCTGAGGTGAATTATTCTCCAAGCCCCCAGGATGGATCATAGCAGCACCGTACCTGTTGAGGTTTTGCCTTTGGTAATGTTTTTAGGCTTCCTTTTCCTGGTCTGGATGCTCTCCTTTTTCATGGCCAGAGGTCGTGGTACCTTGACATTGATAAAGTTTGGAGTCATTAACACTGTATTTTACTTAGCTCCTTCCCACACACATGTCACCCTCCTATTTTCGTGCTGTAGCTCATGCAAAGCACCTAAAGTCCTTGTCCTTCACTAAGTGCTATTTTTCTCTGCAACAGGCCTTGGCTGGAAGATGTATAAGGCTAACAGCTAAGGCTTTCCCACAAATTTTGTTTTTTCCTTTATTTCCTATTTTCCTTTTCCTGATTTATTGGTGACCTTTATGACAGGGCCCTATTAAATTACACTGACAGAATGAAAGCCTACAGGGCTCCGAGGCAACAGTCATGGGATAAAGAGACTTTAACCTTTACGGCAGAAGTTTGAAGAGGCCTCTATGGAGGGATGAAGTCTCCTCTTTGGCTGATGGACATGTTACCAACAGTTCCCATCCTCTGTGGGTAATTATTATCAACCAGGGTCCTTGTGGACTCCTTAGCATCCTTCACACATTCTTAATTACCACATCTAGAAGAAATAGGCTTCTTATCTCCAGTCTGCATTTGGGGAACTTCAGTCTCCAGCTACTGGAGCTTGGTAAGATTTCTTTTTGGGGAGTAACTTGGCAAACAACCTAATCAAGAGCCACCCCAGTGCCAGAAATCTCTCCTCTATGCAGGTACCTCCTGAGAGTGTTCCAGTACCCCCTTAGCCTTATTCTGGAGAACCTCAGTAGACTGAGCTTTTAACCACTCAATGAGACAGGACTGGGTTACGGCTCTTCTGGATCCAGACTGGAGACTGGTCCCTTCGTATCTGATGTCCTGGACTTGCTGGCTAGTGATCCCAGAGCCCAAAGGGTCCCTCCCAGCACGGACGTGGCCCTCACCCCGTGGAGCTTCATGTACAACCCGCAGGCGTTGCAGACGGGCTCTCCTTCGGCGTTCCTTCTCCAGAGGGTGGTATTGGTTGTGTGGCAATTAGTGCAACATAGGCCAGCACGTCTCGATGAAGACTTAAAAACAAGTAAACACACACATGAATGCACACACAGGAGTGATTAATTGGGAAGTTTCCTTTCATATAAAAATAAAATCCGCAGTTGCATCGATTCCCTGGAAAATGTGACATGCACATGATAGCCAAATTCAGATCAAAGAAATTACATTCAAATGAGATCACTCCAATTTGCAAGTGGTTTTTTACATTGAGCTTGATAAACCTGGCAAATATCTTTGCAGGTCATTGCACAAACTTCCAACAAATCTGCTGGAATTGATCAGGGCCTCCAAAGAAAGAGAACTTTCCTCCAGGAGATCCACTCAGAGAGAGAAAGAGATGGAAAATGCCAGCCAGGCTTTAAGCACACAAAGAAAACTCTTCAAACTTTAAGTGAACTCTTCTGTTTTTCTGCGCTCAGAACTACCACTAAAGTTAGCAACATCCCAATCAATCTCCGGTTTAAGACAACTGGAATCAATTGGCTGAACTGAGCAGAACCAAGCTGAACTGGCCCACGATGGGACCAGGGAGGTTTTTCTTTGCACGTCTCACAGATAATCTGTTCTCTTACAAGCTGCAGAAACACCGTGAAAACATTAATTAATGACATATTTTGTGAGTGCAGTGATTGCTGGCTCTGAAACGTTAATACTTCCAAGTGGGGAAGGAAAATATTCTGGCAGAAGCAGCAAACTCATTTCTGACAACTGTACTCCAAGCCACTGGAAAATTCTATATACAGACTGACTTCTCAGCTCAATAGGTATTTTGTTTGAAAGTCTCTTAACACTAGGTATTGAAACTATTTTAATAAAAGATTTCACTAAGTATAAGATGCCAGTGACATAAGTAATATCACAGGCTCTCCACATTCAGGTGTTTGAGTATGTCCTTCAGCCTTGAGAAGAATCGCTTTGATTGCTCTCAAAGGCAGATGATAGGGATGCAGGCAATAAAGAACTCCCTGTTTGTTTATTCTTCCATTATTGCTTGATATCACGACTGAGCAATATGATGAATGAGGTGGGAAGAGCAGGAATAAAAATGAAATGTTTTTACAAGGTTAGCAGTCAAATAAAGATCAGCTTTGAGTTTCAAGAGATGTTCAAGAGACAAGTGGTGTGCCCAAGCTTTGATTTGCTTGTTGCTCAGCAAAGAAGTCTCAGCAACCATTTGCAAATAGTGGTATTGCTTTGGAAATTATTTAGCTTTCAAGAAACAACCAGGCAAAAATAATAATACACAGAAGTGTGAGCTGACAAGCCTGGCACAGAGGAGGGGACAGCAGTCCTCGTCCCTAATATGGGATGTGGTGTCACAGCGAGGTCTTGGAGCAGCCACAGAGCTTCCCCAAAGCCTTTCAGCTGCCAGGGCTGTGCTGTTCACCCCTGTGACCAGGGGGGACCCCAGCCCCGATGGAGCAGAGAGAGGTGCGGAGCACCCAATGGGAGCAGCGGCTCTGAGGTCCAACTCCTGCCACGGGTGTGGAGGGGAATTTGGAGGCTCTCAGCCCGGGGGTATCTGTGCCCGGCGTGGGCTGGTGAGATCTGTCATCGCCTGTGGATGGAGGAAGGCAATGTTCTTTGGAAAGCCCCAAGATTTCTGGGCCACCGCAGGTCCCTGAGAGCGAGGGACACGCTGTCCCCCCTTCATAAAAGGCTTCATCTGCAGATTCCATGTACCTTCTGCATCTCCTGCATGTCACTCTGCGGCTGCCTCCTCCTCCTCACATCACCAGGGAGAGAAGAAACCATCCTCCATGACCAAATATTACAATTTCAAGCCCAGAAACCCCAAGGGAACCTGGCCCTGCCCCGCAACCTGCCAACTTAGCAAGAAAGAGACAGTCAAGGCTACTGTTGCTCACTGAAGGACAAGGGTACAATACGCTATTGCTGGTTTCCCAGCAGTTCCCTTAAAAGAGAATCCATTTCTGCCTGCCTCCACCCGGCTGCCTTTGTACCGTTCTGACCTTGTCTAGGAAGTTGTTGACTTCAACATTGTGCTCCAGCGTTTATTTATACAAATGCAGTGTGCACTCAAACAAAAACTCTTTGCGGACCGGGCTTGACAGCCAAGTGCTGCTGATAAGCTCAAGGGATGGTGAGTCGGTGTCTATTGAATCACCCGTGTGTGAGAGCTGCTTGGAGACCCCAAAAGGTTCAGAGCCAGAAGGGCAGGTCCTTGCAAGGGAGCCCAAAGCCATCAGAGATTTTGCTTCACCTCCTTTTCAAAGGTGGAAATGAAATCATGGGGTTTCACAGGATAAAAAAAAAAAGAAGTCTCTAAACCCCCAGATTTACTCAATGCTTCTCTGTCCTTCTTGCCAGCAGGATGGAAGGGACCTGGTGTTGGTAGTAAAGAGGTTGCAGCAAAGCGTGCTGAGATACCCAAGCTCAGCTCCTGAACACAGGCAGATCAGAGGCTCAGAGCCAAAGGCATCACCATCCTCTGAGATCTGCTTTTTTTACTGTGGCTCTGGGCAAACCTGCCCCTTGGAGGACAAGTGACCAGAGGGAACTGATGGCCAGGAGAAAACCAAGGCACACACCATGAAGGTTGCGTGGCTCTAGGGCCTGGCTAGATTGTCCCAGGACTGTGATCAGTCCCATCCCCACCTTCCCCAAAAATGCAACCAAACCCACTCTTCAACTGCTAATTGTTAAAAAAGATAGGCTGAAAAAATACAACCTGAAAAAAAATAACCAAAACTCAACTCCAGATTAGTCCTTCCACTCAGGGTGGTATGGGATCTGCCAGGCAGAGGAGGGCTGCCCCCCATGCTGCCCCAAAAACAAGGGAATTACACCCACAAGGATGGAGCGATCCACCTCCACCGCCTGCTCCTGGATGGTAAAAGGGATGTGTGGCTTTTAGGATTGGGTCTGAGACACCACCTTGTGAAGTGCACCCAGAAACTTTGTCTGGAAAAGATACTGCCCAAAATAAAGAGCTGCTTCCACCCTGCTTTAAGATAAACCCTTCCCGCCTAGAGCCACAGTGCTTCGAATCCAGGCAGGGGCTGTAGAAAAAGGGCTGTCCCTGCAGCCTGGGGGATGTTGCCCTTATCTCAAAAAAAAAAAAAAAGAAAAAAGAACAAAAAAAAGTGGGAACTACACTCCTCTTACTCGCCCTCTGCCACGCACAAGCAGGCTGAGCTCTACCCACCCGCAGGCCGGCATTCCCGCAGCGTTATCTGGGCCACGTTGTGTTCTCCGGGGCTTTCAGCGGGACTTTGCTTTGTGAAAACACAAGTCAGAGGAACTCCCAGCCCAGCGACTACTTACAGAACAAAGGTCGTAACGTAAAGGACAAAAAGCAACCATTTTCCCTCCCCCCCCCCCCCTCCCCGTTGCCTGTATTTCAGCGCGTTGTGAAACAGCCGATTTCACCGCTCCTAGAGCCATGGTGTGTCACCCGCGGTCACACCGTGGCTGAGGCTGGGAGTAGGGACCCCCGCCACGGGAATCGCCCCGGGAAGGGACATCCCAAGCCACAGGGGTGCCGGTCGCTCCCTTGGTGGCCAGTTTGCAGACTATGCCTGGCACCCTCTTGCCCATCACCAGCGGATATCCCTTCCTCCGGCGGAGCAGAACTTGTTGCAACATGACATTTCGAACCCTGGGGGAAACCCAAGATTTTGAAATGCTTCATTCCAAGGTCAGGATGGAAAGAAAGTCAAAATTGCAGCCCCTTCTCTAATCCATAACCCCAAAACCCCCCTCAGGTATTTCAACCTTCCTGAAATGTTCCCCCTGGGTAAGAGTCAGCTCTTTCAGTCGGGCCTTGTCATTATTGTATCGATAGCCAAAATAAAAATAAAAACGATTGGAAGTGCTTTGATAATTCCCGGCAAGATTTCCTCGTCCCTGGGAACAAGAGAAATCTGCAAACAAGTTTTCTCTGCTAGAAAACTTTGTTGAAAGTGTTTGCCCAAAAACGCCTCATGCATGGGGCTCTGCCAGCAAAGGGGGGGGGCACAGGGAGGGACTGGGGGGTCCCGCAGGCGGAGGGTGCAGGAGAGGCTGGATCCCCTCCATGAAACATGGAACAGCAGCGGGACCTCTCCGATTCCTCGGGGGAAAAGCTGTTCAAAAAAACCACCACCAAACAAGAAACAACAACAAAACAAACCCTGGAAATTCAGCCAGCCCTGAATTTTGACGCCGTTCCGAAACGCGGAGCTGGATTCAAACTGGTTGGTGCCCGTTTCTGTCCCTGCACGGATGGTGTCTGCTGGGAAGGAACCAGCAGCGTAGCTGGGAGACCCACTGCCCGGGTCCATTGCACTAAAGGAGACCCGGATGGGTTTGGGTGAGACAGGCAATTCCCCTCGGATAATGCTCAACGATTCACAGAAATGCCTGGATTTTGATGCGACGCACAAACCAGGGGGATTTTCCCCGGAGCCGCTGCTCATTTCATTTTGCAAATCCAGAGCCACATTTCCAGGATCAGAATCAGAATCAAACATCTTGCTCAATCCTGGCTATTTTTTTTTAATTTTATTTTTATGGTTTTCTTACACGGAAAGGTGTCATTGTTGGGTTATTGCTAATAATTTGGTTTGCAATGCAAAAAAAGGACAACAACAAAAAAAAGAAATGACTGCAGGAATACACCCCGAGTGAAAGCAAAAGGAGCTCCCAGCTGCTCCCCAGCACGGGTCCCACAAACATCCTGTTTGTAATGAGGGCTTCTGATGACAGGCTCTGAAACCAAAACTGTTACCACCAAATTTAAACATCCCAAAGTGACTCTACACACACAACAACAAAACAAAACAAAAAAGAAGAAAAAAGAAAAGAGAAAAGGAGGTGCCTTTCCTCTCTCACAGTGGGATCCCAATTGGAGGAAGCCCAATATCGCATTGGAGGGGAATTAATGCCTTAACCTGAAGAGAAACCGGGAACTACCAACCCCCAAATCTCACGTTTAGGCAGTGGGGGAACTGGGAGCCTCATCCTGCTCCCACCACGAGTAAAAACACTTGGGCCAGTTTGGGATCAGCCCCATCTCCTGCTCAGCTGCCCTGCCTAGACCATGGGTGTCTGCATGAAGAAATAGCAAATAATAATGCTAATTATATTTATACTCATAATGATGATGATAATAATAATAATAGAATAAAAAGCAATGCACCCACTGCAGGAAAAGGAGCTGGGGGAAGGCCACAGAGCCCCGGACCACAGGCAGGGCTGATGGGCTCCCACCCGGCTGTGGCGTAGCCCCCCCACGCAGCCCCGAGACCCCTCCGCTCCCCGAGCTGCCCCCAGCACCCCCTCCTTTGCTCCGCTCCTCCTGACCAACCTGGCCCCGCACCTCAACAAGGGGCTCCTGCCGCCGCTGGTGGCATTTTATTCGGGGGAAACCCGAGGGTCAAACAGGCCCTGACGCAAGCACCGGGACCCCGACGGCGCAGACACCGCAACACCGCACCCCCCCCTCCCGCCTCCCGCCCTCCAGCCACCCCCGGGGTGGAGAGGGGGATCCCTGCGGGGTTTCCTCCCCCCACCCCCCCCGCCTCTTACCAGCCTCTTCTGCGGCTTGAGCGGCCGGTTGATGCCGTTCATCTTGTGGTAGAGCCCGCAGGCGTTGCACAGGTAGTGCCCGGTGCCGTCCTTCCTCCAGAGCGGCGTGGACATGGCCCCGCAGTTCACGCACTCCCGGCCGTCCCCGGGGAACTCCTCCAGGTACTCTGGAACAGACACCCAAGGCGTGCGGGTCAGGAGCCCTCCCCGGGGACCCCGCGGAGGACGGTCCCTCCGTCCTGTGTCCCGCTGCTCCTCTGCGGGGGACAATCCCTGCCCGAGGGGCAGTTTCCCTCCACCCTACAAAGTGAGGACCAAACCCTTCTATTCCCGTCATAATAATTTCATATTTTGCTCAAAACCAGAATATCCCCTGTCTCCACCCCCAAAAAAGTCTCCGAAGGGCTGAGCGCGGTTGGGGTCTCCCTGGGATGGGGACGCGCATCAGCAGGAGAGCGCGGGGTTATCCCTGCAAAAATAAATATAGGAGGTGGGGGGTGGGTGGATGGGTGAAAAATGGGACGATTTTCCTGATTTCCATCAAGGCGCCTCGGTCACTGCCCGGTGGGGACGGGCTCGGGGCTGCCCACGGAGCAACGCCGGGCTGCGGCTCCGCTGGCCCCGGGGCTCCCCGGGAGACTATCACCGCCCCCCTCCCCCCCCCCCAAACGGGGGCTTTTCCTCTCTTTTCTCCCCCCGCGGAAGCCCCGGGAAGGAGCCGCGGAGCCGCCCGCTCCCAGCCCCGGTCCCCGAACGCGGCTCCGCGGGGCAGCCCGGGGCAAAACCGAGGGACCCCTCGATTACGAGTCGGTCTCTTTCCTCCTGCCGCTTTTCTCTCTCTTTTTGAAATAAATTTCTCTGCCTGAAACGTTTTTAGATTTGTTTTTTCTTTTTCATTAAGAAAAATGCGCTCTTTTTTTCTTTTTTTTTTTTTTTTTCTCATCTTCGATAGTATTAATAATGATCCAACGGGAAGAAAAAAGGAAAAAGAACAAAAATTAAAAAGCGTAAACGGAAAACAAAAATAAAATGTAAAAAGGAAAAAAAAAGAAAAAAAAGTTGTGATAATTAATTAAATGAAAAAAATAAAGTTTACGCTACTGAAGAGCGGTTTACACTATTCAAGAGCAAAAGTAAACGGCGGAGAAGCCGGCGGCCGCTTTTCCGGCTCCCAAACCCGCGCATTCAAAGCGCTGCGGAGATTTCCGCGCCATCACCTCCCTCGGCAGGAGCGGGGCGATCCCTTCCCGCACAGAAAATCCCGGCGGATTTTCCCAGACAAAGAGAAAATCCTGGAAAGAAACGGCTCCCGAGCAGCTCCGGCGCCGGAGGAAAAGCCGAGGCGGGGAGGCAGCTCGGGGGGGAGTTTAACTTTGTTCTTGGGGTAAAGATAAGATAATTCGGTCCAGCGCCGTAAAGATGATAACGCGGCCGAGATTTTGAAGTGGCTTTTGAAGGATTTTGCAAACAAACCCCCCCCCACCACCTCCGGAGGGGGACGGTGAAACCCCCCCGAGGTTACAAACCCCGCGCACGGAGGGTCCCTTTTAAATCGAGCCCCCAACTTAATTTGCTCGGGGCTCGGTTTGAAAGGAGCCTCCGGTGGGGGTGCAAAGGGGGGGGGGGGGGTATTGTCCGAAGCCTGAGCGCGTTTCAGCCCCTCTCCCCAAAGGCGACGCCGCTGGAACCTGTTTGGGCGAAGGGGAATTAGGAGACCGAGAGTCTGTTCAAATATAAACTAATTTACCACAATAAATTACTTAAAAGGGAGGGAGCTATAAATCTGCCCCGTTAATTTAAACACAAGGGTAAGTATTGAAGCGCAGGCACAAAGTCGATATTGTGGGAAGGAGATACCCTTTGGGGGGGGTGGGGGGGTGGGAAGGGGTGGAACGGCCTCCGCTCCTCTGTCCTGCGGGGGAATCACCCTCCTTTGAAACGTGGCCTTTGCTCTTCGTGTCACGCACCCCCCCACGCAGACACCCCACTTCTGTCCCCCCCTTACACACTCCCCCGCCGTGCCCGGACCATCTCTCCATCCCCGGCTAAAATCCCCCCCGCTCCTTTCCCGTCGGGGCTCACCCCGGGGTCGGGGCCATCAAAACGCCGCGGGGACGGGGACCCCCGAGAAGCGGGAAAGGACCGGGCGCCCGGAGGCGACGGTGAGGGGCGACGGCGACCTACCGAAGGTGGACCTGCGGCCGGGCAAAGCCGCCTGCCTGGTCTGCAGGCTGTGGAGCACGCTGCTCTCAAAGTGTCCGGCCGTCCAGGAAGGCGGAATCTCGGGGGTCACGTAGGCGGGGTAGGGGCTGGAGTAGGACCCGTTAACGGAGCGCACCAAGGCGTTGCCGTACTGCTCCCGGCCCCCGCCGCCCAGCAGCAGGGACCCCTGGTAGGCGCCGTCGCGGCCCGGGGGGCTGCTGCCCGGCGGGCTGTGGGAGTAGGAGAAGCCCGACGGCGGGTGGGGGCTGCCGGCGTTGAAAGCGGCGGCCTCGCCCCCGCTCTGCCCCCAGCCCGGGGGGTTGGCGAGGTGGCTCTGGTGCGGCTCGCAGCCTTGCAGGTAGGGCAGCGTCTGGAGGACGGAGGGGACCCGGGTGGTGGGCACGTAGACGGGCGAGCCGGCCGAGGAGTGGAGGAAGTTGCTGGACTCGTGGGAATAAGCCGACTGGCCATGGTTGGGGGCGAGGGCCAGACCCTGATACATGTTCCGTCCTCGGCGGCGGCGGCGGCGGCGGCTGCTCAGGGCCCGGCCGGCTGCGCCCCAACGTTGCCGAGGGGCTCACTCAGAGGAACCTGGAGGGGGGGGGACACAACCGAGAGCAGCGGGTTGAGACCCCGGCAGAGCCCGCCGCACCCCCCGGCGCTTCCCGCGGCCGAAGAGTCTCTTCCCAGCCTCGAACACGGGCTCAAATTTGTGATTAATATTTCTATTTTTATTTTTACTTTATTTTTTTCCCCTTTTAAACTTTTCTCTGCCCAGCCCGTCCCGCGACCGAGCCCCGGCGAGAGGGAACCCCCGCGCAACGGGCAGCGGCCCCGCCGGCACCTCCCCCCCCACTGGGTACCTCCAACGGCCGCAAAAACCCATTATTTTCTTTTTTTTATCTCCCCTCCGTCTTTACCCCCTTTTTTTTTTCTTTTTCTTTTTTAAACTTAACTTTTATTTTAATTTTTTCCCCCAAAAGTATTTCCTTTCCCGTCGTTTTTAATTTTTTTTTTTCCCGAGCCCCGGGCCTGGAGCGCGCCTCGGGGCCTTGCCGGTGGGGAAGCGGCCGGGCCGGGCGGCAGCGGGTTCCCGGCGGCCCCGGGCAGTGACCCTGGCCCAGGGACACTCCCGGTGTCCCCCAGTCCATCCGCGGTGCCGCTTTCTTGTTAAAAAAAAAACAAACCCACAAAAAAAAACCCCAAGAGACCTAACCCGCAGGCTCGGCCTGGGCTCCCTCGGCCGCAGGGCTCAGGCCGCGGAGCACCCCAAGAGCATCCCGCCCCCGGTTTCCTTCCCCCCGACCCCTCCAACAACCGGGGCCGCCCCTCCCGCACAGGTACTCACATGGCAACGGGTCGGGAGCAGGGCCGGGCATGGCCGGGTGGGCGTGAAGCTGCGCTCAGACCATCCAGGGGAATCCCAGGAAAAGAAAAATATAATAATAATAACAATAATAATAAAAAAATAGAATCAAGTTTACGAAGCGGGGAGGGAGGAGGAGGAGGAAAAAAAACCCCAAACAACCAGGCAGAGAGGGGCTGCCCTCCCCCGCGGCCCCCCCTTCCCACCGCCGCCGGCCCCCGTGGGTGCGTCCCTGCCTGTGCCCGGCGGGGAAGTGGCGGCGGCGGCGGCGGCGGCGGCTCTTTACGGCGGGCCCCGGTGCGGCCCGGCCCACGTGACGGCCGGCGGGGTAGCCCCGGTCCCGGCCAGGATTGGGCGCCTCCCGACGGGAGGGGGGGACGGGATAAATCCCGCCGGCTCCGCTCCTGGCGAAGAGGGGGGGGGCTGGCTCGACGGTTCTCCCCCGGAGCGGAGCCAGGATGCCGCCCCCGAGGGTGCCCCGCAACCGTTCCGCACCCTCTGTTCCCCCCCCCCGCAGGGATGGATGTGTTTGCCCGCCCCCCCGGGGAGGGGTGGGGGGTGGCTCCCTCCTTTGCGGGCCTCGCTGCGTTTCTGGGAGTCGCCCCGACGGTGTGTGTCTCTTCCCCTCCTCCCCCCGGGTCTCCGGTAGATGCTGGGGAACGCACCCAAAATTTTCCGGCGGGGGTTTCGGGTGCCGGGGGTCGGGGCTCTGCTCCGAGCCAGGGCTCCGGCTCTGCTTTGAAATAAACCCCATCCTAACGAGAAAGGGGGTGTGTGTATGTGCCCCCCCCGGCCCAACCCTGCCTTCCTCAGCCTGCCCGGGGTTCAAGGCGGCTCCGAAGAGCAGCTCTCCGGCCTCTCACCGTCCCGTCGGGGCTGCCCCGCTTGTAGGGCCTCTGCTGTTTCCCGGGGGGATCCGCGGGGTCCCCCCCCGGCCTTGCGACGGGGACAAAAGCCCTTTCCCGGTTTTTCCCCGCCGACGCGTCCCCGGGAAGGGGCGGCAGGAGAGGAAGGAGCGCGGAGTCCCCGCCGCCCGCGTTAATTTGATTGATTTAACTCTTCCCCGGTGCCCACCCGCCGCCGGGACGAGGAAATAATTTCCTCGTTATCGGGTTTTGCATGCCGGGGGGGGGGGGCCGCGAATTTTTGCGCCTTTGCCCCAAGGCGTCGGCTCCCTCCGCCTTGGAGAAACGGAGAAGGAAAAAAAAAAACCACAAAAAAGCCCCCCGTGAGTCCCCTCCGCTCCCTCCATCCGCGGGCGGACGGAGCTTTGCCTCCTCCAGGCCTCTACCGGCAGGATCAGGCCCCGTTCGGCCCCGGGAGCCCTCCGGTAGCCCAGCCCAGCGCCGCCCGCCGGAGGGGTCCCGGCGCCCGGGGGAGCCCGTCCAGCCTCGGCTCCGCAGGGACCAGCGCTGCGGGAAGGATGGGAAATTTCGGCTCCAAAATAAACTGGTGCAGGAATGCCAGCTATTTCCCTCCGAATAATGCAACGCAACTGGCTGGGGATGTATTTATTTGCTCGCGAAAGCGGCCCTTTACGGCTCGCAGGGTGTCCCTGTGCCCGCGGAGCAAAGGAAAAGTGGATTTATTTTTTTTTAAGAAAAGGAAAAAAAATAAAATAAAAAAAAAAAAGTGTGTGGGGGAAAGCTATACCAATAGAAAAAAAAAAAAAGTATCGACTCCCGAGGCTCCAGCTCAGCGAGCCCCGCGGCAGGAAGAGCAGAAAAGTCCCCTCGGAAAAGCAGTGCCAGCCCCTCCGAGGCTGCGGCCGAGCCACCCCCGGGGTCCCCTTCCTTTCGTTTCCGTTGTTAAAAGCGGGGTGAAGCCGTGGGGACGCGTGGGTTTCCCGGCTCTACAACGTCAAGGTGTAATTTAGCTGTGATTTATTCTGTATACACGTATTGTTGTTTTTTTTTAACATAATGCGTGCGAACTGCCCGCTCCGATCGCTCCAGGCGTTTAAATAAATGTGAAAACGTTGAAAGGAACGCGGCGGTGCCGAAACCCGGAGGGATTTTCCCCGGGAGCACGGTCCCGCCGGAGGAAACCGCCGTGCGCCCCAAACCCCCAAACCTGCCCGTGGCCGAGTTGCGTGTCTGTGTTCACACCCGTCCACTTGCTTTTGGGTTGGTTTTTGGTTGTTTGGTTTTTTTTTTCGTTTTTTTTTTTTACCCCACTTTCTCCCCGCTGTAGCGTTAGCCCAGCTCTCTCGGACGTGGCTTTCGCCCCACCGGGCAGCGGAGACCCGAGGCCGCGGCGAGGGGCGGCTCCTCCCGCCGCCGCGCACGGCAGCGCCCGCGGGCGCGGAGCAGCGCTTCGGGCAGGTGCTCCGGCACCGGGGGCTTCCGCGCTGCGGCTTTAGGTGAAGCGGGGAGGGAAGGTGCCAACGTGGCACCGGTGTGATGCCAGCGGTCCTCAAGCCCTCGCACCGAAGCCACCCCGGGGTGCGGGACACGGGGAGCCCAGGCTGTGCGGGGCACGCAAGGGGTCCCTGCCCCACCGAGGGCACCCCCGAAATAGCAGCCGGGCACAAGGACATCGCCGCCCGGGCCCCGGTTCACGGCGTGGCTTAGACGGGCACAAAACCCCTAACGCAAGCAGCGGGGCAGGTGATCCCCGAAGGCCCGGGACACAGTCCCGCTCTTCCAGCCCCGTCCGGAGCGGGGGCAGGCGGGAAGGCCTCCCGGGAGAGCCCGGTCTCACCCCGGTGGCACCCGCCGGGAGCTCCGCCAGCGACGCACATCCTTCACCGGGCTCACGGTCCGTTAGACGGGCTGGGGCGGACCTGGCCCTGCTTTTCCAGGGGGATACGGCTGCTTTTTTGCGGGATTACGAGGGGGTCCCCGCTCCACCCCGTCCCCCGACAACCACATCCACTCCGGCTGTGTCCCTCCGGGGCCGGTGCGGCTCGGCACGGCACGGCTCCCGGGGGGGAAGGGGGGGGAGGCCCTGACCCCTCCAGGTGAGGCTCCCCCGGGCCGGGACAGACTGCCCGGCGCCCCGGCCCCTCGGCCCTAATCCTGCTCCGGCTGATTTGTGAGTCCTGCGCGGGGGCGGACGCGTGGGAGCGTCCTGCGCGGTCCCCGAGGGGGGCTTTTACCTCCCCCTCCCTCCTCCCCAACGAAAACCAAGGGAAAAAAAGAAGAGGAAAGTGGAGGGAAGAGGGTAGAAACGTACCCAGCCCTGCTGCACCCTGAGCGGGAGAACACCGTTCCCCCTCGGGGCATCGGAAGGTGCCGATTAATTAAACACGAGCCCTTTCCTCCCTCTGCCTCCCACGGGCGGCAGCATCCCCTCCCGGAGCTCAGAGGCGGCTCGCAGCCCGCTGCCCTCGGGAGTCCCGGGGAGGGCGAGCCCCGACGGTAGAACCGAGCCCACCTCGGTGCCCCACGGCGGGGCTCTGCCCCGGGCCGCCCGCCCAGCAGCCGGCACCGGGCCCGCTTCCAGCCGCCCTGCACCCAACGCCCCGCTGCAAAGGCAAATCCAGCGACTCTTCCGCTCCTGCAGCCCCGGAGGGAGGCACCGGGCCCCTTCCCAGCCCTGCTCCCGACCCCCAAACCGAGAGCGAGCTGCCCGAGGGTACAGCAAGCTCCCTCGGGGGATGCTCCCCCCGGGGCCGGTGGGCTGCGAACGATGGGCATTGATGGGAGGGGACTGGCGGGGTCTGTATCCCCTGATCTGCACACACAACCCCCCCCCCGGGGTGCACCCGTGGTCCCCATCCCTTGTCCCTCATCCTGCCCTCCCTCCATCCTCCCCCCAGCCCCTTCCTACCCAGTCTCCGAGGGGTGGCTTGTCCCCTGCCCGGGCACCGAGGGCCGGGCTGATTCCCGGGGCAGAGCTGGAGAGAAGAGAGAAGTGATGGGCACTGCCAGGGCCCTTGGGCAAGGGCTGACTGCCCCGGCCCAGCCAGGCAGGGTTTGTGCCTGGAGGAGCGAGGGAATGCCAGAGGGCTACGTCTCTAAAGGGTTAAATAAACAGCGGGCTCTGCCAAAAAATATTTATCTCCTGTTATATGCGTGTGGCAGTGGCTCTCAGGAAAGGGGGCTGTGGGAGGCGGGGGGAAGTGTTTAAAATCTTTCCCCCTCTTACTCCGAGGTCTTGTTTTATTCTTTAGCCCGTAAGACGTTCACGGGCCCAGAAAACAAGAGGTCCCTGGAGCTGCTGGTGCCCACTGTCCCCTTCAGCCCGTTTCATGGGGATGCTCCAGCCTCAGCCCTTCCTCCAGCCGCTCAGGAGCCAACGGCGGCCACAGAAATCACCCGCTTCCTCCAGTATTTAGAGGGTGCAAAACACAGACTGCCACGTGTGCCCCCTCTAAGATGGATAAGTTGGCAAGTGCATCCTAAAAGTGATCTTTGCTTGTGCAGTTTTGGCTCCAGTTGTTTAAAGTTCATTTTCCTTCCAGGCTGATGTAACAGAAAGCTCCAAGTTTCCGAGCAGTCGTGAAATCCTCAGGCTGGGGGCTGCAGGGAGAGTGGGCACGGGCCAGGGCTGCAGCACCCAAGAGTACCCCCCCAGGGATGGGCCACCTCTTTTTTTTTGTAGATGGGCAAGCTGTAGTCTCCAGATTTATTTGATGAGAGGTCCAGGGTCTGATTTACCCCAAGCCTAAAGGCTCAGCACCTCACACGGGGGAAGAATTAGAACCCTCCTGGGAAGTTCTCCAGGAGTTTCGCTGTGGGCAGGGCCATGCTGGAGCAGTCAGTGAAAATATAATTTTGTGTATTTTCTTTCTTGTGCATGGAAATTTTTGTGGGGTTGAAGCTGGAGGACACAATGAGCCACCAGCCAGGCAAGGAGAGGCAAAAACCCCCTGTCCTGGAAGATGGCAACTAGTTCCCTGAATAAACTTGAACCCGTGCGTGGCAAAGGCAGGGCTGGCAGAGGCCAGCGAGCAAAGAACTCTGATGCAAAACCTTCTCCAAAGCTTTTCCAAAAGCTCCACAGCTCCACAAAAGCTGTGTAACTCCAAAGCTACACCATGCTCCCCTCTGCCATTATGGGCAATAAATGGAAGGGGGGGGTGGGAAGAAAAAAGAAAAAAGAAAGAAAAGAAAAAAAGGCTATTTTGGTATATTAACCTCCTTGTGGCCAGGTGAAAGGTTAAATTCACATGATTCATTGGCGGCTGAGAGACAGCACTTTGTTGCTAGGATTTTGGGGAATGCGGAGGGCTCCAGCGAAGGAGTCTCGCTAATCTTTAAGGGAGGGAGCCAGGCTCCTGTCTGACGGCTGCAGGCCCAGCAGCTCTGTGTTTCATTTCAGACTGTCACTCTCCTATCTCTCAGCTCACTCCCAGCTCCAGCTTGCTGCCAGATCTTGGGAACTGTTAACTCAGACAAATTTATAGATGGAAAAAGAACAGTTAGCCATTGTTTCTGGGGTGGGGGAGGGAGGAAAGCGAGGAGCTTCGGCCACCAAAGTCATGATGTAACCTGGTTGTTGCTTGGTTGGGAGAAACGTGCAAAGGATCTTGCTCTTCCCGTGCCAGGGAAGGAAATTGGGACCATTATGTTACTGCTAAATGTTGGGAGATGGGATGCTGGTGCTCAAGTCACTTGGAGACCTTCGTAGAGCGTTCCCATAAAGTGGAATCTCCCAGCTGAACACCTCTGGGGTATGAGCTCATTTTGTTTTTTTGTTTGTTTGTTTCAAGTCCTGTGATACTGAGTGTTTTTCCTTAAAGCTTCAGACTCTGGTGTCAAGAGATCTAATATCAACAGCAGTGTTCTCATAAACAAAGTGCCTTGCTGCGTGGGCTGGGGAGAAGAAGCTGGAAATGGGGAGACCTCAAGGATTAAAAAGCAAAAATCCAGTTGGTAAATACGGACATCCTCAGGTTTGTTATTCTTTAGGAGTGCCATGACTTTTAGGAAGCATTACTGAATTAATTTACCTGGGGGAAAAGTGAGAGACCAAGAAGTTGTTGTCCAACTGGTGCTCTGCCCCTGCTTCCCAGTTGGATAGATGGCTGCTTCTTCCAAGGTCTGAAGGACTGCAGCAGTTTGGTTTTTCAATCAGGAGACTGCACAGGATTTGATTCTGAAGGCCCAGAAGGTGGCACGGTCCCCAAACATGACTGCCCCTCATTTTACTGTCCAAAGTTTCACTTAACTCTGCAATAACAGGGACAAACTTTCACATTCTACAAAATTTCTGTCCAAAGTCAGCTGCAATATTAATGTTGGTTGTCTGCTTAACTGTGGTATCTGTAACTAGAAGTACTTCTTTTTCACATGGCAGGTTTGGTGTGAAATTATTGACTCAACCCCCCAGCATCACACAGATGTGCACTTATAAACACAGGTCTGAACTAATCTCTGCTGGGAATCTTCCATGGAAGTTAGCACAGATGCCCCAAGGATGTATTTGGGATACTTTTTGCATTATGGGCTAATTTTCATTTTGTACCTCTCTCCTCATATATTATATGTGTCAAAAAATAATCTTCCATGAGGGAGAAATGGCATTATGGCTTCTCATTGAAGCCACACACTGAAAGGATGTGACAAATGAACGGTACAGCCTTTCCCATCTACTAGAACTAAATTTAATGTTCCCTGCATTGCTTTGCTACGCTTAATTTTAATACCCTTGTGCCCAATATTTTTCCTCCCTTTGCTCACTGCATTTGCTGGCTGTGCTTTCCCTTCACAGTTTCTCTGCTACGTCTGAACTGCCTTGGTTTGGGTCAGCAAGTCTTCTCCCCCACCTCATGAAACTCCCCTTCCCACCTCTCTTCGTCTCCTCGGCTGCATCTCTGACCTCTCCTAGCCTCATTTTTCACCTTCTCAGCAACCTCTCAGCCTTCACTGGTTGCATTTTTCATCCGCTTTGGCATGAAAACATGGGTCCAATTAGTTGGGAAGGTGGTATGGAGAGGGAGAGGTGGAGAGGCAGCTGGTTTGGCCAGAGTGGGGAGCATCTCTTTCTCTCTCTGGACACCACAGCTGGTGGTGGATTTAATGGCTGAATGCTCTGGAGTTGGGAGGAAGGAGGGGAGAGCTTTTTCCTACTTCTCTGGACTTGCAAATACCGAGTTAAGCCAGATCCTGAGCTTTGCACCACGTGAGTTTTAGACATGTACCATAGATGGTCACCTTCCACTGCCTTCTCCTTGCGTGGTGGAGACCCCCCAGTCCCGTGGTCAAAGCAGCGCCCGGGGGAGGACACGGCAAGGGGCCACTTGCAATCTCCTGCTCACTCCTGAGATTTCGCAGGAACAGGCTGAGCAAAGCCATGTGTTACAGGGAACCACTGGAATGATTTTAAGCGAGCAAAGATATGCAGAGGTAGAAGTCCTGGCAAGCCTTTATTCCATTCCCCATGGAAGGGAAGAAAATGATGAGTGTGTATATCCCCTCTGACTGTACCCAGGCCAATCTCTAGGTAGAGTTTAGCCATTGTCCAGCTTTTCCAAAGCTTCAGCCCCACATCTGGTCAGCCGGCCCCTTCCCGCTGCTGAACGTCGGGGTCTTCCTTCCAGGGGACGTTGGCCGATCTGCATACAATCGGTGCTGCGGGTTGAAGCTGAGGTCACCATTGAAATCGTGTGTTTCCAAGAGTTGTTTGATCAAACCGAATTTACAGAGTTATTGACAGGGCTGACAAAAGTGATGCTCCAATGATTTACAGTCCAGGTGTGTTGTCAGAGCAAGATATTTACCTGAGATCCCAAGAACTGTTAAAATTTAATCCTGAGAGACCTTCTCTGGCTTTTCTGCAGTGTCTTGAAGAGTCCGTTTGAAGTCACCACGCAAATAACCCGGAGTTTAGGAACTTCCAGGGGAAATAAAAGCAGATACAGTGATTTAAAATGTTTTTAATGGGTATAAAATTGGAGAGGTGAAATGATATAGGATGCCCTTTCCCTTATCCCAAATGTACAATTCTCCACAATAAACCTCTTTGAATATATACACATTAGTCAGGATTATCTCTGGGTGTCTAACGGGCTAAGAATATGGATCCTGGAGACGTCAGCAGGAGGATTCATTAGAGGAGATGGCAAGTGCTTGGAAATGGGAAATGTATTCTCTTATAAACACAGCCTGCACTGGGGTTGACCTTAAGACTGAACAGAATTGGCTGGAGAGATGGGGAAGGCAGGGAAGGAAAACAACTTCCATACGTAATTGTCTCCATTTTTATTTTTTTTTTTGGTAAGAAACCCCGTTATCGAGGTTTCTGTAACTTCTCTTCGTGTTTCAAAGAAAGGGAACATTCACCTTGAAAATCGAGACCTCTGAAAAGGACAAACCATTACCTTTTCTCGGTGAGACAGATTTTGTATGTTTTGGGGGTACACGATGTGACTGCAGGAGGGATTTCTTCTCTGCTGCTGAGCTGGAGCTTCCACGGGACCAGCGCATCACACATTTCTGGTCCCACAAACCATTTCATTGGTTATTGGCTCTTCAGTCTTGCTGGCCATTTCAGCTCTGAGATGAGAGTTTATGTGTTTGGATGAATTATTGGATTTGAAGTGAAAAGATGCTAGGAAATGTGAAAGCTCCCCTGTGTGTGCATGGGTACACACGTGTGGGGCTGGTTTCCCCTTTATTACCCCCTCTCATTGCTCTCTCATTTGCTTACTGGGCAAAATGGAAGGAGCTGCACTGAGTATGAAAGGAACTCGGCAAGCCAACGTTGACTCCTACCTCATATCTATTAGCTGTAAATTACTTTAACATGAGTGACATCACACTTGACTCTTGGTAAAACAGTGTTAAGTTAGTGGGTAATAAAACAGCTTGACACTAATGATGGGTTCTGCGTGATAAATTACTGTCAGTGATCAGATAAGGGTTCTCGAGACTAACCTTGAACTAAATCTGTTTTGTTGCTACATCTTGTGTGCAGTGTTCCTCTTCTTACCGCGGGGATTAAGGGCTCAGAGCCCAATCCTGCCCCGTGCTGGGAGCCCAACGGGGCTGCTCCTGCGCAGGAGCATTTCCAGAAGCAGCTTCCAAGCATCAGGCTGCTCCCACGAGAGGAGCAAGGAGGGTTTGGCCCGAACCTTGAGAGCGGCCGTCCCGTTACGCGAGCCTCGTGGCCAGTCTTGCGGAGGCAGGGACAGTTTCCAGCAGTGACTTCAGCATCCCAATCTCTGATATTTTTCATTTAAAAAAAAAAAAAAAAAAAAAAAAAGGAAAGCATTACACAACTAAGGGGCGGATCCCGAAAGTTTCATTCTTTTGTGTGTTTGATATGATGGATTTCATTATTGGATGATATTTTTTGAACCAGGCGTTATATCTGCCCGAGAAACTGGAGATGTCAGTGACCTCGGTAAGAACAGAGGATGCTCAGCAGCTGGCAGGATCAGGCCCTCATTCAAAGGACTGGTTTTACTTGCAAAACTTTGGGAGAAAGCTTTATACCCAAGAGCTGGGAGCTGGCCAAAGTCAATGTAACGCATGGGATTTTGAATATTTTTTGCATGTATTTTCTTTGGAACCTAACCAGGGTGCTGCTTAGAAAAGGCTTCACAAATTGTTTTACATTGTTATTCTTATTGGAGGCTCTGTTTTCATTTATCATTCAGGTAACATGCTTGTGAGATGTTTTTTTATACTACTTCTTGTATAAACCGTTGCATTAAAACATGTACCATCGTTGAGTTTCGTGCCTGATCCCTGTTGTTGTGGCTTGTTTATTACAGCTGGTCTAATCCTGGCAAACTTGTCTGTTACAAATGGCCTCAGTGAAGAGAAGTTTTCACTGTGTTCATCCAGATACCTCATTCATCTCTGATTCTGACAGGCCTCATATTAAGATGCACTGGTTTTAATGCAAGTCGTAATTAATTTATCATTCTGGAAAGTCCACAGTGAGAGAGGGTGGCTCCAAGTGCAAGAGGGGAAAATAGCTGGAGATGTCTGGGTCTCCCAAGGAACAGATCCTGAACCATGGATGCTCCATCAGGGAAGGCGTTAACATGTTCCCGCTCTTAGTTCTTTGCTAAAACACAAAATATTCATTGGGGCTTCCAACTGAGCAGTCAAGTAACAAAGAGCCCAGAGGCCCCATTTATATAGAACTATTAATCAGCCCCTCTATGGATGCAAGGTTAATGCATTGCTGGTGCTGAGAGCGTGGCCAGCTCTCCCCCAAGGGCAGTCCCCAGGCTGGAGCTGAGGACTGGGCTCTGGCCATGCCCGTGGTCCCTTCCTGGGCAGGTGGCACAGGAGCAGGGATGATGGAGAAGTCACAGGAGTTACTGCAAAACCTCTCTGATGAAACAAAGTCTGTTTCATTCCACATATTTTCCCATTAAATTCCATTTTTCTCAGAATTTCCTTGGCTGATCCATTTGAAAGGAGTGTGCCTTTTCCTGTGTGATTCAATGCAAAAGTAATTCCTCTTGGCTTTTTGTTTGTTTGTTTGTTTGTTTGTGTTCCTTCCTATCCCATATCTTGATTCCCCATAGGGGAAAAAAAAAAAAAAAAAGGTAAGGAAAGGAAAATAACACTTCTGTTTGGAAAGAAAGGGAGGAGTCTGTGTGGGAGATGTCAAACGGAGCAGAAAATCCCTGGACTTTCTCCAGAAACCCCCATCCACTTGAGCTGTGGATATCATCAGTTTATCAAAACACCCTCTGGTGCGTCGCTGTGAGAGAGCAGAGCCGTCCCTCGGCCGGGAAAGGTTTCTAAATGGTCTGGGTTTATGAGACAGAGGTGAGATTCTCGTCCATATTGCAAAGGAAAAAGGTGCAAGGGGAGACAGAGAGGGGCTGGCACCCCCTGACATGTCCCCACGGAGTCAGGAGATCTGGGAGTGGTGGCACTGGGGATGCAGGGGACACCAGGGCTGCTGTCACTCGATGATACTCTGATGGAGATGGAGCCCTGCTCCCTCCTGCTGCCCCCTCACATCCCTGCTCACCCCAAAACTCACCCAAGCCCTGCCCTAACGGTCCTTCCTCTCCCCTCCACTGCCATCTGCCTCCTGGCCAGATGCTGAGCTGGGAGGAGAAGCCTGAAGCTCTCCTGGCCGGTCATGACTTTGCTCTGATCAGCCCTGGGGACCTCCTTGAAGCCCTCCCACCCTCCCACCACTCGGTGCCAACCCTGGGTTCCCATGGTGTGGATTTGGGGGGCACTGGAGACATGGAATCCGCAGCGGGAACTAGTCTGGGCAGCAGATTTCCCTGCGGCTCCTCCGAGCCCTGCTGCCGGGAGGGGAAGGAACACGCCAGCAACATTTGGGCAAGATCTGCAGGCGTAGCCAGAGCTGAGGAATTTCTTCTTCCTTCCACCCTTTGATTTGCTGGACGCAACTGGGGGCACAGATTTTACATCCCTCCTTCTGACAAACCAGCCCTTGAATGTGTCACACACATGCTCACAGACGTGTCTGGGCTTAAACGCTTTTGTCTTCAATGTGCCCCTTTTTTTTTTTTTTTGTGTGTGTGTGTGTAATCTTTTCTTTCCCTTCCTTCCCTTACCAGACGTAACGTAGCCCAACCGGCCGGAGACCCTGTGACTACCATGATGTAGGAGAGAAACAATCTCTGGCTGGAGCGTTGGGCTCCAAACAGCTTATCCGACAGATGCGTGAGCAGGAAATGCAATATCATGTCCAATTTCTCATACCTTATTCATGAGTGTTGCAATCGCCCAACACATGTAGCCCAGCGTGAGCCTTTTCTCTTCTCTTGCTCCAAAGCAGGCGCTTTTGCAGGGAGAGGAGAGGGCTCCCCAGAGGTGCTGGTTTGGCCGAGCTGGGAAATACCTGGGGGTTTATGGAAAACAGCCCAGGCACCAGGAGTGGAAACGTGCCCACATTTGCTTTGCTAATTAACCTCAGCTCGGGCTCAGAGGGACTTGTTTTGGAGGAGTGAGAGAGATGAGATGGACCAGAGCCCGAGCGGCTCTCGCTTGCTCTGTGTAGCTGCCTCTGGGGCCTGGGGAGTTTTTCTCTTATCCTTTTGGACTCGGATCCAGTCTCTTGTTTCCCCAGAAGCACCCTGAGTCCATCAGGCAATGAAAATACTGGATGTCACAACTCCCTGAGACTCGAGCAGGGCCTCCTGGCCCTGGCATCCCAACCTCTTCCCAACCAGCCTTATCCTAAAGCCAGAGCAAGGGGGAGAAGCCAGATTCTCAGGCAGCATCACGGCACCTCGGGGCTCTGGGACCCCTGCAAAGAAAATGTTATTTATCCCCATCTCCTGTGCCAGGAGCCTCAGCCAAGGTACCTGAGCTACACCCTACACTGGCTGTTCCCCTGCTCTGCAGGAGGAGCATTTCAAAGAGCAAGAAAAAAGTTTTGGTTTTATTTTTTTTTCATTGGGGACCATAATATGAGCAGAGTAGGATGAAGTGTCTCTTTAAGGCAGGAACCAGGACCAATTTCCGTGCTGGGATGTGGTGGTCAAGCACCCTTTGGGGTTGGCACTGTGTCTCCCTGACCTCTCTAACACCCAGCTTCAGCAAAAGCCTCTTTATTACCCCAATAGCAAATTCCTCCCCCCTATTTTACTGTCCCATAGAAAAAAGGATGGAATGACAGAACGATCCGAATGAAACTCCCCTGGCAGCGAGGGCTGTGCCCTGAAACACCCCCCCTGGGCGAGGTTACGATAATATAATCATTGAGAAACGCGGGAAAGATGAGTTCAAAGTTTTAGAAAAATCCCACCTGGGTGTGTTTGTGTGAAAACACCTATTCCTGCACGTCAGCACCGCTCGCACAAGACAAATTTAGCAAAGCTCAGCCCTGTCCACTAATTTTAAAACCTAATTTCTGCGACTTAACTTAAGTGGCGAGGTTTCTCCGAGTCACATTCATTGCACTTAAAAAGTTGCCCAGAAATTTAATAATAATCACTACAAAGTTTCTACATTCTTGCCCAGATTCCAGGGTTTTCCTCTAAGCTAGCTGGCTGTACTGTAAAAGTTGGTAATAAATATCTGTCCTTGGTATAATAAAAGCAATGTTTATATTCTTGACAGAATGCATTTGTGAACTTACAGTCATTAGAGATGTAAACTGAAGGCAAGAAGATAACCTCTCTCCCAAATGTTCTATTTATTTCTGTAAAGTAATTTGTATGATTTATCTTATAGACTAAGGTTTATGGTTCACTTTGAACTCCAGGTTCTTAACTCAGCAATTGCCTGTTTGGGCTGAAGCGTATAAGTGATGGCATGACCCAAAGTGCTAGATGAAAGGAAAAAGACAAAAACAAGGCAGGCTTCTGGGATTTTAACCATCATTTCTATATTCCATTGACATCTCTGGGTTAAATATTTTCCTTTAGAGGCCAATATGATCATTCCATCTGTATGCCATATCTCCCAGTGACAAGGCAAAGCGCAGAGCACGGGCATCTTCAATGAGACATGCCAGGATGCGTCCAACGGGGAATGCGAGGAGGTCAAATGCTGGTTTTAGTCATAACTCCCAGTTTTCACATACTCATGGGCAGGACGCATCCATGCTGTGCTTCATAAAAGAAGCATGTGGTGTTGGAAAGCCCGGGTGCTTTTAAAACAGGCTCCAAGTCATGTTTGCAGAAGATAATATTTAATACTAAATAGAGCGCAACCTTCCTGACTTTGGGAAGTCTAAAGAGAAATTGAGCAGCAAAAGCTGTTAACGTGACAGGAAAGCTCCTACAACACTCTGGTTTTGGAACAGATGGATGCTATGTGGATGTGTCTTGAAAGCCAGCGCTGCCCTGGGGCATCTGCAGAGCTCTGCAAGCCCCTCCAGTGCAGGGCACTGCTGGAGAGGAGGGATGACCCCGAGTTTCTGTTTGGTTTCGTATTTTTGTCATCTTTGAATAATAAATGTCCCTCTTTGGCATCTTGTAAGAAGGGGAGCAAGTGTGTTTTGCTAAAATATTTAAGGTTGGTATAGCTCTGCCCACCCGTGAGTGCACCTTTCTGTAAATAGGAGCCACATCGTCAGGGAGAATTTGCTGGGGACGGTGAAGGACCTGGTTTCCACCACTTTGTGGGTGCCAAGAGTTGTTTCTGGGGAAGTGCCTGCATTTGGCCCCGATTTTAATAGACTCCTCGTATAAGGATGGAGTTAAACACAGCTCATTTCTCAGCATCTCCACTTGTGCCATCAGAAGGGACGAGCCAGTTCCTCCATCACTGAACCTGGCAAAAATGCAGAAGACTCAAGTATGTATCATGGCACTTAGCAGTTTTCTTTGAATAGGTGAGAAAACCTGGAGTAGGAGGGAAATTATCCCTCATTCCCAGACCTGGCTGGAAGGTGGAGTTTACATTCTGTAAGAAACTTGAAGTATTCAAACCATTTTTCATTCCAAATCAGTGTCAAGTAGTCACCTCCCTTCCAGAAACAGCTCATAAACTGGAAATTTTGAACATTTTCCATTGAGAAACATCTGAATAAGTCAATAACAGAGAAATATATGATTTATATATAGATATGTGTGAATTATATACCAGAATAAAACCAGGAAAGTCAAACTATTCATTTTGTTGCATTCCTCCTGTGTATTCTCAGAGCAATGGAGTGCCTCCACATTTTCAAGGTGCTGAAGAATGAGGACAGGTGAATTTAGGCAGATTATTATGCTTTGAAAAACAATCACGGGAACTTTTAGTCTAAAGTAGCTTCTAAAGCTACCAGTAAATTTTGGAGCTATTTATAAAAGGTGGTGGCTTAAACGCGGTAGGCATTTGGCCACCAAACCCAGCCAGGGTGCAGGAAGGTCACCATCCTCAGCAGATCTCCATCGTTGTGTTAGTTCAGCCCCAACACTCATTTAGTTGCTATTTTACCTGGTGGCACCCGAGCGTAATTCGGGTCAGGAGCTGCACAGATCCCTCCCGGTGGCGGCAGGATTTGGTCTCGGGCTCTCCCCGGATGAGCAGGAAAAGATGCTTTTTGTTCTGGAGGGGGAGCAAAGCTGGAAGTCATTGAAGCTGTTTAACCCCCTGGGTAATCGTTTGCATACGTAATTACCTGCCCTGTGCAGCTCTTGGGCTCTCTGGCCTGGCTGAATTTCCGAGAGTCAGGAGGAGTTGTGTGCTAAATGCTGGCTGTGTTTTGGTGCATTTAGTTATCAATATGTGGAATTCTGTCCAGTCCTGGCCGTGAAAAATCCCTATCTTATCTGGCCTCTGCCAGGTCAACATTACTCACAATTCAGACACCATTTACCCCACAGGGCTGAGACCCGTGTGATGCCTGGCTCTGACCAGTACTATTATTCACTTACTCTTGAGAACACTGTAATTAATCAGAAATACATGTTAACACCCTGTCTTCTCTCCCCTGCCTCCATCAAAAATCCCCACCAGCCACCCAGCTTCTGAAAACCCCTGGATTAAGCCCTTACTGAAGTTAATGGGAAAAAGCTCAGCAGGAATTCATCATACTTTGGGGTCAGCCTTCTGCTTTTGCTTGTCTCCCAAGGTAGGCAGAAAGCCTGGAAAATGGGGGCAGGGTTAGGAGCCACCAGCTGCGTGTGGCTGGTGTTGGCTGTGAGGGACCCCACCAGGCAGAAGTGAAACAGAAACGTCCTTGGAGCTGGTTCCAGTGGAGAAGGGAGCTTGATACCGAAGCTGCCCTCGTGTCACTAAATTATTATACAATACAATAAAAAATCGAGAAAGGAAGATGGAAACATCTCCGTGAAGTTCCTTTCTTGGCAGGTGTAAAAACTCTCCCTGCCTTTCCCCATAACCCACTGATGTCAAATAACAACATATCATGCTTAAAGAGTTTCCCTACTGATGTAGCATCCAAGGTGCCACCCAGCAATCAACAGGGGTGACAAAAAGGATGTCTCTGGGCACACCTGGGGCTCCTGGCTCCAGGACACCCATTCTCACCCCTGGGATCTTCTCTCCCTCCTCAGTTTCTTCAGGACTAGCAGGAAAACCATCCCAAGGCAGAGGGTGATGGAGTTGGCCCCACCTCAGGAACACAAGCTGTCCTGCCCAAATTCCTCTTAGCGCATGCATTTAACCTGAAACATGGAAAATCAGAGGCAGGAGCCGGCCCCAACGCCGCGTTCTCGGGAGCCGGTGTGGGCAGGAGCAGGGTGTACAATGGACCATCTGTTTCCCTCTGTTTTTATTCCCAGATTGGATCAGCCGGGGCTGAAGAAAAATAGAGCCGGTTGGAGCGTGGGCGCCACTGCACGAGGGGCACGAGAGGGGCACGAGGGGCACGAGGGGCACGACAGGCACGTGTTCCCAGGGAGGTTTAGACACGCACACCCTCTTCCAGAGGCAAGTGGTCCCGAGACAACTCACCGATCAGCTTGGAGAATTAATAAAAATGTTTTGGAGAAGTGAAAGTTATACCAGAAACCAGGAAAAATGGTTTATCCCCCCCAAATGCGGGGCGTTGGTGGTTGTTTGGAGGCAGCTGATGGGGATGTTTCTCCTGAAATTGTGCCCGTTTGCCCCAAAACGTCCTTGAGCAGGGCCTGGAAGGCTCTGCCCGGGTCCCAGCAGGCTGTGACGTGCCCAGTGCTCAGCACAGGAATGATTTCATCCGTATCAGGGGAACTACTGGTGGCCTTGGTGTTAAGCACATGATTAAATGTTTCATTCTTTTAAACCGTAAATATATAAATAGACACAGGGTGCAAGGTGTGTGAGAATAAATATGGGGAGGATTTGGAGCCTTGTTGAGGGGCCATCCCGTGCATCGGCAGAGCTTCGCTCCCTCCCGGGTCAGGCATGGAAATGTGCCCAATTCTGCTGGAAAAGCACCTTTTTTTGAGCAGGGCAGGCACTTGCCCTCGCGCAGGGTGTGCTGGCTTTATATCAAAGCTGTAACGATGCGGGAGGTGGGCACCAAATGGCATCCATCTGCCTGGAAGCCTTGTTCCCCCCTCAGGGCAGCTATTAGGTGGTAACCCAGAGGTGACCCCCCCCCTCTCCCAGGGCTGTCCCTGCAGCCCCTTCTCGCGCCCACCCCACGGGTGTCCCTCCACCCACCGAAGGCACTGATAAGGGGGAGGTGATGGCTGTTTTCTCTCTTTGGGGCTGACCGGGGGCTGACCCTGCTCTTGACAGGTCACACTGCAAAGGCAGCAGGGCCGGGGGTCCCCGTGCTGGCACTGGGGGGGATGACCGAGGGACAGGAGGATGTCAGGACCATCCTGGACTCAGGGGATGCCTCCTGTGGGGGTGGGTTCAAATGGGTTTTGCCGTGCAATGATGCTTTGAGAAGCTGTAGCTGCCTGCTCCTGGGGTTGTGCACCTTCCTCTCACCCATGTGCATGTGTTCTGGGCATCCTGTGACTCTTCCCCACCCCCGCCTAACACTCCCTCCCTCTCTTAGGGGTAATTTAGGAAAAAAAATAAATAAATCTCTGTTTCACAATGGCCTGATAGAACTCACTAATTATGGATGTGAGAGCAGCCACCTCGTCAGAGGGTTTGGCTGGTGCAAGAGCCAGTCTGCGGGGCACTAGCTCAAGCCCCAAAGGCCAATTCCTCCCTAATTTGGAGGCAGGAGCCCCCCACCGTGTTGTAGCAGACTCCCAAACTGCCCCCGCCCCCCGGGGGCCACGGAGAGGGGGCCCATGCCCTGACTCTGCCATGCAAGCCCTGCCTCGGGACCTCCTGCTTCTCCATACCTTCCAAGGTCAGGGTTTGCCATTTCAAACTCTTCTTGTCAGACATAAGGTAGGAAAAAATATAATAAATGAAAGCTGAGATAATTGCACAATTACACAGTTCCAGGAGAAGTGGAAAAGAAAAAAAAAACCAAAACCAAACAAACAGCAGGAATCGTTATCATTAAAAGCAAATATTACACACCAGAAATATCTCTGTTATAAAGCCATATGGGAATTTTGCACTAAAAATAACCTGCGTTTCTCTTAGTTGTACTCTGGGAGAACCTCTGGACCCTAGCTGTAAATGTGTTAGGTGTCCTGTAAACAAACAATATCAGTATCTCCTTTGGGGTATTTATATCCTGCATAAATACAGCCGGGAAAAGAAGCCTTTGCAAAAGAGGGTGAGGAAGCGTAAAGAGATTGTAAAACCCAAGAAGAAGCCACCGGGAGAGAGAGGAGCCAACGCAGAATGTTTTATCATGAAGATCATTCCTCTTAGAGACACAGACTATTTAAATTGGTATATTTTTAATGCAGCCAAGAAATACAAAGGCAACATAGAGAAGTGATTTTGAATAAACAAGTAACACAATGAAAACATTTTGTTGAAAGCATATAAATGAAGGTGCTGGTGGCAGAAGTGCATTTTGCATAACAATGTATATAATAGAAATGCTAACTCTTACTAACAGCATAGAAAGACTCACAGGAATAGTATTTTGGGGCCATAAGGTTATTCATTTCAGGGCTTTTCATTGTCAAACTCCTTCAGAAAAATGACACTTTTTCACTTCAACTCCTCTACCACACAGGTATTTTTTCAAAAACTAATCACATTCATGTTCTCAAAAATGTTTTTTTTCCTTTTTCCTTTAAGTGCTTCAAACAGACTTTTACAAATAACAACTAATTTTAGCTTGTATTGCTCTGATAAATCACTGAAACAACACTCTAAAATATTAGAATCCGTTGACTCAAGGAGTTTAACATTTAGAAGTGAGATAAGAACAGAAAAGTCACCGAAGGCAACGAAGACTTTGAGCCCAAACACAAAACCAAGGAAAACTTGTAAAAAGGGAATTTGCAGTTAATGGAAACACCACTTGAATATTTACCTTGTCACTTTTTTTCCCTATAGTTTCATCTTGTGTCCAGGTAAATACTGACCTCTCTGGCTAATGACCTTTCCCAGTGCTTATCTCCTCCAGCAACCCCATGTCCTTGGATCTCCCATCTGCCTGCCTTTCCATCCATGGCCGCAGACGTGCCCGTGCTGGGGGAGGCTGTGGGTGTCACAGCAGTGGGGGACAGTCTGTGGGGGACTGTCCTGCCTCTCCTGGGCTGGCATTCACGGCCACCCCCAGGTGGGTGCTGCTCAGCCCTTGTTAGTGGCGGTGGGACGCTGGGACTCTGGGTGGAGATGTGCATGGTCTGGTCCCCACAGCTGTCTCAGAGCATCATCTCCACCCTGGCTCATCCCAGGGGGTGACATGGGGCTTTGCAGCCTCTGCAGGAGCCCCTGGACCACCTCTGGAGGGAGGAGAAGCCATGCTGGCAGCGTGGACGCTCTGGTCTCACCGAAACTACCCCATGTGAGTCCCAGGTGGGCGAGCAGCCCTGGATTTTGGCTGCAGCGTGGTTTCTCCCAGCCATATCCTTTCATGACCCCACTTCCAAAGCTTCCCCCGCACCCTGGAGCATGTGCGTCCCTGCCTGGGGCTTGGGAGAAACCCACCTACTTATTTAAACCAGACCCAGAGGGTGTGAGTGGATTAGGAGAGGATGTAAAGAGGCTGTTCCTGCCAGGCTCTGGGCAGACTGTGCCTGTCCTTCCTATGGGACCCAGTGGAAAATGCCAGAGCTGCTCCTTGTTCCCACCCTGGACCCGTCCCAAAAATGATTCGCCTGGAGGCACCCACGAAGACCTCACAGAAGGGTGGTGGACACCCATCAGACCTTCTCCACTGATGCGGCCCCGAGGAAACTCAGCCTGACACCATTTCCTGGCAGCTGGGATGCCTGGACCCGTATCTGTTCCTGCCCTCTGCTTTTTATAAATCAGATCCCAGCATCTCAATGTGTTTTAAGAACTTCCCAAACACTTTATTTATCCCTAGGATCATGCAGGAATAATCAATCCCCTGAGCATCTGGTTCCTTTTGATTTCTTTTCTTTTTTTTTTTTTTTTCCCACCCCCCCTCCCCTCCCTTAATCTGGAAACCTGCTGGGGAACCAGCAGGAGACACGTATGATACTGAGTGACTTCATTTATACAGATTATTCAGTATAAGCCAGCTCCTAAATGCATCCTGCTGTCAGGGGCAGCAGCCGAGCAGGGGGGGAGAGAGAAGGGAAGGAGGGTGGGCAGGGAAGGGATGCTCATCAGAGATGGTGGGTCAATAAGACGGAAGGATGTCGAGGGCAATGTTGGGAGAGCAAAGGGACTGGTGGCCAAGGACAGGGAGCAGAAGAAAGGTGAGTGTAGGGAGGGCCAGGCAGGTAGAGGGGTGGAGAGGAAGTTGCTGAGTGATAATTGTTTTTTCATTGCAATCCTGGTGCACACACCACGGGGTGAAATGTTATTGAAAGCACCGGAGTTTCATCTGCTGGGGTCAGGTCTCCGGTCCAGAGTGAGTGTGACAGCTATTGCTGGGTGAATTCCTGCAGTTGTTCTGGAAATGTTGTACAGAAACACCCATTCTACAATTACAGCCCCCTCCCCATTTTTTTTTTTTTAATTTAGGTGATTTTATTTCAAAACAGAGTAGGATAAACCAGAAAAAGGCCATCATGAATGTGAAACGAGCATCCCTACATGGCACTATTTCAGGTGACAAATACATCTTTAAATTAATCCCAGAGTTTATGCTGGAATAATGTTAGAAAAAGGGTTCTTGTTGGGAAGAAACATTAGCCCCACCAGCAGACACTGAGCCCCACGGCCCTGGGCCTGTGTCCTGGGCAATGGGGCTGCCTTACAGCCCCGCTCCAAGGGGATCACCCTGCCTCTGCTGTATTAATTGGCCGTCCTCGGGCAGGCTCCATAAACCCGAGGCATTTGAAGGTTAAAAAGCAAAAGTCCTACCCACTCCCTCTGGCTCGGGGGCTTTCACCCCGTGTTCTTGGAACGGTGATCCCTGCGAGATGGCTCCCGTCCACGGCGCAGCCGTAACAATAAATAAATGTGTAAATTGACAGGGCACACTTCAGACTTTGAACCGTAGAGGCAGGGAGCCCGGGCGGGTGTTTTCACAAGCTCACCGCGGAGCTCTAGCCCTTTGTCAACTTTTACTGGTTTGCCACGGACGTGGCAGCAGCAAACAGTCTGCCTCAGCAATTAGAGCTGCGGGGAGCCGTGCATGGCACCGCCAGACACGGGGCCGGTGACTCACGCCCTTCCCTGGCCATAAACCCCCAGGGACCGGCAGGAATTGCATCCTGGAGGGGCCGGGACAGGGACCGGGGCGTTTGGAGCTGCTCGGCCGAGGGGGCATCTGGGCAACACTGCTGCTCCCTGAGCTGCCTTATTGACCGCTTCAATCCTCGGCAGATCAAAGCGGGGCCGAGAGCGTCTTCCTAATGCTGCTTGAACTACACTGACCTTTTCCTCTGGAACCTCTGTTAACTCCTGCCCATTACTCATTGTAAACAAAAGGGAGATCCAAAGGGTTTCCAATGGCCAAGACGGATGGGATATGTTAGGAAGCTGGTGAAGGATGCTGGGGCAGATGAGAGGATTTAGGGAAAGGCAGGAATTCAGGTCCGCGCGGGCTGGCAGCCCCATTCCACATCGCAACGCCCTGAACTTCGTCTTAGAAAATGTGAGGAGCTAAAACGCTGGAGCAGGTCAAATATGAATTTTATAGCTTGGCCGTGGGTGAAACTGGAAGCGATGGCCAACTCTGCTGAGCCCGAGCCCGTGCCAGGTCATGCTTTGCAGCTACATCGGTCAAAATTGTCCCATCAGGTTGTGGGGACCTTGAACTCCAAAGGAGCTCTGCTTGGAGCTTTGAACTTTGTGGCTCAGCTCTGCTTCCAACACAAACACTGCGCTGCCATATGGACATTTGGCATCACGGTTTATTCTCTCCTTTCATATCTTATCCTCTTTGGGGAGCCCTCTGCTGTGTTTCACAGTCTCTTTTCACTGGAAAGACCATATCTATGGGCTTGAAATCATGTTAAACCCCATTGTGGTCTGTTACTCTTGCTGTAAAACTGTCTTTTTTTTTTTTTAATTCTAATGAATCAGAAATGTCTGTTTAGACTCCAGGGATGTTTCTGCATGGGCTCTAGAGGGGCAGAATGGCAAGAAACCCATCTGCTCAAACATGAGCCCCGTGTGACCATCCCACAGCGTGGAGGTGAGAGCTGCTGATGCACAGTGGCCACAGCCAGTCCTGGGCTGGGCCCCCAACTCTCCTGAGCCCTTCCTAGAGGCCAGGAAATTGCTGGTAGCCAAAAAACGAGATGTGTTTTATGCGTGGCGGCTTCTCAGGTTCATATTCAGGCACAAGAATAAGAATTATCTGATGGCTCAGATCAATTCTTCATGCTCTCCACTGAACCCATGGTGAACTGAGCCAGGCAGGTTGCCCTCCTGCCCTCAGCCTGTTTCAGGAGGTCCTGTTTCAGGAGTAGCATCCTTCTCCTGGCCACCTCCAGCAGACCTGCCTCCTGGCTTTGATTTAAGCAGGGCTTATCTTTCCCCATCCAAACCCCCCGCCGCTGCCCGTGTCGAGCCCTTTATCTCCCCTGGGCTGGAAACAAAGGCGCAGGGTGACTCGGTGCCAGCAGCGCCAATCCCGGTCCCATGGCAAGTGATAACGTGGAGCTGCTCTCACCTGTCTCCAGCTGAGTTGTACCCGCTGGCCCGTGCCCGGCCACCTTCCCCCTGCCCCCTGGCTTCCCATCAATTCATCAATTAATCCCTGACTTTTCCCCATTCCCTCCTTGCACAGCCTGGCCCTTGGCCCAGGAATTCTCCCCTGGCTGCCCATGGAGTCTGCTGTGAAACCTCAGGAAAGAGCTTTTGAAATATCTTTGTCCCAGCAGCCTCGGGGAGGGGGGCCTCTGGGGATCTTTGGCATTAATGCTCAGGGATTTCAGGTTTTTGGGAGCCACGGTTCATGGTCCGGTGCTGTGGGAGTGATACACAACTCACTGTGGCGAGGCCGGGCAGGTGGATAACTCCTTCATGTTGTGGGCTGTTTTTAATGGAGCTGGAGGTGTGGGATGGGGAAGGAGAGGAGGAGATGAATAGCTACCCCTGGGGCAGCCCTGATATGGGGGCTTTATGACCACTTCATCACTTTAACTGCCCCCCTGTCAGCCCTGCCGTGCCATTGACACGGACAGACTAAAATTAACACTATGGTTTCACCAGATTAGGAGCAGGACGGGTGAAACACATGAATACAAAAAGCAAGAGGCCACTTCCACCCCGGGGAGCCCCAGTTTTGCAGGGGAGAGCCCAGCCTCTCACAGGGATTTGGGGGTTGCAGTGTGCTGGGCACACAGTGACCTCTGCTGTCCCCTCCCCAGCAGACCCCAGCCCAGCAGCTCTTATGGGGAACACGATTATTGGCTGGACGGTGCCGGATTAATCGCGCTACAAGTGCAGCCGCCGCGGGCAGGACGCCGCACGCTCGCCCCAGCCATTCTTTAGTGCCATCTTCAGGCAAAGCTTAAATATTGCTGAGATCAAAGAGCCCAGCGTGGCACCAGGCTCCTCACCCCGCGATGCTCAGGAGAGGCTTCGGCAGCTGCTGGGGTCCGTTTGGGCAAATGATTTCATCAAGGGCAGCAGGGACTTCCCAATGACTGAGGTGAGGTGATGGAGACAGGACCTCTTGCTGGAGAAGTTTTTCCAGGAGCTGAAGTTGGCATCGGGTAAATTCCAGCCCAGTCAGCTGGAGGATGGGGTAATGTCAGGCTTTTTTGAAATAAGGTGTTTGCCTGCAAAACCTCCCTTTTGGGTTCTATTGAGAAAGATGGATGGGGATTCCCACTGTGCTGCCTCCCCCTTTCTGCTGGGTGGGATCCAGGAGGTAGGATGAGCAGAGATGGGTAGGAAGGGGTGATGGGTGGGACAGGGAGATGAGCAGGATGGGGAGATGGGCAGGATGCAGCCCTGCATGGACTCCAGGGGTGGCAGCCACAGCACTGCAAGCCCCGACCTACTCATTGCACCTCACTCTGCTGAGACTGCTCCCACCAATATTTATTGGTCTGCATTAAAGCTGCAGGTCTGGCCATACAGGATGGTCAGTCTGGGGTGATCTCCACTCTCTTGGAGCTGCTGAGGCCCTGGAGCAGACAGGGATTATATCATGCTGCCTGCTCGGGGCTGGAAATATCCACACTTCAACCTGGCATGCACATGCTGGGAGCAGCTCTTTGCTGTGGATGGAAGTGACAGATGGATTTGAAGGTCTCATCCAGACCCGGAGTCCCCAATAGATCCTGGGGGTCTCCCCAAAGGTGCTGGGGCTCTGGCACGGTCATGTCTCAAAGCTGTGACCCCCAGCTTTGCCAGCCTAGGGAGGCAGGGTGAGAAAAGCTCCAGCCTTGCCCTCCTCCTGCTCACATCTGGCACAGATCTGGCTCTGTGGAGCCGATCCCACAGACCATGGCTCGTGTTCCTCTTCCGCTGGGGGATTTTTCAAAGACCAGGCTTCCTACAGCTGATTTACAGCACTTTTTTAGAGCAAAGGGGCGATTCCAGAGAAGCCACCAATTATGTTGATGAAGAGCCTGACAGTAAACAGTGTCTTTTCTCCCTCTAAAAGGAAAAGACACGGAGAGAATTCAGCATCTTCCCAACATCAAAGCTAATAACAGAAGTGAAGTGAGACTCTGACCTTTAACAGCCTGCCTGTTAGTGTGGATTATATCATGTCAGCAGCCATCTGCAATATAAACTATACCTGGCTTTGATGAGACCTCTTATAGACCTTTAAATGGGTGGAAATACTGCACGGCTTTCTGCTGAGAGGAAACCACACGAATACCAAGGCATTAGCTTCACTGCACATGGGATGAGGGTGTCCTGCCCGAGCTGCTGCATCCCCAGGACCCTCACGCAGCTGAGCCTGGGAAGCCAGAGCCAGGGCAGGCTGTGGCCATCCCTGCCAGCCCCAGGGTTTGGATATTTCAGAATATTTGAGTCAGAATCACCCCCTGGACCTTCTCCTGAGAGCAGGATAAGGTCACTTCCCAGCTCTCATATTGAGAGATTGGCTCTCTGGAGACTTTAAGGGTTTGTCAACCTGATTGACAAAGTAATCTATTTGGGCAGCCTCCGTCCCTATTTTTTCTGGTCTTTCTTCCCTTTCCATCCAAAATTCCACCCCTCACATGCCCTGGGGATGAACAGTCCCCCGGAGGTGCAAAACCCATCTTCCTGCAGTGACCCTTCTGCTTTCATCAAGTGCTGGAGCAAACCTCAGGTTCCTCCGGTGCTTGGTCAAGCTAGCAGCCTTATAGATTTCCAATTTTCCCTGCATTTCCCCCCTCTCCTTCATCTGGAGACTGGGGAACAGCAAAATATAAAATTTCTGGGCTAAATATAGCAGGAGCTACTTCCAGTAATGTATTAGTCTAAGTGTCCAATAATTAAAGCTAAATGGGAGTGGAAAGTCTGTGGGAAGCACATGTGTTGCCCACGTGAATCCCCAGGGCTGTCACCAGGAGTGTGGCACCACAGGGATGCTGGTGACCACGAGCCTCTGCCACTACCACGGAGGGCGTAGGAAAAAGTGGGTGACATTTAACAACTTGAAATCTTAGAGAAAAACATATGTTTTAGGTCAGTTCTGCATTAGAATTGTGTCTGTGATTCCTGGTCCTTCCATTAACAGAAGGCACAGCCCTAACCAGTGCCTGTATGGAAGGAAACTGGGATTCTTGCAGACGTGTGGGACAGGCACAGTGCTCCAAACACCGGGAATGAGGTGGAGAAAGCACTTGCAACTCTCATGCCATAAAGCCATGTCACTAACCCAGCCCTCCTGAGCGAGCTGTGGGTATTTGGTGCTGCCACGCACCCTTGCAGTGATTTTTTTTGGAAGTCTCCCCCATCTGCAGCATGGCGAGACCCCACGTCTCTGCTGCTGGTTCTGCTGAGACCCAGCTGAGGTGAGGGGATGATGTATGAACTGTTCCATCTTGAAGTCAAGATGGAACCTGTTGCTGTCCTCCTGCTCCCAGTAATGATGGAGCCGTTTGCTGGTTGATGCTGGAGGCAGCTTAGGGAGCCTTTTGTGCTGCCTTAGCTGTGCTGGTGAAGCACTGAAAGCTCCAAACCCAGCCTTTGCTCCCACCCTGGGGCTTTTGTGCAGTCTGGAGCCTGATTTGTGACCCTGATGGCACAGAGCTTGGTGCTGGAGCATCCTGGCATTGCTCTAGTGAGGTAAGAAGTGTGTAAAAGCTCTTCTGCATTGAAGCTTTAGGGGCAGATAAGGGCAGAGCAGGGCAGGGACTGTAGGTGCTGGTGGAAGGGTTTTTCTTCCTCACAGAAACATCTCAGCACATTGGAAGGTGATAGCTACAGCTCCCCAAAGAGGATCCAGAAATAGCAGGTCTGATGGAGCTGCGGAACATCACTGAGAAGCCCATTTAATTTCCTAATATGTCGAAACATCTCATTGACTTCTCCTGGGACTTACCCCTAGAAAGGAAGTTTTCTTAACCATATCAGGAAGAAAAGAGAAAGGGAGGAGGGAAAAAAGCCATCACGATGCTGATACCTGGAGATAACTTTTACAGCCAAGCATTGGGTAGGATAACTCTGCTCCTAAACAGAGCTGATTTATTAGGAAAACTCATCCGTTTACAGGCTGTAAGTCAAGGGCTCAGGGCTCTGTGCATGGTGGTGTTTCAGTCATCAAAGAATATGGTAATAATGTTTTATGGAAATGTCTAAGACTCCCTCTCCACGGGGCCCTGGCCATTTCTGTTATGTAGTACACAATGTTTTCACGTCTCAAAGTCCTACACATTGAGCCATAAAGACAAACATGAGTGATCTTGTATCTTCTGGGGCTTTATAGTGTTATAAAATATGTTTTATGTTCCAATCAGCGGCAACAATTTATGAACAGAGAAGGCTCGAAAAGATATAACATCAGACTATGTATTTTAATATAGTTTGAGAGGACTGTAATGCCTTGAATGACACTTGCTCTCAGCACACATGGAAAATGAATAGTAATGCAGCAGAGATGGATGGTTTATTTCATTGGGAAGGGGCTTCTATGTGAAGAGTTTTATGAGCGTTATAGACAATAACTAGTTGGCTTAAGGAAGACAATTTATTGACCATGTGGCTACCTCTTCCTAGAGTGCTCACATTTTCTTAGTGCCTTGCTTGTGAAATTTGTTAGCATCAATTCCAAGAGGTTTGGTTTTTTTTTTTCCCCTCCTGTAAGTATTAAAATTAGAGCCGGAGTTAGACACCAGCCATTTTTATTAATGTTTCATTTTATTTACACAATGTATCAGTTATAAGAATGTATTAAAAAGTAACACCGAAATGATCTATTTTATATGCAACTCCTCCGGGGAATGAAAATAAACCTGCTCGGAAGTGGAATCAAGGCGGGTGTCAGAAAGGAGTTAGAGCAACTCTTGGTTGAGTATTGGTCATGTTTAAGCATCCTGTTTTTAAGATTACACTGAGTATTTATTGCTAGTGCTGGATTTTTGTGAGTTCAGCATGTTTTGGTAAATCATCCTCAAAGCTTCTGCTGTAATTCAGCTTTGGCTGCAAGGCATGATATGCAAAAGGATGCTCAGGCTGGTGGCGGCTCAGGGGCTTGGCTCTACCCATCAGAAAGAGCTGTGGAGTCCACAACAACCAGCCTGTACGTCTGCTCCCGTGCTCAGACTCTGTGCAGACCCAGACACAGGTAGGTTTTACCAACCCACACCTGGGTATCTTCTTGCACACAGCTGTCTCGGACGTTTGTTGTGCCCAAAACACCACCAAACGCTGCTTCCAAAAGTCCCGTGATGGGAGAAGAAGCCATGACCCCATTCTCAGACCAAAAGTGCATTTTTTAGGCACCACATTAGTGGGGGAAAATCTGGAAAATGTGCTTAAAGCTTCCTCGTGAGAAAGCAGGGAGGGAGATGAAAGCAGGGAGGAAACATTTCTTCATGGAGATGGTCATTGGAATGGGCTGCCCAGGGAAGTGGTTGAGGCACCATCCCTGGAGGTGTTTAAAAGATGGATTGACGTAGTCCTTAGAAATATTTAGTTTAGTGATTTTTGTCAGGGTTAGGTTGATGGTTGGACTAGATGATCTTTAAGGTCCCTTCCAACCTAGACAATTCTATTATTCTATGAGAGCAGCCAATCTTGCTTTCAAAGCAGGTTAGAGTCTCCAGAAAGAACCAGCTTATGATTTGCTTAATGCTGGGCACTGCAGCTATAATTTCCCAGTCTGCAGTGAAGCAGAAGAGAAGGTGGGTTGTCTCCACAAAGGGGAGAGGATTTGGAGGCTGAAGAGTCACTGCATGGGCAGGGGATGGAGGGATGAGCACGGTTCTTGCCCAGCTGGGCTTGCTGAAACCTCCTGCCCAGAGAAGCTGCCCCATCCCTGGAGGTCTTCAAGGCCAGGTTGGATGGGGTTTTGAGAAACCTGGTCTACTGGGAGGTGTCCCTGCCTGGGACAGGGGGTTGGAATGAGATGATCTTTAGAGTTCTGTCCAACAGGAGCTTTTGCATTATGAGAGCAGATCCAGGAGCTGTTGATGGCTCCAGGGTCCTCATACAAGGGCACCCAAAGTCTCACAGAGAGCCCTTGGTTCCCTTTGAGGCAATGCCAGAGGTGAATGATTCATTCCTCAATATCCCCCTTATTGTAACTCCTGATTTATTTTTACTCCAAGAGTTTTATTAATGCTGTTGACTCTCCTGTGCTTAGTACATGCCCCTCCACGGTAATTAAGCATTAGCTAATATCTGCTCATTGAAAACCATAAGAGAGCTTTATTATCAGGCAGGAAAAGACTGCATTGATTTAGAAGACACGGTTCACATGGTAATTTCCGTGCCACCTTAAAAATCACTGCAAAGTGATCTCTGGAAAGTAATAAACAAGATGCAAAATCACCATGATATCATAAATCACGCTGAACTCACTTGATATTAATAACGACTATGCCATGGATCCATCCTGGGGAATTGCTTTGTAAGTCAGCATCAATGTCCCATTATTTTAAAGTGGTACGAAAGTAAAGGGGAAAATGGGATTCTTTATAGGAAATGTGGGATTTTATTAAGCTCTCCTGCGTGGAGAGGAAGGGGAGTGCACGGGTGTATCTAGCGGTAACGACATCTGCTCAGGATGATTTGTCCTTTCAAACCTGTGTCACCCACGTTCCCCTCTCCATGGAACAGCCCGTCCTTAAAACCAGGGCAGGAGAAGCTGAGCCAGAGAAAAATCATCAACAAGCATCAACCTTCTCGTTCCAGAGCCCGGGACAGGGAAAGGCCAATAGATGTGTTTTTCCCTCTGCCTTCCTCCGATGCAGCCCCATCTCCCGGGGTGTCACGAGGAGTTGGGAGCTGAGGAGGTGGATTAGACCCTTCTGGCTGGCATGCAGTGAATTATGTGTTAGCTCTACATACAGCCGTTCATTAGAGATTTACCAGCTGCTTTTTGCCTAAATATTTGCTTAAACCCTCAGCATATTTCATTCCATAGATTATTTTTTTCCTACCAGTTATGAATCAGGGCTAAAAGCGTTTTAGAAAGAAAACACACTTTGCTGAAGTCAGATGATGCATTCAATCAAAACCCATGAGAAACTTAAGTTGGAAGTGGGAAGGGGGTTAGTGTTCACAGTGTTGGTAAGTCAAATTTTTCCAAATTTTGTCTGGTACCAGGGACTGGGACGAAGTCACACAGGACAGACACAGCCGAAGCAGAGATGAGCTCATTTCTGTGATTTTCAGCCTCTTCTGCTCCAGCAGAATCAATAAGAAAGATGATTTTTTTTTTTTTTTCACTGTTTAATTTTTCCTTTTCGGTAGTATAAGCCAACTTTTCTGCCATTCCTACACAAGAAAGGAGTAAATTTTGCCATCAGTCTGGGAACACTTCTCTAACAGCACTGGAGCTCTCGGGTGATGCCAGGCTTTCCTGAGAAGGGTCTGTCCAAGGTGTTGGCCCAAAGGATGGTGGGGATCACTGTAGCCAGGGATATGGGAATTCTACTCCATTTTATCTCTTTATTTAAGTTTTGTTTCTATTATAAAGTCAACATTTCAAAATTGCACTGAAGTTCTGAAATTCTGCCTGGCAGTGACAAAGAGATTTATAGGGGGTTGAAAAATCTGTCTCATCCTCGAGTCTTCCCCTAGAGTTTCCTAAACACAGGATTTTTTGAGGCAACGTTTAATTTAACTCAATTTTAAGATGTTCCAGGACACTTATATTGTAAAAGCTTTCCTTCTTAGTACAGCCTGAATTTTGATGCCGTCCCAGAAGAGCGAAACAAACTGAGACAATTCAGAGAAACTCCATATTCTCAAAGACTTCCAGAATTTACATCCAAAGCCAGGATCTGTCCCCAGGCTCAGGGAGGAGCCAGACCCTCCTCTCATGCAAGTCACCACCATAACTATCAGCCAATGCACCTGGATGAACCAAAGTTCTCCAAGGAGCTAAAACCTTCACCTCTCTACCTTGGTGGAGCAATGCCGATGCCCCCCAGGGGGTACCAGTGGGTACCAGTCTGTATGGCAGGAGATTTACCAATTCAAAGCAGCTGCAAATCTACTCTAAGTGATTTTTTTTTTTTTTTTTTTTTTTTTAGCAGGTCCTTAATCCACTGGGTTAAAAAGCTTTACAGTGAACAGAGCCCAGACCAGGACAGTCCAGCACTTCAGATTGTGGCTGCTAAAGCCAGTCATCCCCCTCAGCTCAGTGTTTGAAATAAATCCTTACATGGGTATCTTAAAGAGCTGGACTAACTCCCCAAAGCATTAATGGGTGTTAAGTGGTGTGCTCAGATAAGAGGACATCCCATTGTTAGGAGTGACCCATAGAGCTTAGGGGTCAAGTGAAATTGTGCTTATCTGCTGGCAATTCAGCCTTTTTTTTTCTTCCTGGATTTGCTGTCTAGAATGTTCTTCTGGGGAGAAAAAAAAAAAAAGAAAGAAGAAAGAAAGTGTAAACCAGCCCCTGTTTTAATAGGGGCTTAAGAGAAAGGTTCATGGGGGCTATTGGCAAAGCCCCCCGAGAGACAGCACTGTGGGGGGAAAAGCCAGGGGATGCCTCCCCTGCATAATGAAACCCTTGGGGCCACCAAGTTATTATGAATGACAGGGCAGACAGACCCCCCCCCCTTCATGAAAGCAATAGTGCAGGAAAAGTCCTTTTCCCACTAAATAACCAGCAGACAGAAGTCCCTCACTCCTTTTTTTAATGCACAGAAGTTGGTAGCTGAACCTGCAAACTTTTTCCTGATGTCTCCTGGATGGCTGGACCTCCTGAGGGTGGCACAGAGGAGGTCTCAGGGGACAACTTGGGCATTAGGAAAGTAATGACAGTGCAGTGCTCCAGAGGAGAGCTCCACTTTTCCACCCTTTGCTGGACTCAAAGGGTTTTGTAGCTGTAGGATGGCTTGAGGAGAGCAATGGCAGTGGTCTGGGTCTGCCTCAGCCAGGGCAGCTTCTCTGGGGTTAGGGGAGGACTTTAAGAGGGAGGTGACATCCAAAGAAATAGTGAGGTGGAAGACATGCTCTTTAAAAGCAAATATCTAACATTTCTGCTTTTGTGGAATGGGACTAAGTATTTTGAAACAAGGAACTTGGTGTCACAAGGGAAACAAGCAGCTGAAGTTCTCTGTACTGCAGTTCTCGGGACAAAGCCTAAAGGGTTTTGGTCTCTCTGAGGAATGGTGTGTGCTGCTGGGCTGCACACAGACTCTCCTAAATAACCCTGCCTGGTTTCCCAAGCTCCTCAGTCTTTCTGAGACCTAAATCAGCATTTAGCTGCCCGGGCAAATTCCCTGTCCTGCTGAGGTGGAGGGACGCTTTGCACTCACCTGCAGCAGGACCAGTATCTCCTTTCCTCAGATTTCTCTCCAGTCCCTTACTGGTCACCACACAGACAGGTTTCCACAGCTCCCAGGACTGCAGAAATGCCTTTAGACAAAAACAATCTAACTCCCCACAGCACGAGTTGAGATTTGAGATGTAAATGAAGCCCAGTTAAACGGATAATTGCAAACCCCTGAGCTCTGACCTGCTCTCTGCCTAACGAGCACACCGGGATGCACCAGCTGCATCCCTCCCTCATCGGGATCTGATGAATCCCTGTAAAAATATTATCTGAAGCCTGAAACAATCAAATGCGTGCTTCCCCCGGGCATTAAAGCACAATTTTCACATACAATGGGAAGTATTCAAACGAGTGGCAAAGAGCAGGTCTCTTCAGGGCAGTGTGCTGAAGGGATGTGTTTATAGCCCTGAAGGAGCCCGGGGTTCCCTGCAGCTCTCTGGTCTCTGCCCTGAACCCATCCAGGGCGTTGCAAAGTTGGGCAGGGAGGCTTTTACTGCCCTCTCAAGCCCGGGCACAGAATTAAGAATGTGTATTCTCCTTCCTTCTGATGAATAGTTCCAGTCAACATCAGCTGACTTCTTCCTATTGACAGATCTATGAAATACTTGCAGAATCAACAGCGGTAAAACGATGGCAACGCGCTGGCACCATAAAGCCGTAACGTTCGTGTCTATTGCAATCAAGGCTTTTAAAACCTAATTACTTCTGGGTGACATCAGTCATATATTTTCATGTGAAATCACGGTGGCATGCAAGTGCCCAGCAAAATAAAAGAAAACAAATGATGTCCTATAATAACGGAGAAGTGAACTATCATTTTTAATCTGGCATGAAAGCTTTGACTGATGAAGCTTAATACAACTTGTTAAAACACCTAACAAGCGAGGAAGTGATTAAGTATTGTCCTTTTGCCTCTGGGAAATGGGATCTGCTCTCAGCAAGCACGCAGTGACTGAGATAGCCCTTTGGAGCTGATTGAGCTGCACATAAAGTAACTTCTAATGATCTCAGTCCACTTTGAGCCATAAAGATTTAGAAGGGACAATATTTTAGAAATGATCAAGTTCCACTCTTTTTATTAGTGAGGATAAAACACCTTTGTGGAGGAAATTAAACAGAATAAATTGCTGAGGCCTTCTGCAGCTTCCATCACTTAGTGGCGTCGGAAGAGCGCAGCGTGGCCGGCACCAAGGGGGAGCGGGAAGGAAATGAGGGGAAAACCTGCCTTTTGCTGCCAAACTAAAACATGAGGAGTTACCAGGCTGAGTAAAATCCTGTGCCTGGCAAACCCCTTCCGATCAGCTCCATCGACCCCATGCTTTTAGAGAAGGGCGTGAAGACACCTCCAAGCCTCCAGCTCTGATACCTTTCCTGTGTGTCCGTGTTATCTCCTTCCCTCCCCATAGGGAAACTGAGGCACTGGGACACCTCAGTGGGGTTTGGGGCTGTGTGGGGCAGAGAGAGCTTGAGGCTGCCCAGGTTCCCTCTGCAGCAGCCAGGGTGAAGGAGGAGCATCCTCAGGAGGATCCCACAGATGGGGGTGCTTCTGCCCTGCTCTCCAAATTGCTTCGTTACTGCCACATCTCCCCCAGCACTAATTGTCCCCAAGGGACAAACCCGCCAAAGTTCCCAGTTCCTGCAATGGGCAACTGCGACAGTTTGTGCTTCTGACTTTTATTAAGGACAGGTTTTTGAGGAGATGTTTTTGGGTTTTTTTATGGTGCTTAAATTAAGTTTTCAAGGTTAATTGTCCAATTCGATGTCTTTGGTTCAATAAATAATTCAGAGACAGTTTATGTCCTCCCATGTGAAGATGCCTGCTGAGGTTACAGGCGCAGCCAGGCACTTCCTCTGCTCTGCTATTAACTAATGGGCTGAAGGTTTTTCCACCTCCTTTTGGAAGCATTTATGCTCCTCAAGGGGACACGTGACTGGAACTGAAGTTCACTGGAAGGGACCGTAGTGAAGACAGCCAAAGCCACCAAGCTCTCGTATCAAGCTCCCAGGATGACAGTCCCGTCACTGGCAGGCACTGGGGAAGCCCCAGACTGGACTCAGTGAGGGATGGGAACTGGATTCCAGCTCTGGAGTCAGGAACACAGGGATCAGGATCAAAGGCAGAGGAACAGACAGGGTCCTCTTCGGCCATCGCAAGAAGAGAGTTGACCTTTTGATCCCTCAGCTTTTATCCTGAGCGTGGGGCAGATGGGATAGAGTACCCTGTTGGTCAGGTTTGGGTCCCCTCTCCTATCCCGTTTTTCTGTTTCCGTTTCCAACCCTCTAGGGGGCAAATAACGAAAATTGGCTGCCCTTGGTTGTTACAGCAATAAGTACAAGCAAGAGCCTCTCTGCTCACCATCCCTTGGCATGGAGCACAGAAATTGGCTTTATCGTCCTGAGAAGGAGCAGTTTGCTCCACAATCTGATGTTAATTTCAGAGAGTTAGAGGAGGCCTGGCTAAAATGTAAAATTACAGAACACAAACCTGGTTCGGTTTCACCTCAAACGTACAGGGCTTTTCCCCGTTAATCAAACTCCGAGTTAACGGCATCAGGGTTCTGAGCAAACCCAGCAGCCCCAGTATCTAGAGGTGCTTCCCAGCCTCCCAGCCCTGCTCTCCTGTGGGTCAGTGGGTCGGGGTGGGCTGAGGTGGGAGCCGTGGCCGGGTCAGTCCCGGTGCTGACACTGCAATGCAGCTCCCATGCAGAGCTCCCGGCAGAGGGACATCGATTCCATGGTGCAGCTGCCGTCCTTTAAATAAAGGTCACATCACAGGGGCTGGCTCTGCTGGTGTCTGTGTGTACCTGGGGGGGAGAAAGCTGGGCCTGGAGTGTGGGGAAAACGCCCCACATTAATGCCTGGGGTGGGGATGTACAGTGGGACGGAGCCTGTTCCCCCCCCATACTCCATGCTGAGGATGCTGAGCTCTCCCAGGGCAACCAGCCGTGGGGCACAGATATGCCCCCGCTCTGCGACAACCTGGGGGCTCAGCAGGGCAAAAAAAATGGTTCCCGGGGGTGCTCTTTCTGTAGCTGTCTGATTACCCCTCAACCTATTTTTTGATCTACTGAGGGAGGGGAAAAAAAAATAAAAAAGAAAAAAAATCACCTGAATTGTGCCTGCTGGAGCAAATTGTGGCTACAAATATTCCCACTTAAAAAAAACCCAAGCAACTATTGGCAACCTGGCTCATAGCTCAGCAGGGCTTGCAGAGCAGCAAATTCTGAGGTTTGTAACCAGCAACTTATTCAGGAGGCATCTGATCAGAGCTATAAAAGGGGGGAAAAAATCATCAAGGCAACATTGTAAAAGATGATAGTTGTTAAATCTAATTTCAATACTGTGTGTGCATAACCTCTAACGCGGAGGCATCTAAGCATTCCAGGCATGGCCGGTGCATTGTAATTTTTGCATCGTTTCCCATTACTCACAAGATACATTAGATGGACACTGAAGGATGAATTATTCTTTTCAGCAAAACATTTTTGTGGAGTAAGTAAATTTATCTTGCAGGGAGAGTAAAAGGAAGAAATATGGCATTAAAATGTGCAGATCTGAGTTGAACACATCTCTCTTTTACAGGGAAACCATGATTTAAGTGCACTCTATTACTAATGTTTAATAAAAGCCATAATTCAGAATGTCAGGCTGAGGCTGTGTGCATTGAAACTATGATTTGGGGAAAAAATGACATGGACATTTTTCAGTACAGTAGCTCTTCTTTAAGCCATTTGTCTGCAGGCCTAAATTAGCTTTGAAATGTGCTTTATCTTTTCTAAAAAGGCATTGATACAGCGATTATGTTTTATCAATTAATTTTACCCAGCGCAGCAGCGAGGAGTGGGGTTCCTGGGGTGGGTGGGGGGGTCCCTGTTGCCCTTCTCCCTGGCACTGATGGCAGGTCCCATCACTGCTCCCCCCACATCGCTCTCTGCTCTGGGGGGCCTTGGGAAAGTCAGTGCCTGCACGGACCAAACCTCCCCCTGCCTGCAAAGGGGGTCTCAAGAGTATTCACTGTTCAAGGGGTGTCTCACTGGGCCCGTTTCCGAGGTGGAGAACCCCTGGGCTGTCTGTACAGTTGCCAGAAGACTATTTTGGTTGCTCCATCAACGTTGGCTTCAGAACACAGCACCACTGCCTCTGAGAGGGCAATTCAGCCAGCGGTGTCCCTCCTGCAGCTCTGTTAGGCAGGTCTTTAAGGTCTGCGTATCCCCATTTTGGTGTCATTCAGAGTTATCAGCCCCTCGAGGTCCATTGGACACTCATCACATGGGAGCTTCTTGTGCTCACGTCTTCAAACACAGGCAGTGAGAGTTACACAGGAGCCTGGGGATGCTCATGGATGCCATCAGTCATTAGGAATGCTCTGGATTTTTTTCTGCTTTCTGTTCCTTTACTTCCCCTCAATAAAAGCTTTTTCTAGATTAAAAAAAAAACACAAACAGCTGATCAGCACTTTGTCTGATCTCTGCTCTGCACTTTCAGGTGTGTGCAGCTCTCACTCACCCTGCTCAGCTCCTGCCTCTTGGTGCTTTGCTGATTCTCCTGCCTTTAAGGGGGCTGGGGCCAGCTCTCCCCCCTGCTCTGGGCATGAGGGCTTCCCCCATGGGGACCCTTCCCGGGGCTCTCACCCAGCTCCACAGGCAGCCACAGATTAATCTGCACCCACAGGACTAAAGGTTACACCATAATTAAATAAAAAAATACCCCAACAACTCCCTTTCCCCATCTTCCATTTCTCTTTTCCCAATGGTGCTGTGGGGCAGAGGGTTATTCCTTGGTGGGAATACCTTGATGCCGAGGGTCCCTCCTGCATCTGCTCAGGCTGCTGTGAACCTACCTGGGGCTGTCTGGTGGCTGCTGCTGCTCCATCCTTGAGAGTGTTACAAACCCATGTCGGGCTCACAGGACCTTCCCAAAGTCACATACACAGGTCAGTAACACCTGGATTTAAACCAAGCAAGAGCCCAGCATGAGTAGTGGAAGGGGCTGGTTTACACCAGTGGAGGATCTGGGCCATTAAATAGCACTTTCATTTACTATCTGACCTGCAGCTGGGACATTTATTAGGACAAACCAATTCCCCTGGGGGCAGGCAGAGCCTGGGAGTTTGATGCTGAGCCTGGCCCTTGCTCAGCCTCTCCTGGGGAAACACTACCTGCGAGAGGCTCTCCTCCCAGGCACCCCAGTGCCCGCAATTAAACTCTCCTTAAACTTTAAAGGCATACTTAAATGTGGTTTTATGGCCCCATTACTTTCTCTTTATAACCCGAGGTGAAGGCTGGAATCCTGTCCGAGACATCTTAAAGGTTATATGTACAATTAGCTGGTTCTCATCACGTCCTTTAATATTTCACTTCATAAGCCAAAACAAACGTCCCCTTAATCAGCAGGATGCCGGTGGCTGTACGGAGCGGGGGGGCAACTGGGGGCTGCCAGCCCTCCTGAAAATTAACGGGGGACTCTTCTACTGGGGAAAACGGTGTTGGGTGAGCTCTGGAGCTGCCTCGTGGTGACTTTTAGCTGGGATGCAGGCTCCCCTCTCTCTTTCCTTAACCCGTGATGTGTTGGGGCAGAGTCAGCAATGACAGATGTGTAAACTTCTGCATGGAGGGATGCCAATAGTTTGCATACTTACGCAGGGCTGCCATAAATATTAATGCAGTGCTAATATGGGAAGTTCCACCAGCTGTGTCCATTCTCGGGGGATACTTCAACTATTTATATTCGGGGTAATGAGCAAGCTGTTATTATATCATCAGGCTGTTGGAGAAGCCTTTGGAATAAAAGTCTCACTGAGAATTAGCCAACAACCGGAGCGTTGTTTGGAGCCACCAGACATCACGGGTTTAATGATGGAGGGGTTGACAGAGCAGAGGCAGGATGGGAGAAAAGCTGGAGAGAAGGAGAAAGGTGCTGAGAGCTGAGCTCCTGAGTAATTAACGCTGATTGGGACCATGTTTTCTTTTGCAGTTGTGGATTTGGCTTCTTCCATAGCATCCAGCTTCAGCCCTGGGAGCGTTGCTGGGAAAATATTTGATATTTATCTTTAGCCCTAAATATGAGTTGTCGGCCAGTGCTGGAGTGGAGATGAGATGTCACCGTGCTCAGGACTCGAGCTCCCATGGACAGATCCAGCTCCCGTGGAAGGAGGAGGCAGCTCTCCCCAAGTCCAGCAGGAGCTCAGATTAAGAAAAATAAGTGAAACACTCTCAAATCCAAACAAACACCGCTTGCAAATGAAGAATTCCCAAATTTCTCACACAAAATACCAAATTCCCAAAGCAGGCAAAGTGAGGAAAGGTCAGAGTTTGCTCAGCAAAATCCTGCATCTGCCCTGAAAACCATGAGCCAGAAGGAGCTCCGTTGTCCTCTCCTCTCTCCAAGCACGACCTGCTTGCTTTAATCAGAGCTGGCGTGAGGCCGCTTTCATCTGACTTGAGAATCAGCCCTCTCTTCTAGTGCTAACCCTAGATTTGTGTTGATTTTATTACTGTTTTGGACTCCCTCAACACAAATGACTGATGAGCCAAATCCACATCACATCCCTGAATGTATTATGCTCCTATTGTCTTTTTTTCTACATCAAATCTATACTTTTTTCAAGGCAGACTTCTTCATCCTTAAAAAAAATATGCTGGAGAACAGTTTGGAAGTGATTTAAATCCTCTCTCCCCCTTTTTTGGGGAACGATGAATATTTAATTGAGTTGAAGGCGGATAAATGATCATTTTCTTCATCCTATATGGTAGTGAGTAGTAAATTACTTTACCGGGAAACCCAGTTATAATTGCAAAATTGATAACAGAGGTGTGAAAATTTACACCTGTGATAATAAAGACTAGCTTTCCATCCTCCATCGACATTATATCTTATGAGTTATCTCTTGTGCATGATCTAAATATTTCATATAGGCCAGCAATCAGAGCCTTCAGCTCACCAGGTAAGAAAGAACCTGCTTTTATGTATTTCATGTGCATATATATATATATATCTCACACATAACAGCCCATTCTGCATGCACCTACACACCCTGCACAGCCCTGCTCCAAGGGTGGGTGTTCATGCACCTGAAGACTGATAGAGAAACCCCACGTGGTGCTGCAATGCAGGGTTTAGAGATGGCATGGCTGGGGGGGGGGGGGGCATGGGGGGCAGGGGGGAGGGAGGATGGAGCACAGTAACCTTGGGCAAAGCCAGATTAAAAATCACTATTTGACATCCCCAGACTCCAGGCTGTGTCCCGGGGAGATGCTGAACAAGAGGGAGCTGCCTTCCCTCCTTCCCTTCTCCATCCCACTGTTTGTTTTTTTTTAACCTCTGGAAATTGCTGAGTAAAGGGATGCAGAAAACTTCTGCTCAATTTTGGCCAGGGCCAGTGGGCAGCGTATGGACCCTGAGGGCTTTGGGGTCCCACTCAGAGGCTGACATGCTGCTACCACACTCCACAGAGGTGATGCTGGGCTGGTAATTAACCACTGCAATCAGCAGAGCTCTCAGCAGAGCGCGCTGAAATGAACCCTGCACAGATCGAAATTAATACTGAGCAATCTAATGGGCAGAAGTGCACTCGCCAGGATTAACCCAGGAGGAAATCAAACCCTTTACAGAAAGCTTTTGGCAGCAGGAATCGCCCCTTTAATACCCAGCAAGGGGCTGTGTGCTAACCCTGAATTAATCCCTAATTTGGGAAGATTTCCTCAAGGTCAAGGCTTGTTTGCTAAATCTGGTCACATCGGATGCTGAAAGGGCTGGATGTTACTGGGGGTCTCCGTGGCCTTGGGGTGGGTGGGGGGGTTGGATCTGGCCCCCCCTCTCCAGCACAGGGCTGGGGCTGGCAGCTTGTAGAGTCATTAACACACAGGGATTAGAGCCTTCAGCCCAAATCTGGGTCTAATCCATTATCCCCTTCACAGGGTATCGCTACAAACTACAGATAATACCATCCCTTTACTCTAAAAGAGACGGTCTGTTCCAAAAAAGTTTGGTCTGGTGAACAGTGCCACATCCAAGGTTTCTCTTGCAGAGGTGCCAAAGCTATAAAATACGTAAATTGCCTCTTTCTCCTCATTTTAGCATGTCATTTCATGCTTTTATATAGTGAGATATTTTATTATGCACTCTGTGTCTTAAGATATCATTACTTTTATCTTGGCCAGTTTATTAAATATAATTATATGGAAGTTCCTGTGCTTTCTCCAAGATTGCAATTGACTGAGCTGGATGAGAACATTGTGTTAACAAGAACATATTTTGCTGTACATGAGACAATCTTTCTTCTGGGGGGGGGGGAAGTGAATCATTTTCCTCCTCTTTTTCTCCTTCCCGATACTTTCCTTGAAGCTCATTTCAGTAGCAAGACACCGTCAGCTTCCCCTAAACTAAAGCAAGAGACAAGATGCAAGAGCCATTGATTCACCTCAGGGAATACTTTGGAGAGATCAAAAAGTGCTCGTGTGCAAGCTGTTTCCTGTGGGAGGAGCGTGGCAGTACAATCAATCCACGAATGCATTGTAAAATCAATGCTCTGTATAATTAGGGCACTCCAAGGGTAAAAAAAAAAAAAAAAAAAAAAAAGGGGGGGGGGGGGAACCAGAAAAAAAAAGAAAAAAAAAGGAAAAAAATAAAAGAGATGTTCAACGCATAACAGGACTCTTGCAGGCTGGAGAACTCACAAGCCCCTGAACAAACAGATTTTAAGTCTATTTTAGAGGTGGCGAGGGGACATCTTGAGGGGGTTGATGCAAAACCCTTTTTGCAAAATCTTGGTGCTGGCTGCAAGATGCTGAGAGCCCCGGGATGCTGGTCACAGCTGAGATGACCTCCTCAGTTCTCAGCTGGGACATCTGGCGCTTTGACGCCCCGACTGCTGCTGGTGGGGAAGGATTTTGATGGCAAACCCCTTTCGCAGCCATGAGAGATGATTTGGGAGGAAATAACATGCCCAGAAACCACCTTGTCTGGGTGTGGGGCGGTCAGGATCACCCCCCTCTGCGCAAATCCAGGCCTCCCCTTGCGATGGTGGTGGTGGTGGTGATGGTGGTGGTGGAGATTCTCCCCATCCCATTTTGTTCCCTGAGGTGCAAAAAGGCTCTGACCTCCACAGATTATTTTTTGCATTTAAATATTTCCAACCATTTTTCAGGGACGGAATGAAGCCGGCTCCTAACTCCCAGCTAAACACAAATATTAACTAGAGATCACGAAAATACAGTGGGACGCAAATAGTTTTCTTTTATATGGCACTAAATTATAAGTGGAGCCAATTAAGTTAGAAGACAAAAATTCCTTCAAATTAGCAGTCACTTTTGCAAGCTCTTGGTGAAAGCAATAATGGATTTTTGCTTGAAAAATCCACTTTGTGGGGTTCGGGGAGGCTGTCACAGGCTGCCGGCCCTGCCAGAACATGCTGTGGCTCTTTAAAAAAACTGGGTTTTTAAATTTAAAGGCTGAGCCACTCTTCAGCTTGCTTTTTAATTAGTCAACACTAAAAGATCTCTGAAGATCCAGCTCGCCCCCAAAGATCTTCTCCAGAAATTAGACTCCTGAGCAGGAGGAAGGGGGGGGGGGGGTGGGCAAAAAACCCAAACAAATCCTCTGCCCGGAATGGCCACCGTGCTGGTTAACTTTCCTCAGATGGGTCATTAGGTCTTTTATGGATTGTCAGCCTGGAGAGCCGCTCCTGGTTCCAGGGCAAAGAAAACTACTTCATATTAAAATACATGGCTCTTGTGGGACACGGCACTTTCACAGGGCTGCCTGAGAATTTGGCAAGAGCCCTGAAGTTGAGAAAGACAGATAACCCCGCAAATCACAAAAGGCAGGTTTTCATCAATAGAAAATTACAGATCCCTGGTGAGAACTCCCATCATTATCTATCAAGAACGAAATTGGCCTGAGTTCCTCTTAACTGGTTCATCTGCCGGGATCTCGCGGTGGGAAGGACCTTTTTCCTTCTGACCAGCCATCGCTTCGCTGGGTGCTTTAATTGCTTGAGAGAATAACTGTTGCTACAATGATGGGAAAGCTGCTTATGCCTCAGGTTGAATAAAAGCGGGTTTTTTCCAAAGGCTTCATTGACCTGGAGTGCTCTGACCACCCCCACGCCAGGTGGGAAGGGAGAGGGTCGTGCAGGGCAGAGGTGTGTTCCAACGTGCCCCTATAAAGCTGCCCTGAGAGCAATCCCCATCTGTAGGAACCAACTCCAGGGGCAATGCCTGGTGTCACAGCTGCATTTTCAGATGAGGCTGAGAAACATCCTCAGGGGGACAAGAAACACCCCAGCAGGGCCACAGGCCAGCTTTGCTGGGGCAGCTCTCAGCCTTTAAATCCAGTCTTTGGAAAATGCATGGATCTACCCCATGTAGAATATGGAATCTACCAGATGGGGATCTACCCCAGCTACAATGTGGGAGGGACACGGGGAAAAGGGTCCCTTTTCCTTTAGGATACAGGGGGCATGCTGGATGTGGGCTAACAGTGACAAGGTCTGTCGGCCACCATCCAGCTAATGGCACACGGGCAAGGACCACTCTGCCAAAACAGTGTTTCGGCAGGAGAAAACCAGCACGCCAGAAACATTGATTATGCCCCAAAATGAACGTTAAGGGTATGGCTGGAAAAAAAGTAGCACCAGGAGGATTTCTGGCACCGAGGAAATAGGGAGGAGGATGAGATGTGAAACATCAAGGCTAATAAACCCAGGGTTTAACATCCTCGTCCGGTGAGATGAGCCGGGGGGGGTGTGTGTGTTCCGTGACGAGGAGGCCTTTTCCAGGAGAGGGCACTCGCGGGAAACCGCAGCTCCCGCCGCTCCGGCCCCGGCCAGCGGCACCCGCAGCATCGCTCCGGCGCCGGGACCCCCCCGGACCCCGCATCCCTCTGGCCCCGGGCGGCGGGACCCCCCCAGACTCCGCATCGCTTCGCCATGGGGCAGCGGGACCACCCCCGAACCCCCGTATTCCTCCAGCACTGGGGCTCCCCCCAGCACTGGGCTCCCCCCGGACCCCGTATCCCTCCGTCGCCAGGACCCCTTCCACGGACCCCGCATCCCTCCGGTCCAGGGCAGCAAAACCACCCCCGACCCCCCACATCCCTCCAGCCCTCCACATCTCTCCATCACCGAGACCTCTCCAACAGCCTCCTGCATCCCTCTGCCACCAGGACCCCCCCCTCCCAGCCCCCCTCCCCACACCTCTCCCCCACCAGCTGCGCGGGGCCAGGAGTAACTGAAGAATTCATTAGGAGAAGCCGAATCCTCGCCGATCCATATGGATCCTTCCTCATGCCCCATCTATGCCAGGTGCATGCTGCTGTGTGCTTCTATTTGCTATCAGTCCTGCCAAAAAGAAAAAATAAATAATGAAGAAAAAAAAAAAAAAAAGAAAGATGATGTAGAGAAGAAAAAAAAAAAAAAAAGCCCTTAGGCCAGTGGTGCAGTGTGTGAGAAGCAAACATCGTGTATGCTAATTGGCTTCAGGTACTTACAGCAAGATTGAGATTTGTAACGTTGCCACAGATTGTTGGAAATTCCTCCGATAAGCTGACAGATGAATGTGTCTCTCTCATGGAGAGGTGAGAGAGCAGCAAAATACTTCCAAGAGCACAGGCAGCGAAGCAGAGATATTTCAGGCATGTCAACACGCCGGGGCAGTGAGAACGCTGACCACTCGCTGCGGGAAGGATGGGGAGGGGGGAGAGAGGGGAGAGTGGGGCGGGGGGGGACAACAAAGCAGCAGGCAGGCACAAAATGCTGATCTGCTGGCCTCGTCCTGCCACCCACACACTGAGAAGCAGTTTTTTGGTTTTTTTTTGTATGAAGAGCTCCATCAATTTGAATTAGTGCTGGTAAAGAGAGGTGGGAGCAAGCGGGAATAACTCTGCCGGGATCTGGCCCATGGCGTTCCCTGCACAGGGAGAGACACAAGCTGAGATTAATGTCCCAGCAAAGCTTATTGTTGGGGCCTCCTTAAGCCATAAACCATGTTTGTTTGTTTGGCTGGGGTTTTGGTGGGTTTATTCCACAAGTTTGAGAATTAATCTTTGCCCATCAACAAGGGGTTCACCTCTCCAGGGGCTCCAGCCCCACGGTTTGGGTGATGCTGAGGGAGCTCCCTGGGTGCTGACCCCAGCAGGGGGGCATCAGGCAAGGCAGAGCCTTCCCCACCAACACTCACCTTCACCCCAGAGTCCCACCTCCCCTCTGTGCTGTGAAAAATGAGGAGAAACCTCTTGAAGCACAGGGTTCATACATACCGGAGTTTTGGAAGCCCCGGGTATTGCCCAGGTCAAACAAAGTTGCTGCTTCTCTCTATCTACATTAACACATTTGCATGAGTGATTTCCTGGCCGTTTTGAGCGTCCAAGGAGCAGGAATGGTCCTGGGGCATTTTCTGAGCCCCCTGTCTCTAGATCTGGGTTCAGCTCCTCATCCTCTGAGAAAATTCTGCATCTGACCTTGAGCAAGGTCACTTTCTACTTCTGTGCCTCAGTTCCTCCACCAATAAAATGGGCTTAATAACACTTCCTTTCCCCCAACTTAAGTCTTCCTCACTATGTATATATACCTTTCTGGCTCTTGCCTGTATCTGCACACTGGGGATCCGATGGGATTCTTAATTTAATGAGCGCAAGAGAGTCTGTTATTATAACCTTCATGCTGTAGCTCCATCTTTATCTCTGCCTGCTCTTTGCTGTGGGAAATATCTCAGCTTTCTCTTTCCAAATGCCATGAGCAGTGGCAGCAGCTGCGGCTCAGGACCCGGGGATCTTCAGCTGAAGTCTAAATGCAGTTGACAACTGTATGAATCTTATAGCCCATGTAAGTAGCTAATGCAAATATCAACATCGTAGTAAGAAACACTCAGAAGCAGTAAGTGATGGATAGAAAAGTGATTATATGGACTTTATGTTGGAAAGTAAATATTTACTCTCCAGCATTGACAGATGCCTCAAGCACCATAGATCTAAAAAAGGCATTGATTCGCTCTCCTCCAGCCTCTCTTATCTCCCACTTGTGAAAATATCTGGCAAATAGTACATCATCCGCTTCCTCCACAGCCCAAGTGCCCCAGAGCAGCCCCTCAGGTAATTAGTTCAGTATCCAACAGTGCAACAGTTAACAGCAGAGCTCCTGCTATCGCGGGGGGGGGTCTCTGTAGCCTCCTGAAAGGCAGTTCCTCCAGTGATGCTGCTGCTGCTTCACCAACGCAGGGCTCAGGCTGTGGGCCAGCTCCTGCCCCACTCGACATCCACCTATGCATTAAAAAGGAAAAATAATTTAAAAAGAAGAAAAAAAAACCACACCAAGCAGAGGCTTTCATCTGCAAGAGATTTTACCCCTTGAAGAAGAAGTAGAAAAGAAAAGGACGGGGGAAAATGTGAGTGTGCTCTTTAAGAGCAGCCTCACGCCGGCGGCTCCCGGGGCCGCTCTCCTCTTTGCCCTCCTGGAATTGCCTTCAAATAACTTCAATGAAGTTGAGCCGTTCGGAGGCTGACAAGTTTGTAGGACCTCCTTGGAGATCAATTTAACCTCCTAGAATAATTTTATTTTTAGCTCCTGCTGCCTGAAGTTGCTGAGTCAGCGATGGGCGTCTTGGGGGGCTTTGCCGGTCCCGGTCCCGGTCCCAGTCCCCCTTCCCCACGGAGCCACCCAGGGACTTCTCTCCCGTGCAGAACCTCCAGAGATAAAGCACCTGGGGTTGTCCCTCCGCCTCGCTATTTTTGGAAGGGACACTCACTGATGCTGTGCTTTAAAATGACCCATGTGTGACCACACCATCATTAGCTGGGGGTGGGGTGGGACACCTTTTGGGGGCAGCTGTGGCTGCTTACATGGGGTGTAAACCAGCTCCAGCCTCCCCGCTCCATTCCAGGGGCAGGGAAGGCTTCAGCATCCCAAAGGAATTTCCCTGCCCCTTAAAGCAGAGCTGCTATTTTAGCCTCCCCTTGACTCTAAACGAGTTTAACCTCTCAAAGAGAAAACCACACTGTGGTGTTGCCCCCTTTGGGGGCTCGACTGTCTTTAGGAGACCCTGTTTAGCTGCAGGGGCATTGGTTGACATTGGCAGGGCACGTGCACATGGGCAGCCCTCCTGCCCATCGGAGCTTCGCCCTGCTTCACGCTGCACTGCCTCTCTCTCCACAGTTGATAATTACTCATCTCAGAAATAAATAATCACAAAGGGGAGGATCCGGAGAGTCGTTTGCAGAAGAAGGGAACTAAGATCACTTTGGGTGTCCAACAGAGCCTCCACGTCGGCTGGAGAGATCTGCCCAGGCATCTATCTGAATGTTGTGCTCAGTAATTACTAACTATATGACCATTTCTCTTTTATTTCATTTCTCCTGGTGATAACTAAGCGTGAGGGTCTTGTTTAGCAGCCCCTCATTCTCTGCTATTCCCAGCTGTTCTCATACCTAGAACAGAGGATGGGACCTGCCTTGAAAGGGTGTGACCCAGAAAGAAGCCACCCAACAAGAACACTATACCCTGAGAAAAGTGATCCGACCTGAAAAATCCTCCAGGTTAAGCCCAAAAGGCAGCTGCAACGTAAGGCTTTCTTCCAGGGGCTTCACCTAGAAGTGTGATTAAAAGAGAAGGAATAACAATCACATTTGCCAAGTCCATAAAACCATGACCTTGAGATACAGGTCACCACAACATCCCTGGCTTTGGTGACAGGGTCATGGCACAAGGGGACAACCACAGCGGCTTGGAAAGGAACCTTGGATGAGATCAGACATTTCAAGGAGAGATTTGCTGGTAAAGGCGGGTTGCAATGCTGTTGGATTCTGCTTTTGCTTTCACCAGGGCACCTGAAGCCAATGAGGTAAATGAAGTTATAGGTGTTCTGCATCCCTCCGGGTGGCTCTTTGCATCCAAATTGTGAGGGTTGGGTCTCAATACGTCCTGCACCCGCGTTATTTGCAGGCTGCCTCTCCCTATTGCTCTCCTCCTCCATCAAGTCCCGCTGCCTGCATACAGCCAAATAACTCCGGGGACTTTGATAAGATTATTCCTGGGAAGGAGGCAGGCGAAAGAAAGTTTTGCAAAACTAGTGCTTTTTTCCCCTCTTTCTTTTCCAGGTGCTCCGGTGCCTGAGATGAGGCCAGAAGAGTATGGGCCAACAGAGACATGTGTGTCCAGTTTTATTGTCATCAGAGCAGAGAGGTGTGTGGATGGAGAATAGAGCTAGGTTTCTTTTTTTTATTTCTTTTTTTTTTTTTTTGACTCTCGGTGCGATGCCGACAGCCTGGAGGGCTGCTGCCTGCAGTCTTAGGTGTACATTAGCTTCCATATGATTGCTGTACAGCAACTCTTCTTATCTTTGAAAATTAACCATTTCATAAGCACAGAGGAGGTGTCTCGCTCGCAACGTGAGCGTAATGCACCAGGCATTGCAGCACAGACTGCAGAGTGCACCGCTCTTTCAGTCAATGCCAAGTCTTGACACCTAAAGGAAAAAGTATATTCCAGCCCTGCCAGACGTACAGAGCAATTATGCAAAACTGTCTTTAAGAAGATATTATTCTCAGGACTTTCTTTCCCTTTTTTTTTTTTTTTCCTCTGGTGCGAGGCAGTATTTCACAAAGATCCTCACCTTTTCTTTGTTTTATAATTCAGTGCCACTTACAGTAAATTATATTCGTGGAGTTTCATTATCACGTCTATGCAAATTCTGCTGCCCTCCAGTAAAGTATCCTCAGACTTTAAGATGTGAAATGGTGTTGTTAAGATAGGGTGTAAGATAAAACAAAGGAAAGGCAAGCAAGGTGGTCCCTTCCTCTGCATCGACTGCACGGATGTTAATGAGAGTCATCTCCATGCACAGGTCTAGCATCTGGCTGCTATATTTATTTTAATTGTAGATATAAATTTTTTTTTCCAGGGAGAAATCCAAATGCCATTTGTGCTTTCTTATGACACAAACCCCTTATTCCACAAATTTGGAATAAATCTATAAATGAAACATCCATGTGCTTTTCAGTTGCTCCCTTCCCATTAACCAAATATTGTGGGATGTTTTAGGGTGAGACATGAACTTTTCAGCTTCATCTCTTTTCCACTCCTGTACTGTCCTCGCTGCCTGCTGTTGACTCCTTGTAGGTCGTTTCCAGCAACATAAGCAAGACAAGCAAACAGCAAAATTGCAAGATGCAAATGCCCTTCAATTTTTGGCTTTGAGTCAAAAAATAATAAGTTGACAGTAACCCTGCCAGAATATGCAGCAAGGGTGACTGCATCTTTCTTCTCGCTGGTGTGACAGTACAAGGGAGTCGGGCACGGGGAAGAGACCAGCCTGGGTTCCCCTGCAGCATGTGCTTTGTCTCAGATTTAAGGGTTTTTCTGGATAAAGCAGAAATGCTTCCATGCAGCCGGCAGCTCCTTTCCCCTTTTTCAGCAGTAAAAATAAAAAGAAAAAAAGCAGGTGATTTAAAGTTACGTTAAAATAGTAGTAAATGAAACACAAACTCGCTTTTGAAAAGCTGCTGCGGGTGTAGGGAAGAAATACATTTCTGGGTGATGCCTCCAGGGAAGGTGGGAGGGCAGCTGGGGACCCACAGGGCTTGGAGCTGAGACCCCAACCCACATTGCTCCCAAACACCACCAGGGAGGCTGGTGGGTCCCCAAATACTGTAAAGTGGAGTCCCGTGTGTCAGCATTTCAGGACAAACTCAGTTCCTGCTGTCATTCTTGGGTCTGTTGTTGTGTCCTGTTTCCTGCAGTGTCCCTTCACAGGTGGCTGGTTTGGCCCCGCTGATGACCTTTCTCAGGCTTTTCCTCCTCTCCTCCTCCTCACCTCCATCCCTCCCTCTATAACTGCTCTTCAAACATTGCTCTTTTCTCTCATCTCTTGTTTCTCAAAAGTTTTTTAAAATTTAATAACTTGCATTAGCATCCTTGGAGCTGAAGGGTTTGAGGTGGCTCCTCCAGTGTCCTCCCTTCTCTCCAGAGAGTGACAGCTTCCCACCACTGCTGTCCCCTGGCACCAGGTGTGCACAGAGGCTGGCTGTCCCGCTGCCGTGCTGCCTGCAGCAGTAACGAGGGGGACATCGTCACAGTGTGACTAGACTAAATGATTGCATAAACCCCTGGAGCCTTTGAATGTCAAGATCTGGGACTCAGCAACCATCTCCAGAGCTTGAGTTGAGAGTGTTGGGATGCTGCTACCACACAAGAGGAAGAAGCAATGAAAGCTGTCCATGGAAGGACACTTATCTCCCAGAATTCAGATTTCTCCCAGCTAAGCTCATCTCTTATTTAGCTGAGGTCCAGTTCCAGTGCTGGAGGCTCTTTATCTCCAGCCGAGATGAGACAGTGGAGAAGAATCTTGCAGTGAGCAGCACTTTGGGAGTTTGTGATAGATGCCGTCTACCTCATTACTGAACAATGAAACTTTATTGTTCCCTCTGTTCTATTGATTTTTATGTCTTCAAAGCATGCTGGCGAACTCTGAAATGAATATCTGTCAGAGGAGGAGGACCGCTGTTGCTGATCTGCATCTTTGAAGTGACTGTCCATGGATCAAGCCCCGGGGCGCCGCCACTGCCGTGTCTCTGGGAGGGGAGGGCTTCCCCAGCACCTCCCTGGGGGCTGAGAGTGTGGTGGGGGTTTGTCCTTCCCATATCCAGCTCCTGGCTCCGCACCTGGGCTGAGAGAAAGACGTGTGTACCTCTGGGAGGTACATCTCCTCCACCTATGGGAGGTGGGGAGGGCTCATCTGTAACCTCTCTGCTGGAAAAAGGCAGTGTTTTGGCCAATATCCATGAAACTCAGCAGGAATCATGGAATCATAGAATAGTTCAGGTTGGAAAGGATCTTTCAAGGTCATCTAGTCCAATCCCCCTGCAATGAGCAGGGACATCTTCAACTACATCAGCTCGCTCAGAGCCCCATCCAAGGCATGGGCCTCCCCAAAGTAGCTTGGCGTGGGAATCAAGGCTCCATCGATAGGGTCTTCATTGTAAACTCCAGCCTGGGGCAGTGCTGTGCCTGGCAGCCCCCCTCCCTGGGCTGAGGACTGGGAGGGGACCCCACATCCCCATCACGTTCTCCCCAGATGCTCGTGTCCTCAGTGTGTGCCCACCCCGCCGGCAACGCTGGATTAAATGTATGTATTATTTGTTTTGTGTTTGTATACAGCCCTCGAGTGGGGAAGCATTTGCCCTACGGTCTACGTGTATATCTGGGAACTTCACAATTAGTTAATATTTTATGCATAATTCATAAAATTATACTACATTTTCTGGGAATAATTAGCTGACTCTGTACCTCTAATGAACTGCAGGTTCAGCTATGACAAATCCATCGGGCGACTCCAAGGGATAGCAACACGCAGGTGCCTTTAAGCAAAGTTCAAGCAGCTCCTAAATTAACCAAAGCGAATCCCCGAAGATGCAGTATTTATGCACTGAAGCAAGAAGGGAGGGCTCTCGTCTCACGAGTCTCATCAGCCATCGCAGCCCAAGAAGCGTGCAAGAGAAAATAAGAGTTATTTACTTTTGCTAATTGGGAGCCGGGCAGCTCAGGTGAGACTTTCCTCCTTTGCCTTTAGTGGGGTTATTGCGTGGGGGTGCGGGAACCCCAGGATGGAAATGGGTGCCATTGATAGCAAGGTGTTCAGGCTTGAATCGCAAACTTCTCGTAAAATTCTGGTCTGAATTGGCGGAAAACTGAATCTGTCCGAGCTGTTCTGGTTCTTAAACTAGGAAGGGAGCAATCTGGCCAAAATGCTCCGTTCCACAGCAGCTCTCCTGCCTCTGCGGGTGGGGGGCTGCCTTTGCCCCAGGGGACTCAGCCTCAGCACAAACCCCCTTTGGGGCTGCCCACAGAGGCGAAGCTGGCTCTGCTTTGGGTTAGACACCCCATTAAACACAGAGAAGTGACCCCAAGGCAGGAGAGCATCTTCTCCTGTCCTGCTCAGCCTGGCTGCTCCTTCTGACCCGGCATCAGCCCCACATCCAGGTGACACGATGCCAGATGCTGGCAGCATCTCCAGGGCACGCACCTCTCCTCCCAGCTCCCCAGCTGCTTCCTGCTCACGGGTGTGGGCAGAAACAAGCTCCTCACTGAAGATGACCCCAGAAAGCTGGAGATCTAATACACTTCTGGCAGTAGCCTAAAATATTGAATTTTCCCTCGGCAGCGTGCTGCCTGAACGAGGAGGGAAGGCGAGCCCGTCCCGCAGCAGGCAGCCACGCTGCTGGGGCAGACGTATCCACCGCCGGTAATTGACTTGAAATGGAAGGCTGCAAACTGGTAAGTATATTAACTTCACGTGCCTCTCTGACATTTCTTAAAAAAATTAGATTTTCCACTCTGTCGTAGGTCCAAAGGAAGACCCAGAGCAAAGCTGCGCGTGTCAGGGGGTGAGCACATTAAGGCAGCCGCTGGTGACACCTGTCTGGTTGAGTTTAGGCTGACAAAATTCAGCAGAGAGACCTCGGTGGAGGGAAAAGGATGCTCAGGAGAGGCAGGGCTGGCGGGGCCCTCCTCAGAAGCACACCTCATTTTTTTTAAATAGGTTATAACTCAATTACAACTGCAAGGGTCTCCATTCCTGACAAGTTTTTCCATAATCTTAATTTGATCTCATGTCAGAAGGGTACCTTCCCCTGATAACCAAGCCCAGCTAAGAGTTTAACTAGAATAATAGCTGATTAAAAGGGGTTAATAGATACACCTCAAACAGAAGTAAATTAACGGGAGACGCTGTCTGTTGGCTAATGGGATCAGAACAGTATTTGTTTAGTTTATGAATGATTAATCTCCCTCTCTCGGCATTCCTCAGATGCTAATTGCACTTAGGGAGCCCGTGTTTGTTTTTACAAGAGCTGGAGGTGGCAGAGGGAAGGCGATGGTTGGCCCAAAGGGGAGACCATTGGCCCCGTGTAATGGGCTCTTGGCACGGCCTGGGGGGGCGGTACCGGTAAAACCACCCTAAACCAGACCTGACCCCAGGCGTGTGAAACTCTTGAATTAAAGATATTATTAAAGTCATTTTGGGGTATTTTATTAGAAAAATTGTAAAGTGCCCAAGCTCACCGAGTGCCAAGACTGGTCTCGCCCTCCTGCCTGGACAGCGGGGGAACTTCACACCGCAAACCCACTCGGATTTTCCCGTGGAAATACTCCAGAGCGATCAGAGAAAAGCTACAAGAAAGGCTGAAGGAGGGAAACCACTTCTCCTGGCAACTTTTGCATTTGACAATTCAAGGCGGGGGAGCAGGAGCATTTGTCAGAGGCGCTGGGAGGGAAGGAGTAATTGCCTGGAAGCAGCCACAGATGCGGGGCTCACTCCAGCTGCCGCTGCGTCGCTGCGAGGGAACCACATCCTTTTCCTCTCTACACACTTGTCAGCATTTTAATCCTCCATTATCTTTGTACCTAACAACACAAATGTGCTACCTCAGCCATACGGTGAATTTACTAGCAAACAAACCATTTTAAACAACGGCAACAACAACAAAAACAACAACAAAAATGTTTTTCATCCCAAACTTCAAAGAATGAAGCGTTTTCTAAATAAAGCCCTGCCAAGCGGGGGCCCCCAGTTCAGCCAGTACCAAGGCACTTTCCACCAAAGCCAGCTGGCACCATCCAGCTCAAACTTCTACCATGATTGCAAAGGGCTTGTTGAATTTGGAGCCAGGAGGAGATGTTTTGGAAGGAAGGTAACCATCCCTAGTGCAGCATCCTTGCCATATGGGTCACATTGTTTTTGAAGCTATTGAAGTCATTTGCAGAGATGAAGGTACCTGGGGTCACCAAATCACTGTGATTCTTTGCTCAGTTTAGTTTTACACGTCCCAGGTGATGGTGGGGTATGACTTTATGGATGATTAGGGCTCAATGCTGAGAAAATTTTTGTGGTAGAGAAGATTGGGGTGCTCAGTCTGTGGTCATGGTCTTCTGGTCCTTGACTTTACCACGGGATGGGTATTTGAAGGACATGAGGAGTGTGGGGAAGACCAAGCCAACACCACTTCTGCACAAGACCTTTTTTTTGAAGTTTGGGATGAACTGAAATGATCTGAGGGGAATCTCATTTTAATCTCAAAATTCTATTGTTACCAAAATTGCATGCTAAGAAACAGGATACTCTTTTACTATTCTCCATAAATAACGTTGCTTTGTACTGTTCCCAGGTATTCCATTCATCACTGTATCATACAGAAAGCCTGAGCTGAATAAAACCTTCTGAAAGAAGATGAGGAGACGCACTCTGCCTTATAGATTATTTTACAGTTACTGAAACCATTCGTTTTCTCTGCCTGCTTTCCACAAACGTGGAATATAAACCATACACCAGGAGGCGTGACTTCTACTTTTTGCCAAACAGCATTGAAATAAATTCCTTATTAAGGGAGTCACCTAGAAATATTGGTTTTAATAATAAATTACTGGGTTATTGCTTTTCCAGCTTGGTGGTGCCAGCAGCACTCCCCCAGGCTGGGGGAAGCTCCAGCAAAGCAGGTTTTGGTCAAGGTCTGATGGAGGGCTCAGAGCAGGGGCAGGGTGTGGGTACAAAGCCCTGAGAGCCTTTGCAAAGCCTGGGTGGGGGGTCCAGGTGCTGTTTGTTACTGGAATATGAGAGCAGATGGGAAGCAGAGAAACACCAGAGCATTTATTAAACACCCCCATGTATCACCAGAGCATTTATTCATGGCAAAACCTCTGGCCACGGTGTTTATAAACCCAACGAGACACTTATGAGCTCGTGAAGGATGCAGGGACACAGCATCCAGCCAGCTCATCCCTTTTTCCTGCAGATCTGCAGGGACTATTGCCTGCAAAGGGATGAGGACCTCGTGCCTGGAGGTATGAGAGATATAAACAAATGTGGGTGCAGGCACAGTGTGATTGTACAAAAAGCACAGAGTCTGTGCTGGCCGCTTCTCTACAAACTATTGAACTCACCCAAAGGCAGCGCTGGAAGGTGGCAGCGGGTCTGGTGTGCAGTGACTGAGCTTTGGGATCCTGTGGATGGTGACCAGGGGGAAGCGGGGGTGATGGGTGTTTCTCAGGAGGGGCTGGTTGAGTAAGAAGTGCCCTCCAGCCCCTCTCCCCCAGGCTGAAGACCCACGTCTGCAGCTGAAACAGCCTTTGGTCCAGCCTAGAGCAGCATCTTGAAAATATTCCGGCTGTTGCAGGTGCTTACAGCTGCAAGTAGATGCCTGGTGAGATTTTCAGAAGCACCTGGGCATGTAAAGCACCTCATTCCCAGCCCAAATGCCACCAGGTGTCTGCCTGCATCATTAAACACTTAATTGCCTCTGAAACCCAGCTCCTGGGAGCGGGGCGGATGCTGGTGCCCAGGGTTGTGCCCAGCTGGCTGCCCCACGGCACAGCTCCCGGGGGACATGGGAGCCCTCGGCTCCATCCCCACACCCTTGTGCCTGGTGGGATTCTCCTGCCTCAGTTTCCTCATCCATCAGCTAAATCATCCTCATGCCTTTGGGAAGCCCTTTGAGATCCTCCACCGCCGAGCCATGTCGCAGAGAGAGCTGGTACCAAAGGGCTGATTATTCCAGTTATTGCTAAAAAAACCCAAACCCCTTTGCCTGCAAACCTAGAGCACAGCATGGCACCGACTCCAAAGGATGAAAACACGTCCTGGCAGAGGCTGTCAGGAGCTGCCCTTTGGCTGTCCCTGTTTCTGACTCGGCCTTGCACAGAGGGGCTGCAGGGCAAGGAAGTTTTTGCTCCTCGTGCGGTGACGAATGGCCTGGCCAGGTAACAAATTCCAGGCTGGAATGTGCCTCCTCAGCAGCCCAACTACGTGTGATTGCAATGGGCATTGCATTAATTTGTGAAATGTCGTTTTTAAATTGGTTTTACAGTTCACTGGGAGTGTGAGGCTGCAGCCTCCATAGCGAGTGCCGCTCGCGCGGGACTGGAGGAAATAATACTTAGAATAATCCCAGAAACTGGTCTGTGGTGCTGACCCCGCCACGACTGGGCCTGGCAGCGAGGAGCAGGGACCACGTCGGGGGTGAGTTAATAAATACAGCCAGCCTGTGAGCAGGGAACATGCACAAGTGCATTTTGGCAACTTGGTTGCTGAAAATCCCTCCGGCTGAACCCTTTGCTCCCATTGCCTGAATTTCACTCGTAGGCAACGCTGCATGATGGGACTTTGTTCCCAAAAGTGCCAGGCAGGAGCCATGCCCAGGGTAGAAATGGCAATCAAGGGATGCTGAGAGGATGGTCCCCAGTGCTGGGGGGACACGGCGCCCACTCTCAGACCAACTCGGGGGCTCGGGGTGGGTGCTGGGAGCTGCAGGGGTCGGTCAGAGCTCAAGGACCTGAACCGAGGTCATGGAAAGTCCTTCTGGCTGGGAGGAGTTAAGCACCATGCGTGAGCAACCTAATTGTCAAATCACAGAAATGACCCAAATGGCACAAATTCCACGCTGACGCACGAGCCCTTGGAGACCCCAGTTCACTCCTCCCCTGTCTGAAGGAAAAGCCCTTTCCCTCCTGGCAAACCAGAGTTTGCCCTGGTTAAATGTTAGTGCAGGTTTAGCAGCTGCCAGGCTCAGGAACAAGCCCGTGGTGGCCAGTACCTTCACCGTCCCCCGGACCACAAGCAACCTGGTCCCCTCCACGTCTATTGAATCTCAGCAGGTTAAAGCCTGGCCACACATCAGAGGTGCCTGCAGAACCCAAGAGCTTCCTACTCCACAGATCTGCATGTTCATCCTCAGATCTGCTGACCTTAGGGATAAAATATGTCTCTTACTTCCTTTTGCCCCTGTTAGTGCTGCACAGTCACCGCAGCAGTGATTTCAGGGCAGGAGCTGCTTCCCTTCCCATCACCGTGTCCCCCCGATGGGATGGACAATGGCTCCTCTTCATCCCCAGAGCCTGGGGAGAACTCAAGGAAGAAAAAGGGAAAAAAAGTCCCAAACAAACAAAAGAAAGAAACTAAAGCCCTTCATTTCTGTCTTTTTCTTCTTTTTTTCTTTTTTTTTCTTCTTTTTTTTTAACCTGGAAAATGGACTCAAGTCTACAAGCCCAGAATCCCACAAGGGCAGTAATGGCAAGTCACTTTTCGGAGTGTAATCACACTTGGAGAGACAAATATCTGCAGTGTGTCAGGATTCATGCCTGAGTGCCACCAGGCTCCTCCAGCCCCTCCGAGCCATCCCGAGGTTTTGAGAGACCTTGGCACAAGTCTGCTGCTTCCCCCTCACTCGTGCTTTATTTATTTATTAATTTATTTTCCCCTCTCAGGCAGACCCTGCTCTCGGGAATCATTTGCTCTTTATTCCAATACGTCTCTTAACAGGCAGGAGGCTGTGCCGATCTCCGTGCGATGTGTCTATCATTTTAGTCCAGGCATTTTAATTTACACTGCAGTAAAAAATTTGGCACCCAACATTTTCTACTTTGAGCCACAACAGAGAGAGGCTGTGCCAAAGCTTTGACTGTGCTCGATTCCCTCTTCCACCCGGGGGGTGCACGCGTGGAAGAAGGACCCCCTTCCTTTTTCGGAAGGAAGGTCAGTGAGAAAACCCCCCAAACCTGGCATGACAGTTTTAAATCACATCAGCCCAGGATCACATTGCTGAGAGTCCTCTGCCAAACTGTCCCTCTGTCTGTCCAGAGGAGCTTTGCAGCACGCAGGAATACAGACACTCTGTCCTCAAGCATTGACAGAGGCAGTTTCACTCCAGAAAATAGGGGTTGCTTTGCTTGAGGGAGGTTTATTCTGGTACGAAGGCACTTCCTAACCTTGGGCAGCCTTGAGAGGTGGGCTGGGGAGATCTGCCCCGGCGGGAGGGGGTCCTGGGGGTTTTGTGTTTTTTTTTTTCCTGCCTCCCCTGAGCCCTGGGCCGGTGCAGCCCCGCGCCGGGAGCCAAGCAGCCGAGGGGACTCCTGGTGCTGCAATGCAGGGCTGAGTGCAGGTTGCAGAGAACGAAGGACACACAGACACTGCAGAACCCGGCCCGGAGGATGGAGGGGGGGATCAGAGCCCTCCCTGGCGCCACTTTCACTTCCCCCTCTGCCTCCCCTTGGCTTCTCCCAGTTTAAGCCAATGCCACCCCTAAAGAAGCCCGGCCAGCAAAGGGCACCGCGGGCACCATCGCATTCGGGAGGTGAAGGGGCACGAGCGCAGCCAGGGCTGATTGGCACTGTCCTACATTGCTTACCTAATGCTTTGGCACGAAGCTGGAGCCAATTCATCACTGTTTATCCCCAAAACAGCTCTCGCCTTTGCCAGATAAGGTCTGGGGAGAGTCCAGACCTCCCCTCCCTCCTGGGGCCGTTCCTGCTTTGCTTTTCAGGGAGGTAGCGCTAATTCAGCTGGGCACAGGGAAAATGCACCGATAGGAACACCCTGATCCAAAACTTTTTAAAAAAACTTCAGAAAAGAGCACATCTAAAAAAAAAAGAAAGGTGTAAAGCAGTTTTCTTTCTCCCTCCTCTTGCTTATTTGTCACCCACACTGTTTTCAATATAAAACAAAGAGAGGACAAAAAAGAATCAAGAGACCACTGGAAGTGGGGAGACAGCAGCTTCCCCATTTCTTTTATGTCTTTGAATTGATCCCATGAATTAGGGTAATTTTGTTTTGCTTTGGACACAAATTCTCCAAAACCAGAAGGGACAAAAAGTCACAAATTTCCTCCTGAATCAAAATTCCCAAGAAAAAGGCTGGTTTTCCTGCTCCTCTTTCCTTACCTTAGTCCTGATTCTGGCTGATACCCAGTGGCTTCATTTACTCCTGTGCTTTTACTGAGCAAACCTCCCTGCCATAAACTAAGGCTGGCTTTTTTTCTACAGATCATCTCCAAAACCTGTGTAAACAGGGATTGAGAAGATGAATACACCTTCAGAAGACGGAGTGAAAGATAAAAGACAAGGAGTGAAGTCGGGGATGATGTATTTTTTTGTGTTTGCTGTTGCCCACAGAGAAGGGGAAACAAGGAGCCGCAGGGAAGAGGGTGAAGAATTGGAAGCAGCTCAATGGGTCGCAGGCGGGTGATGCCTCAAGGACAAGACCTGACTGATGGACTGCCATGTTCGTAATGGTGTGGAGGGTGATGGATGGTGGGCAGGGAGACTCGGTCCCATGGCTGGAAGGAGTAGGAGGGAGATGCTGGTGGAAATGTGAAAATCCACCCATTGGGTTACCCTTTGGAGAACATTTTTCCTTCTTTTGCTCCTTGCTGTCCTGATGGAGGAGCTGAGGTTCTTGGCATCCACAGAAAGTAATGGGGGGAAGGGATGGGAAAATGGGACTGATGACCCAAGGAGCAAGGAGAGGAGGTTGCTGAGATGTGGGACATGAGGTTTCTTCTGAAAGTACTTTGAAGTTTCCTAGGGAGAAGAAAGGCTGAGAAGGGGAGGAGGAAGAGAAGCCCTTGGAGTCTCCTTCTCTGGAGACATTCAAACCCCACCTGGACACGTTCCTGTGCAACCTGCTCTGGGTGGACCTGCTTTGGCAGGAGGGTTGGACTAGATGATCTCCAGAGGTCCCTTCCAACCCCATATCATTCTGTGATTCAGACACAGCAGTTGTGTAAGGAGTGACAGGCATCAAGGAAGCTCAGTGTTACGGAGCACAAGGGAAGTAATAGGGAGATGGGCAAAAAAAAAGGCAACAATAAATATTTCAGGAGCTGTACTGCTCCTGACAGCTGTAACAGGCGTATATCAAAAGCTCCTACAAACCCTAGAAATTTCATTAAGAAGTCCACAATGCCTGGACACATATGGAATTATGATACCCCTCATCCTTCCCTGTGTCAAAATCCTCCAAGCCTCAGCTACCTTAAAAAGTTGTTTATAATAGATCTGAGAGTTTACATCTTCTTAATGCTACCATATAGGGCATTTGCAGCTGGATATATTTGACTGATATAGTACATTCTTTATGGTGATCATTCCTTGATTAAAAAAAATATTTTTTCTGTGTCAGGCTCTTTCTGTCACTATCTACCATAAATCAATTTGTCACATAGATGGTAATAAAACAAGAGGTGTTTGTTCTCTTAAGCACCACATCCAAGTGGCTCTTGCAGCATGGTTACAGCCAGGCTCGGACGCTGGACTCGGTGGTCCTTGCCCTGCTGGTCCTGGGAGAGCAGCATAGCTTGATGGCACTGGGGGGTATGGGGAGAAGAGTCATGGACTGTCCCCAGCATCACTGGTGTCACAAGAGTCACAGTCGTGTCCCAGCACTGGAGAGCAAGGACTCAGTCCTGCTCCAGCCGCTCACTGCAGACCTCCCCAGACAACCCAGATCCAAACTGGAATACTGAAAATACTGGGGTGTCCATCCCTGAGCAATGCTGTGGGTCAGCCCCTGTGAACACCTCGGTGTATTTTAATTAGAAAAAACCTTTTCTCTTACTGCAATGACTGGCAGAGTCCCACAAAGCAATGCTGAAGCTTATTCTCCCTTCTGCATTATATTCTCAAAAACGCTGCTTTGCAGAAAAAATACCACAACACAAACCAAAAACCAACACCCTCACAGTGAATTATTCTTATTTTTTAAAATATCCTAGCCTAGAAACCTGGGACAAATTGTCTGTGCTGCGGGAACCCGAGTCCCAGCCTGGCTCCCGGGCCATCCATCTCCCACTCCTCACTTTCAGAGCTTCTCAAATTCCAGCCCTGGCATCTCTGCTCGTAAGTCTACTTAACCATTTTAATAGCACTAAATGGAGTCTGTGTTACTGCCCTTATCTGCTCTCTATGTCTTCCGGGTCATACATGCTTAGTTTACTGTCAGAGACAAGTTTTTACTGCTGTCAGCACTGCAGCGTGGCGGTACCTGCAGAGCAGCAGGCTGCGGGCTCTGCTCTGCCTCCCTCCTTGTCAAGAAAATTACCACCCTCAATCTGATTCCTGAATATTTGTCTTGCGGTTTCTTAATTGGTGCCATCAAGGAAATGCTGGAGAAAAAAATAAAAATAATAATAAAAAAAAATCAACGCTACACGGTACAAAAGAAAAGGTGATGTTATCTATTTACAATCCTTTTTGTGCAAGGGTAATAATAATTAACATAACAACAATGACTAATAATTAGAACTACCTGCATTAAGTGAAGGACAGGATTTTGTTTTTCTTTGTGCACATGCAAATCTGGACTGTGCTTTCCTCCTGTCACCGGGGAGGGGGAAAAGTGTGAGAGGAGAATGAGAGTCCAGCATCAGGCAAAACGCCTGCGCCCGGGCACAGGCAGAGGCTCTGGTCCCAGCCCCAGCTCCTTGCCCATGGCTGGCAGAGGTGGCCCCTGGCACACGCCTGGGCTTCCCCGCAGGACGCTGGGGGCTGTGCCTGCCCACTCCATCTGTGTTTGTGTCCCCCCCCTCCCCGGGAAACCCGCTCAGCTGCCTTTAACACCGTACCAAGCCCAACAATGCAGGTGGAGAAGACGAAAGATGCAGAAAAGACGCACACGTGGCTTCCTTCCCACCCCCCCTCTCTTCACTCCGAGCCCTGCAGGCTGGAGCTGCAGTTCCAGCAGCTCAAGAAAGTCTTTGTCAAATTAATAGATTTGAAAGTAGAAAGCACCAGCCGAGAGGCCGGGCACGCTTCTGAGATCGCCCGCTCGGGTTTTGCACCAGCAGCACTGATGGAATTACTTTTTGCTTTACACCGGCATAAATAAAAGCAAGATCAGGTCCTCTGTCTGGAAGATAAGGCTGAAGTTTTACAGCCTCCTTTTCCTTATCACCCCCCGGGCCTTTTAATACTTGGGGAGCATAACGAGCAAGGGGGAGGAAGCTCCCAAGGGCTTGTCGGCGCTTCTTGCCCCTCCTGCCAGGAGCGGGCTCTCGTGCCCTTTTTTCCTCCAGAAATTCCGAATGCCAGCGGCACCGGGGCCGGGTAAATGATCAGTTGTTTATGAAGGAATCATTTATTAAATCCTGTTTGGCTGAAGTAATTCCTGCCAGCGAGAAGGTACAACAAATTGAAAATGAATAATCTCTCCTGCAACTCGCGGGGGCGAGAGACCACACTCCCCGTGCCTGCTGCTCCTATATTTAGCCCAGATACAGTAAATGCATTCCTGCATGGAAACAGCTCTCCCCAAAGACCACTTCTGGAGTGTTTTGATAGTGGGGGTAGCCGGGAGAGGCTGCGGGATGCTCGTGGTGGGCACGGAGTTGCTGTAACCGAACCCCTGGGGCGCAGCGTTGGAGCCCATGGGCTGGGACAAATCAAATGTCACGGCTGTCACTTACCCCCACGGCCACTCTGGCTTTGGAGTTCTCTCCTTACAAGCACGTTGCTCCCTCTTTATCCAACGCCGGGCCTTAATATAACTTTTAAATCATTGTGAAATGAACTTTGCATTTTATTTCCTGGGACGGTGAAAAAATACATTGCTGCAGCGTGGCCTGGGATAGGGACAGAGACAGCTATTTATATCATTTCCAGCAATACGCCCTATGAAACATAAAGTAAACTGGAAAATCAATAATTATTATTATTAGAGTGTCTCCGGGTCTCCGGTGTGTGGGGCACTGTACATCCCTGCTCCGGGATCTGGCCCCCACTCAGCATTTACAGCCATGATGACAGCGGTGTAGCAGGGGAAGGAAAGGAAGCAACAGGGAAACTGAGGCAGAGAACTATCTAAAGAGAGGTTTATAGCACTGCAAAAGACCTCTATCCTCACTGCCCACGTCCCCTGGCAGGGAAGGGGGGTGTCCCAGCCTGCTGGGAGCATCTTACTGCAGTGCAAGAGGCACAGGGTCCCTGCAAAGCCCTGTGGGGACGATGTTTTGGGGACTGAGTACTTCTGGCATGGATATAAACCTACTCAGATGATGCAACTGGACCATTTTAGGGCGTTTGTGCCATGCACCCCCCTTCCCCCCAGGTTTGGGTCCCCTGCCAGGGCATTGTCCTCTCCATTGCTTCCCGCACCCATCTTCAGCACCCATGGGGCAGGGGGAGGCAAGAGAGGGCACCGTGGTCCTTCTCACAGGGTGCCCTTCCCTTGGAGAGGCTGCAGCTTCACAGCTATGGCTGGTTTCATCTCGGTGGGCTTGCTGTGCCACACACAGGTACAAAACCTGCTGGCAGACAGACCACAGAGCCCACCATCAGGCAGGGAGGAAAGGAGACACTGGCTGGGATGTGCCCAGGACAGCCATCGACACTGCTCTGGTGGCACTAATGCTTATCACCCTCTAAAAGCACTGATCTATAGGTCTCACTCCACCACTCCAGCTCCTTTTGGGTAAAAGACACCACTGGTTTGAAGTCCCAAGGGAATTTCAAAGCCTGTGGTGCTTGCACGTTGCTTTTAGATCAATCTTTGCTATTTTGGGGGCGGCACTGCAGCAAAAACTCACTGCCTTCTTTCTCCTCCAACCAGCTCCGACGTCCTCGTTGCGGCAGTGGGTTGGGGAGGGAGCTGAACTCAATGGTGGCAAGTCCACGTTCTTCCCTCCCTCCTTCCCCTGCATCCCTGGTGCATCCCAGGGACAGGCGGGCTCGGGCTGGCGCGGGGATGGGTTGGGTGTGCCAGCCACCCCTTTGCCTGCCTTTCTTTTTAGTGCCTGCACAGGAGGTGGATAATGGCAATTGATGTGCTTTTTCCTTCAGGTTTAGGTTTCCTGTCAGCTGAGCCGCAGATAAACCATAAACACGAAGAACAAACAAACAATTAGCCTCCCTCGGACCCAGGCGCAGAGGCGCTCCGTAAGGTTTATAGCCCCTTTCCAGCTTTACTGCCAAGATAAATCTTTCACCACCCGCTGCCCAATCAACCCCAATACAAAAAAGTTTTTGTTATTTGGTTTTTGTCTTGTTTTTGGTTTTTTTTGTTTTTGTTTTTTTTTTTTTCCCAGTAGATTATGTTTTAAAAATATTTAGGAACATTAAAACAAGGATGCAGACAGATAGGTGGGGAAAACAACATGTAAATTATATATCGATCTGGACGATGTGCTGGCTTAATTCTTCCTGTTGTGGGACCAGATGAGAGGCAGAACAATCTCTGCTTCCTCTGCTCTGTGGTTTCCACCACAGCTGGACCTCCATGTGCAGCATCCTTTGGCTGGTGGGTGTGTGAGGCTGAAGGATGCTGTCTGGCACAAGCACCAGTGTCTACTGTGTTACCCACATTTATTTTTCAAACTGAAGAAAAATAAGATAAATCTGTTTAGGAGCTGGTTTGTTTTCCATCCTGCATTTCTATTTACTCACCCAGGTAGTTTTTTTGGTCACTGGGTGGAAATTCCCTTCACGGTACCACTCGTGCATCACTGGTATAAAAGGCTGAATCAGATTTGGTGCTAAATTACCCATGGCCTTTTTTTTTTTTTCCTCGTATGACTGTGAATTTTGTCAAAACTTTGTGTGGCAGTTTCATTTCGTGTCTTTATTGTCCAGCGAGGGAGAGCTGGGAGTGCTAAATTAATTTCCGTGGTGAGACCAATAAATTCAGCTCTCCTGCTGTAAAAGATACATTAATTTTGCTACATTCCATTTTTTAATAGGCACAAAGCCACCTGGATAAATACACGTTGCACACAGAGAACAGCCATGGACCTGGGCACAGCGACTGTCAGCTAAAATAAATAAATCAGGCATTAGGAATACAGTATATGCAGAGAAATTTCCCTTTCTTTCAACTTTGGTTTTTAAGCAATTTTTATGTGAGGTGAGGGAAAACGGTAGGCTCCAATAATCTCATCTGCCTTAAAGACATGAAAAGGAGATGAAGAATATTCTTTGCAGTCAAAATACATAGAGTTTTTAATGCTTAATGTCAAATATGTTGGTTTTGATAAATAGAATAGAAGAAGTATTGATTTCACGTACCGTGCACTTGCACATGGGGCCATTCCCTCATTAGAATTTCACTGCCAGTGAAAAAACCCATGGACCATTTTGAATGGACTTTCTTAAGGGTAAAGAGGGACACCTGGGACTTGAGCCTTGTTTTCTGCGGGAGTTCAGGGGTAATTTTCTGTTGGGACAGCAGAAGTTGGCTGGAGATCTCCACTAATATGACTGTGAGAGCAGACCTGTCATACCCATTGGCCTGTTGGCTTTAGAGATGGAGAATAAAGAAGCCCAGCAGAGTCTGGGGATGTGGCTGGATTGATTATCCAGAAAGCACAAGGAATCTGGGTTTGGTGTGTGGCTTGGTGTTCCTGTGGCATTCCTTGACAAGAGCTGGGGGAAACTGGTGACACCGACCTTGGTCGCTGAACCTGCTGCTGAAATGCACTGAACTGCAGGCCAGTGAAGGGTTTGCTGGAGAGAAGGTGCAGATAAGACAAAAATTGGTACTTCTGTGGCTGTGCAATCAGCCAGATCCACAGCCAGTGCTGGCAAGAATTAATATGTGAGGATCATCTTTTAATGGGCTTATTGGAAAACCTTCTTTCTTTATGCTAGGAGTAGAAAGTAGCAAATCTCAGGCTAGTGGCTGCCCCAGGGACATGTCCCTCCAAAGACATCCAGCTCGGAGCTCTGGATTTGCAGGAGGTTCTCAGAAAATGTTAATTTTACCATTGTTCTTTGAGCCTGATTCTGGTCTGGAGGGGGTCTGGGTATTGTGTATCCATCCAGTCAATCAAAGATACACTGAACAGCTTTTGGGATGAAGAATAATTGGATGGTTCTTTAGTTCCTGAGTCTGAAAAGCAAACCCAGAGGCCTCCAGAGGCTTGCTGAAGTGAGGACAGGCAGTGATGCCAAATTATGTCTGAAAGAGCTCCGTGAACACAAGGATCCTGCTCACGGCAACACGTTCCCATTTCTTAGACGGATCTCTGTCCTGTGCTGTCTAGCCAGCTCATAGCTTTCCTGCCAAATTCTCCTCGCTGTGGTATTACCTCATTCCTCTGACAGAATGCTTCTCCAATTTGACCATTTTTCCTGCCCTGTCTAGAGGGTGAACGCTCTGAGACAAGGACTTTGCATCCACTGAAGATCCATGTTGTCCCCAAAGGCTGCGTGGGAGAGTGAACCTGGGCTCCTGCAGTGATTTCTCTGCAGGGACCCCAGGGACTATTTTTCTGTGTTGATCTCAGATGGTTTGGGGTAGGTACTGGGGGGCATCACCAGCATCTCTCAAACAGAATAGGAGAAAATCTATAGGACAAAAGGTACAGGTGTATTTCCTCCAAGCCCATAACATGGTCCCATCACTGGCAAGAGGGAAACAAAGCAGGGAAGTCGAGGAAAAAAACCCTACGGCCCCACTGGCCTAGGTGTGGCAGAGAAAACGTTGGGGCAGCACATGCAAATCGCCATGCAAATGAGGCTGGCGAGGCTTTGATGAGGCAAAGTTCCCACCACCAAGCTTCCCGAGGCAGCCCCAAGGCGGGAGAGGAGTATTTCACTCTGCGTGAGCATCCGGAGCTCAGGTACAAACCCTGCTTGCAAGGAGCAGAATAAAAAGGGCAATTTAAGACAAGGGTGGCTGTAAGTAGCAGACAAGAAAACACAATAAAAAGGAAGATTTCTTACCCTGCAAGTGAATCCATTTACTTCAAAGGTACTACATTTCTTTGATACAATAGCATAACATTTTTATTGGGGACTAATTGAGCCAGTGATATAATTACGACAGTAAATTAAGGCCTGAAGTTTACTTTGAATTTAGGAATAAATTCGTAAATACTTCCTTATCAGTGGCATGTAGGAAAACGGCCAGACTGATTTAGCAAGGAGGAATTCTTACATACTGGCCACCTCAAGAAAAGGATGAGCCTTCTTCCACATAAAAATGAGTGATACGTTAACTGCTTTGACTGCAGCCTGCTCATTCATTGCTTGGTATAATGAGTTTTACTAGTGGGTTAATAAAACTTAATTAATAGTTAATTAAGGCTCACAATCAAGTAATACCCATTTTTTGATTATCATGGCAGTGTTTACATCAGCGTGTGGAGCACAGGCCAAAACTGCTCCGTCTCTGTGGGTGCTGCTGTCTGCCAGCCAGAGAGGATCTGCACATGGGGGTTGAAACTGGCTACGATGGGATGCCCTTTGCAGGGGACCATGTACCTCCAGCCTCCAGAGCCACCCCTGGAACTCCCTGGTGAGACCCAGACCTTGTCTCTTTCTAGCTTTCCTTACAGGTTCCACTCATGCCCATCTGAACCATCTACTGGCCAGGAGAATAAAAAGGCAAAGAAGCAATGAGGCAGAAACGCTCTCAGTCGGTTCCCCCTTTCCCAATCACCATGCAGACAATTACTGTCCAGGATATCCTCAAATTAGACTAATAAATCCCACTCCAGCTCTTCCACTGGAGTAAGTTTTTTGCAGTTCAGTGATATCCTGGGTGTCTTACGGGTTGAAGGAAGCTTCAGCCACAAGTACACCCAGCAGAAACTGGATATTAGAAAGGAGAAAAGCCCATGAATAATGTGTTTAATGCAGAAAATGCCATCGAACTGTTTTTTATGGAAGTGTATCCCTCAGAAACTGCTGAGTTCTCTTTTATTATATTTAGCAATACAAATAGCTGAGGACTGTGTTTGGGCTCATTGCAGATAAAGTGCTGGAAAGACACTCATGGAGTGAAGGGACATTTATTTCTCTTACTGAGATTCTTCACAGCTGGTGAATCTTATCTCCAAGGCTTTTTCTTGGGAATAAAGCTTTTAGCCTTTGTGGCTGGGTCTTGTTCCAAGGAGCCTGAGAGAAGACGGAGTTATTTGCCACGGCACGGGGAGAGGGAGCGAGGAACAGCTGAGTCCTGATGCAAAGGGAAGAAAGAAAGTCAAGAGGTAATCACTGATCCCCTGAACCGCTCACTGGAGACCCGATTGACCGCAACAGCCTGAATCTAGAGAGAAAAAGAAAGATGAGAGCTTAAAGTGCTCTCCAAGACAGATATGATCTGGGGAATGGGCTGCCTGCAGATGTGCCATTGCCTGCTATCAAGATCTCTCTAGTGTTTCTCCTTGGAAGGGTTTACAGGTAGAGAAATAGTGCTCTCCCCAGAGATTCCCCCAGGAAAAAAAAGCAAGAGTTCAATGAACCTCTCTCCCTCAAGTAAGACAACATAGCACAGGCTTTGAATTTATTATTGTAATTACTACAAGAGTTATTAATATCCTTGTTTTATCTTTGTTAACCTTATCTCAAAACCAGGCAGGATCAGGGGATGGTATTGCATGAAGGTAGCCCATTATGCAATTTTACACTCCTGCAGATGGACCTGACAATATCAAACCCTGGCCAAATTTGGGCAAATATGGTGCCAGTCCCTGGCTGAGCTGGGAACCTGCTCGGAGGTCGGTGTTGGCATCAGGCTGCCAGTGTGTCCTGCTGAACATCACCTCCACGGCCAGGCTGCCACCGGCAGATCCAAAAGCAGGGCAACCTGCTGGGCTTTCATCAAAGGCTCATTTATCTCTCGTGAAAGTACATGACGTATCAAATGTTTTGCCTTGATTAACGATGCTAATTAAGCTAATGGATTTGAGTAATTTTACAATTGGTATTTTTATATAATTTTGTTTTCACTCTGCGGTAGCCAGAACGTACTGCCCTGTCAGCTTCTCTCCGTCATGTTCAACATTATGCACGGACATCATCTTTAAGGTCATATAAATAAACAAAGCAAGAAAGCTCTTCAGATTTATCTCGGCCCTCCCCCTGCCACCTGGTGCACATCCCCAGGGTGTGCAACAAAGCAGGTTTCAAAAGCATGGAGCGGAGCTGCTGAGGGCAATATCCCAGCAGAAAAGGTTGGACTTGGGGGTCAGGATGTTAGACGGAGCTTCTAGAAAGTCAACTCCAATTCTACCGAGTTTCCTGAGGACCATGAGGAAGCCACTCTGCTCTCCATCAGTAAATAGGATAAACCAGGAAGGATGTTGGCTTGTTGGGGCAGAGGCTATGAGTGAATTGTGTGACTGATACACACAAAATTTTGGACTTGGTGATCATCCTGGGGGTCTTTTCCAACCTAAATGATTCTATGATTCTATAGTGTAGTATATCTATCTATCTATCTATCTAGATGTCTAAGAGAGAGGGATGCCGAGCTCAGTTTGGACCATGAATCTGATGCTGAACACCCCAGGCACAGACCACGCAGATTAGGTGGCGTTGAAGGGAAAAGCAATTTCCATGACACGAGTGTTCCATACACATCCAGGAGCAGAGTGCAAGAACTGGGCAGCAGTATCGCTCACATCGAGGAGGCTTTAAAAACCCCGTCAGTTTTATGAAGTCCCTGAATCCCCACATTTGTGGGGTGGCATTTGTTACATTTACTTGTTTACAAGTCAACAGGAGAGCCACGTAACTACTGACCAAGTAATTACACTGTAAGCAAGTTCCACAGGTTGACAGGGTAAATAAAATACCAGGTTATTTTTTTCCCCTCTGCAAGGGAGGGCGTTATCATGAGATCCTACAGCTGCAAATTACATAGTAATTAAGGCTTCAATAACCAGGGAATTCCCAATATCGTTACTGAGTGATTCCCAGGAACAGGACAGTGTTACGTACCGGGGCTACCTGAGGCATGGACACTGGAGACTGACCTGGCAGCTCCAAGCACCGTTCCCAGTTTGGTTTATTTTCCAGTTTGGTCCATTGTAGTTTTGAGCACCTCAAAGGATGGCTTCCCTAACCGGCCCTGAGAGACTGGTGCTGCCCATCGGGAGGAGTAATGCTGAACTCCAGCCCTGTAGCCCTGCCCCATGCTCCTCAACAGCATGGGTTGCTAACAACCACCCTGACCCCTGGCTTCAGGCCCCCAGGAGTGCCTTAGTTTGATGGCTTTGGAAGAACAGAGCAAGGAGCCAAGAGCAAGAAAAATCTCTCTTCAGCCTTACTCAGCGCCCTGCTAAAGCAATAATTACATATGTAGAGCTACAGCCGAACAGATAGTACTGGGCACTGCCTCTAAGCTTAAATCTTGGCCAAACTTGCATAAATGTCTCATCTCTCATGCTAAGCACGCTTGCGAGAAATGGCACACCTGGAAGACGAGAAGGTTGTGTAGGTGAGAAAAAATCATTTGGGGGATTTTCATATGCTTTAGGTTTTGTGCTTGGACTGAAACAACATTTGATTACTCATATGTTTCGGGAACCTAGAAATCAGGTCAATGGGTCAACAAGTGAATCGCTAAGAAGCATCAGGGTGTATGCTCTGCTCTGCAAGAGGGCTCTGAGGGAGGAGACAGGAGTTAAAACTTTGGATCTGCCTGAACTGCAGCAAAACAGTCCTGTGAGATGGAGCTGGTATCTCTTGGAAGCCCAGTCCTCTTCCCAAGGTGTCCCCCAGCCACCAGCACAGTGGCTGGGAGACCCTGGGGTTTATGGGGTGCCCAGATTTCACACCTATCGGGTGAAATATGTCTCCACCTTGGCAGATGGGCCATGGCTCATCTGAAGCTGAAGCTGAACAAATTGTACTTGAACTCCTGCTCCGGGGTTTCACACACCTTCAGACCTATTTCCTGAGTATGTGCCACTTTTTTATGAGCAAAGCCCCATACTTTCCTTAAACTCTACAGCCCTTTAATTCAATTTTTAATTATTATTCCTTATCATGCTCAGTGTGTTTCTGCTGCACTTAGGAAACTGTCTCTTGTGGTTAATTTAACACCTGCAAATTCCCAAAGCTGTTAACCTAAATCTAGTGGATAGAGTCTTTGCCATACATTTAAAAGATCACAAGGTCAAGTCTACTTGGGGCTGAGCTTTTGCTACCAAGCACAGAGAGGATCTATTTTGCTTCATTTATACAATAGACCACCGTAGGCCTGATACTTGTCGTCATTTTCAGAGACATTCTGCAGTTGACTGAAACGTTATGCAACAAAACAAAAGCTCAGAAGTGAGTGCTTTTGGGAGTATTTCTTTACCATACCCTGCTTGAGAAGGACAAATATTGATTCAGAGACTCTGGGCACGTCGATTATCCTTTTAGAGAAAGCATGATAACATTAATAAATCTTGGAATTTTGCTCTTTGTGTTTCTGAGAGACTGTCTTCTCGGCATGGTCATGTGTTGAATAACTGATTAGGCCCTCTTTTATTTGTTTTGGGTTTTTCCCTCTTTAGAGCAGAGTGCCAGCTTGGTTGAAATGAATGTGAGCCTTTTTGCTGCCATTGCATGAAGTCCTGCCTTTCCCTCTAAGCACACGTACAATACAGAAAGGGTCACTAATCAGCTCATAAACCTCTATCAAATGACAAGCTATTACTTCCCTGGCCAGTAAGAACTAAGGCTTGACTGCCCTTTTTCTCAAAAATGGAGTGGAAAAAGAAAACCTTGAGGGCTAAACTGGGGCCAAGCATTTCAGATGGTTTTGGATGAAAAGAGAAGAAAATTTCAGTGCCCAAGGTCACCAACTCATCATAAATTTCTTGCCATTGTCCTTTTCATTCAAACTAGAGAACTCTTAATTATTTGTCTCAGAAGATCTCATCTGCCCCTATAGTTGACTGAGGAGATTCAGCATTGCTGGTAACCTGAGAGGAGGAGGAACTGTGAGCTCCCTTCATGGACCAGAGGAGTGACCTGATCTCCCTCTGAGAGATTTTAGCTCTTGACACAATCTCTGGTTGGGACAGATTGGCCTTTTGAAAGACATTCTTGCTTTCACTTTGCAGTTCTGGTTTGCCCTGAGATATGGGCTCTTAGTTTGCAAATGCAGTGTAAATTTATAGTGCTGTGTAGAAGAGAATAAATGAGTCTTTATACCAGTTCCTTGGATTTTTTACAGCTTCTATGAATAAAATACAAAGAGACTTGAAAGGCTTTATTAAATGAAGGTGGGTGTCTTGAGAATGATCAGTTATAGGCATTGTACTGCTGTTGTGAATTGTTGGTTTCAAAGCCTTTGGGGCAATCTATGGTTGATCCAAATGATAAAGGCTTTGTAGGCTGCAGGGAACTCTGAGAGCTTACACCAGCTGGGGATCCGTCCTGCATTCCCAAGGAGGATTAATACAGCCCCACATTTTTGGCTGTATTTTGGTGAGGGGTTGTCCCCTACCAACCTGAGAGAGAGGGAAAATCAATTTTCACACAGTTAATTGCTTGGAGTGTGGATGCAGCATCATGGCCCCACTGTGTCTGCTGGAGCTGCCCCTCATGTGTGGCTGGGAAAGGGTTTGTGGGCAATAGCCCTGGCATGTGCCCACAGCAAGCCACCACTGCCCCAGAAGCTTAGGATGGAATAGGTAATTTTTTTATCCTTTCAAAGGGTCTAGAGTCCATCTTGTCTCCATCCCAGGTGAGAGCATCTTCATCCATGGAGCTGGTTATGTGGGACAAAGCCTCATCCCAGGACTAATCCCAAGGGCAAGCCCTCAAAGTCTATTTATTTGTTGCCTGCACCATGGTGTAGCTTCCAGTGTGCTCTTTTCTCCTTTGACTTCATTTTCTAAAGGGATTCTTAAAACAGCTGTTCTCCATGCAAAGGAGAACTCTTCTTTCTCTTTTCTTTCTCAATGAACGTCAATAACTGGAAGAAATTTGGTTATCCCAGCACCAGTCTGGAGCAGGACCCTGGGAGCTGAGGATCTTCTGTGGTGCAGGGATGAATGTCCTTCCTGGCACATCCTGGGAGCCTGGGGTGGGATGGGATGGGATGGGATGGGATGGGATGGGATGGGATGGGATAGGACGGGACGGGATGGGATGGGTTGGGGTGGGATTCGATAGAATGCAGCAGGGCTCCCCACCACCCTACAGCTCTCTGGGTGCTGCAGGACTGCATGCAAATGAGAGTTTCTCCTGGCTCCTCCAGCTCAGAGCACAGAACAGCTTTTAATTACCCATGGAAGGAGAGAGCTCCACAGCTGTCCCATACTAATGATGACCGAGCGGCGTTCTCCACCCCCTTCCTCTCTGTATGTACAACTGGGTATATATGGAGAGAGGGGAGAGAGAGGAATAGGCATGGCATAAATTGCAGAGGTATATAAACATATGTATCTATTATAAATGGATTTATACAGACATATATGAGAAATCTGTTGGCTGCTTTATCTGACAAGGCAACGACAGGTCAAACGAACTAGCAACAGAAAGTCATTTTGTCATTTTTGCTACCAAAAAATACTTTTCATGGCAAGATGTGGAAATACCATCCAAAGACTTCACTAACTCTTCCCCCTCCCTCTATTTTTTTTTTTTATTAAGGAAACTGAATAATTGAAGGATAAAACAACTTCTCAAATGTGACACCATGACTGACAGATTCACATCTTACATGCAGGACCACTCTTCTTTCTTGTGAGGGAAATCCCAAACTAAGCTCTTCCTTACTGTGTTTACCTTCCTGTCCACATATACTTGAGGGTTTTTTTGTGTTTTTCACATTATCTCTTGCTAAATATATCACAGCACATCATTTACTTTGCTCTGTAGCTGCAAGACCTCTGCATGCCTTTCGCTTCTCGCAAAATGAATCGCTGTCTCAAATATTTAAATATAAAAAGAATACCATCATACAGTATACAAGCAATTTGTTATCACAGTGTGCAAACAAGGTAGAGAGGGGAACACGCTAAAGTAAATTTTATGTATAGCTACTGTGTAAATTTGCCTATTTCCCAGGAGTGGTATTGTCACTATTAATCGTAATAGCGTTTCTAATATGGCATATTTCCAATATTTTCTCCTTAATTAGGATTCTGATCATACCACCCCATTCCATCCCTGTTGTGCTTCCCCTTGGCTTTCTGAAACCTGCCCAGCCCTCGTGCAGGGGGTGACGGCTGGTGACACAGCACAGGAGCAGGCAGGGGCACCCCTGTCTGAGCCCTGCACACCCTCCCTCCACCACATCACCCAAGGACAGTCCCCGTGTCCTTCGCACCCCTCCTGCATGTGAAGCCCCCCCACGGCTCTGCGTTGGCAGAAACCAGCCCCAGACCCTCTTTCCACCAACAGGCAACCGAGCGGGAGATTTCCACCAGCCGAAGGGACGTGCTGTGATTTGCTCCTTTACTAAAATCTACCTTTGTGTATAGGTTTAGGGTACAATGAGATTGCTTGGAGAGCAACGCTGGAGCGGTGTAGGAGAAAGGGAACGAGACCATCTCCAAGCAGGCTGGGCTGTACGGAGTGCCCTTGACCGTGGCTGCAGAGGCTGCTGGCAGCGCTGATGCAGGGCAGCCGTCCCCGCAGGGATGCGCCTGGGGACCAGGTGAGCCCCACACATCAGCGACCCCGAGGCGTGAGCGCTGTGTTTGCATGAGCCTTCCACCTAGATGGTGAGCAAACTACTATCTTCAACTGCTTTAAAGTGCATTTTCCCCATTTATATACATCTAGCTTAATATAGACTGTCCTTACACCCTGCTGCTGTGACCTCTGCGAGACCCTGGTGCACTCACTTTGGTCATTGCTGTTTCAAACACACAATCCCCCAATGTTTAAAAGAAACGCAGCAAAAACAACCTTGCAGACAGGTCATGAACAGCCAGTCTCAGGTACAGGATGCTGATGCTGAGCCAGTGGAGTTTTTTGCCATGGGAAATGCAAAGCAGAGCAATAAGCCCCAGATGCAAAGAGAGGCAAGGGAAGACTGCTGTAGTAATATTGAGATGGTTAAAAATAAAATATGTTTTTGTTCAAAAGCTAAAATAAATGCTATAGGGAACCTTCACATATTCTCTTGGTAGAGGGTGATTTTTTTTGCAATAAGCTTGGCAAGCTCCTGCTCTGTGGTCTCAAGCAAGACTTTTAGCCTCCTCTACCTCTGCCTCCTCAAGCATAAATGGAGAACACCTGACTTATCCTGGAGTAAGACCCTCCAAATACCATGGAAGAGGCGTATAAAACAGCATCTTGTATCCCCGTGAGAAGAGAAGGGCAGGGCAGAAGATCTTCACACATCATTGATCAGGAGAGCTCCTCTGAATTCAGTGGAGCATCATCGGTTTGTCTCTTCTCCTGTTCTGTGCCCCCTTGGAAAGGGCAGAGAATGGATCATTCTCAGCCAGGCTTGAACCAGTTCATCCGTGACTGAGGCTACTCCAGCAGTTCCAGTATTAACCCTCCCGGGTTATAACCTGTCCTTAGGAAAGAGCTAGAGCAGATTATCCTCTTATTTTTCACCCCTGAGAAGTGTGGGAATGTAACAATTTATACAGCACCAAAAATAACCCACAGTCCTTTCAAATACCCAGAAGAAAGAGAATATTCAGAGCCCAGTAAATAAACAGGGTTGGTGTTGCTGTGACCCTTCCCAGCCTCTCTTGGTCCGAGTTCCCCATTATGCAGTAAATAAATAGCTATCTGTTTTATGGCTATTTTTTTTAATAAAAACACTTTGAAGTGCTTTGCTTTTCCTTAATTAAAACCACATCAAGCCGTGGATAAAGCATTGTGGAATGGCTTGTTGTGGCATTGCCTTTTACAGCTGGCAAGCAAATTTCTAATAAAATGGTTTTTGAAAGGAATATTGCCTTCATTCAAATCTCCTATAAAAACTACCCATCCATTAATTCCAATTAATGACACTACAGCATTTCCACTAACACTGGTAGTAATTCTTGGCTAATGGATGATTTTCAACAAAATCAGAATCAATGTAAGTTTGGACAGGACCCTTGCAGAATTAATTTACTGCCCCGTTGCTAGTTGAACCACAGCACAGTGGGCTTCTCAAGCATATAAATCACAGTGCTTTGAAATGGTTTCTCGGTGCTGTTGTACGCAGCCCCACTGTGAGTTTCCTGTGGGCTTTACAGAGAGAATAAAATGCAGCCTGTTGTGCTGTGGGTCCATCAGGTGAAAGCTGCCCCTATGCACAGGAACAGGGACATTTCATGAAAAGACCCCAAGTGTAGGGGATGGAAGGCACAACAAAAGTGAGAAAGGAAAACTCCCTGCTCCCAACAGCCCCAGCATCTTCCTCGTTGACTTTGAGTGGAAGAAAAGCAGCCCATCCTTCTCCCTGTCCTTTCCTGCTCCATAACTTGGCTGCCTAATTCCCAGAACCTTCTCTGTTCTAGAATCAGAGTCATAGAATGGTTAGAGTTAGAAGGGAATTTGAAGATCATCCAGTTCCCTGGGCAGGGACATCTCCCACCAGACCAGGTTGCTCAAAACCCCATCCAGCCTGGCCTTGAACCCCTCCAGGGATGTGTCACCACTTTCACAGATGGGGCAAACAGATGTCCTCTCCATCAGGTCTAGACTGTTTGCTTTTGCTTGGTTTCCAGGCCACTACCAACACCCAAGCAAGAGATCTGGCTTGTTTTGTCAATCAAAAAGTAACCCAAAGAAAACAGCAAGCAAAACTGAGAAAAAAAATCCCAAGAGCCATGTAAGAAGGAAGCTGTGACTGGTCCTTCCAGAGAGAAGGGATGAATTCAGACTGCAAGAAAGTCTGGGCAACCAACCGGGCATCTGCTGCAGGTCTGCAATACCCCACCCAAACTAGCTTCAACATCTTCTCCCTCCTACAGGTCTCTGGATTTCTTCCTCCTGAGCTGAAGGTCCACGTCTCAGTGGGACTGAGCTGTCAGGTTGGGAGCAGTGGGGAGTTAAAAAATAGGACAGAAATGTTATATCTGATTAAGGGAGTTGCTGAAAGGAACTCTGAATGGGACTGTGTCTTTTTTGTTCCTCCAGTTGTATTTAGGTTTTTTGATAAATACATACACACACACACTGTACGTGTGCAGATATATCTATCTATATATAAAATCTCTAATGTTTGCTGTTCAGTCGCCAAAAGGGAAGAGGATAGCCAATTACACACTGAACTGGTCAGGAAATGTTAAGTAAAAATGAAGTTCCTGTCTGATAACTTCTAATGAAAACTGAGGAGCAGAGCAGATGAGACACTTTGACAGGAACCATGTGGGAATAAGAAGCTTTGCCACACAGGAGTAAGAGAAAAAGTAAGGAAAAATTCACTCTGCCCCTAATAAAGGGCTTTTCCTGGGGGGCCCTTTCTGATGGGAAGGGTTAAGTAATTTTTTCCTCCTCCTAAATTTAATTAACAGCTGATCATGTTGCTTAATCTATGCATCTCTGCCTACCTGCCTGCTGCTCGTTTGTCCTTCCAGAGAAAGGGTGGTAAAACTTAAATTGTTGACCTTGAGAAGCAATCATTCTGCAATCACCTCATTGGAAGGGCTAACAGCATCTCTGGGAGCTCCACATAAACCAAAAAGGGTGGACAGTAGTAAAACCAGGATGGGCTTGGACCAAGTAACCCCTTTTTTCCCCTTTTATATATCATCGGTTTTACACCCTTACTGGTGACCTTCCTGCAAAAGGGAACTGTTGTGTGTAAGAGCAGAAGAAAGTGCAATTAATATAAAACTAGCTATTTATGTGGGGACTTCTGGGATGCACTAATTTACACCCCTTCCAGGATAGGAAGGCAGATCTCCAGTTGAACCCCACTGGCAGAATGGCATCATGGCTCATCCCCTTGAAATGCCCCCAAAATGCTGAGTAAATCCCATGGATGCTCATCTTGGGTTAAAAAAATTCCCACTGTCCACCTGGAAGAAGCCCAAAGAAATGCCTGATGGGATGACAGCACATCCCGGATGGTGACAAGGCAAATATTCAGACCTTTCCCTTAGTTCATTGACCATTGCTGGCTACTTCCAGGCCAGCGGACACCGAAAATGGTCTTATCGGCAAAAGGCTCAGGGTGATCTGGGATGGAAGGGCTTAAGAACAGAAAGGGAGGTTATTTATGCTTTATTTCACGTATCAATACTGTGAGGAAAATGCAGAGAGCAGCAACATGAGAGATTTCTGAACGAGAAAAGACACAAAGGCAAGCTGGGGGATCACTAATGTAATTCTTTTTTTTTTTTTCTATTTTTTAATTTCCCCACCCCCCCTCCAAAACATTCATTTTCTAATGATTCAGCCGGGCGATTCAAGTCAACTCCCCTTTTGTATTGGGGATTTAGGTAGAAAACCCGAAGGGTGTTTATTTTTACAACGTATGAGAGAGAATCGGCGCTCAGAGCCAGGAGCAGAAGGATGAGGAGGGACGGGGCACGAGCTGCTCGGGCAGCAGCCAGTGCTGGAGGGCTCAGCTGGGTCCCAGCACATCAGCATCCCTCCCGCCACCTCTAGACAAGAAGGCGACTTAATAGAAACTGTTTCCAAATCACAGAGCCTCGGAACCTGTCATTTTCTGGATGGCTTTATTATAGCTTTTTTCCACCTCGGTGAAAACCACCCCAGGTTCATCCTTGGCCAGGCGAGCGGGGTGGCGGGGCTTCCCAGCAGAGGTGACACCGTGCTGTCACCGACAGCTGAGGGAAACGGTGGTTCAGCTGAAAACGAGGAGCATTCATGGAAGGAGCTACATCTGCCCCCTTATAGCGCTGTGCCCAAACACAAGCTCAAAGAGGAAATCCTCTGTTGGAAATCCTCGTGGTGGCCCCAGGGTGGGGGGGTTCAGGTTGAGGTTTTGGGGGGCTGTGCTGGGCTTTCCCAGGGAATCTGTTCTTAAACTGGGTCTGGATCTTGCATTTTGAAAACTGGATTCTGACCCTTTTGCAGTGGAAAATGTGTTTAAAGCTGAGCCATTCGATAAGACTTAAGCACATGCCTAAAGCTAAGCAAGCGCTTAAGCATTCACCTGGTTAAGGATTCTTTCCTGAACCAGGAATGAGACATAGTGTTTTTTAAAGGGATTGATATATTTGGAGTAAGTCAGTATTAATGATCATGTAAATTAAAATCTGGAAGACATCCAGCTTTTTAAAAGCTTCATCTGACACTGCAGCTCCTTGCAAATCGACTCTGTGTTCCAAAGATACCTACGTGGAGATGCGCTTTATCTCACAAATATTTCTGGGTACAGGATGCCTTTTACAGCAGCTCCAGTAATTACTGTGACGAGGTGATCAAGAGGGTCATCTGGTGTTGAGACCAGTCTGGAATACCTATTGTTCAAAATAACCCAAGCGTGTTCATCATTAATAAATTCTGTTTAAAATATTACTAGTAAGATGCTTGGATGTTCTTTGCCTTGTTGGTTTACTCTTTCCCAGGGTGGGATGAGCAGAGGAGGGTGGGATCTGCTCTGAGTGTGTTGCAAGAAAATTGAGCTGGGGAAAACAAAACTGACCTCTATTCTGCGTGGCATGTTAATTCTCAGTGAAAAATAATGCCGTCAGGTTGTCCCCTCCCTGATGTCCATTTGTCCCTCATCCAGGGAAGTCTGGTGTGCCAGAAACCAGCCCGTTGTATTAGCCAGGGTTTGTTGATGGAAAGGGTTAAGTAATTTCTTCCTCCTCCTAAATTTTGGTCCTCCCCACCGAAGGACACCAAGCTGCCCTTACATCTCACTGCACATGCAGATTAATTCACCTTAATAACATCCCAAGAGTGAAATAGGACTCTGCAACCTTCATCCTGCCAGTGCTCTGGGGCAATTAATGCTACTGGTGATTAACCAGTTCAAAAATTCATTTTACTGGTGATTGGGTGTATTTCAGGGTCCATTCTTCATGCAATCTACCTGCTGTTTGCATGGATGTAGAGTCAATAGTCTGATGTTTATGCTGTGTTTTCCTTTCCTAAATGGGAAGGTGAAGAAGGGACTAATGTGGTAGAGAGACAGAGAGACAGACAGATGGACAGCTTCAGATGAGAAGGTGAGATGTGCTCAGGGATGTGGCTGGAGGACAGACACACACAGCTGGCAGGAGGCAGAGCAAGGCAGAAGAAAGCCACCAGCTGTGCTGGGAATGACAAGGGTCACCCCCAGGAGGCAAAGGTGTCCTGGCGTGGAGCCATCTGCTCCTTTCCTCCATCGTTTCTGCCCATTCCACCAAGAGCTTGGACTCCCCACCAGTGCAAGAGCCACCAGTCTCTTCCCTGGGCACAGCGCATCCATGGGCCAGGGCGTTGCACCCAAGGGCATGTGAAAGCCCCAAATACATCCCCCAGTGCTGGTACCTTTTACATCATCTCTGTCCTTCAGAGATGTCCCCTTGGCTCCATCTAAAGCCATTCCAAGGGAGAGATCCCGGGGCTGCTGCATATACTAATCTTGTAAACGCTCCTCATTTTTGCCCAGGCTATCAAAGTAAAATGTCTCTACAGTGCAGTACATTTATTAAAGCCCTAATGGAATTAGAGTCCTCCCACCAAAAAGCCAGATGGTTGGTGTTTTTATGTTATTAGTTAATGCAATTTAGTATTAAAGTTTTGAGTTAAAAACAGTGTGTGTCGTTTTCTTTATGACATCTGCTTCCATTCTGCCAGGAAGATGAAGTTATGTTTAAATAGGGTCTTTCCTTTATTAATGAAGTCAATTAAAAGAGTGACCCAAACAAAAGGGATATTCAGTTTTGGAAACAATCACCATTTATTACTGCAGTCAGTGCTGGCTCTGGGACCCGTAATGCTGAGCATGTGCTGGAAAAAGGCCTTCAGTGTCCATCGCGTTTAACAGCTGCTGAGAATCAGGCTGGGGAAATAAAAACTGCAGGATGTCGCAAGAGACTTCATATTTTTGTCGCCATAAAACACCATCTTTGCATTGATTGGCAGCTGCCAGCGGCGCGTGGGGGTTTGAGGAGCGATGTCCTTGGGCGAAGAGCACCCTGATGGCCACACGGCTTGCTCAGTCCTCATCTTGCATTTCAAAACCCATCACACAGGGTGCAAAGGCAACTCCAGACACGATTTCTCAGGCGGGGAAAAGGCTGGATTGCACACAACGCCACTTTGCTTGGTTTATTCTCTTCCTTCCTTCTTCATTTTATAGATGTGCTTTATGATATAATGGCAAGGACAGTCCCTTCTCACCAATTTTAGTACAGTTTTGGGAATGGAGAGGTATTTCTGGTCATACCAGGCTTCCCCAGTGCGGGCAGTGGGAAGTTCTAGGGGGGATGTAGGACCCCTCCCAGGAGGACCCAAGGGGCAGCCTCCGTCCCCACTGGGGGCTGCATGGGGACCAGAGTCCCAGCTTCTCTGGCCACCGTGGGCGATGGCTCTGTCCCTCAGGTCAGCACCCTCCAGTTCCCCCACTGGAGCTGCAGTCTTATGTAAAACTGCTGCAATTCCCTGGGAATCTCCTTTCTATCAGCCCCACAGCCTTTCCCTTCTCCCAGCGCTGCCGTTACTGAACTTTCACATTTAGGATTAGGCAGAATGGAAGATAAAATCTCCGTTCAACTCAGATAAATTTTAATTTTCTTTTTACCACATCCTCTCTCTCATTTCTTTCTCTTTTTTTTTCTTCTTTTTTTTTTTTTTTTTGAAATACACATATCTCTGAGAGCTGTCCAAGCAGCAGCGAATGCCATCAAGCAAATGCTCTCAGCAGTCCTCACAGTTGTTCTGAGATGTGAAATTGTGAAATAGCCACAGCTTTAAACGGGAAACATTACCATAGCATTTACGGAGAGACACTGCCAAGAGATCCGGGCCAGATTTTGGCTGGGTTAATCTCTCACCTGACAGAAGCCAGTAAAGAAAACTCAAATGAAACCACTGAGGATCTGAGCTGCAACCTGGTTGCTGTTCCCTGCATATTAACATTGCTTCTAAGTCAGAAACTATCTATTAATTGGGCAACTAAAGAAAGGTGTCTGATCCATCTTGGTCACGCAAAGTCAGAATAAAATTAGAATAAAATTGAGGTTTTTTCAGTTGTCTAAATATTATTCTCTTCCTGAAATCCAGAGTGGATTTCATGGCTGCTGTTCTTCAAACCGAAAGTAGGATGTCTTAAAAATGAATATCTGTGAGACGTATCTGTAAAGCTGTACAGATTGATAGAAAATAACTACATATAATGATTTCTACTCCTATTCTATTCTATTCTATTCTATTCTATTCTATTCTATTCTATTCTATTCACCCAGCTCCACCCAGGGCTCATCTCCATTGCCCAACTCCTTGGTCCAGCAGCAAAGGCTCTCCATGAATCCCCACCTAACTTGGGGTCAGACTGAGGAGTCTCAGCTGCCTTGGGCTCCTGCACCCCCCAGTATTAGTGTGAAGGGGCTGCATTTTGGCAAGAGGAAGGTCAGAAGAAGCTCTCTGGGTCCCCTGAAACTCCCACAGCAAGGCAAGGGTCCCAGGGCTTGCTCCTTGGTGCTTCTTCAGTAGGAAACAGCATCTCCTCCAGAAGGGCATCACTGTGGGATCTAGGGAGCTGCTGGATAAAATGGAACCTGGCCCAACCCTTCAGCTCTAGGTGAAAATCCCTTCTCCTCTCCTTGCTCTGCTGCAGGAGAGAAGCACTCCTCAGAAATTATTCTTTTTTTTTTTTTTTCCTTCACTTGAAGCACTTCCTGTAAACCAGAAGATATATGACTGTTTCAAAGAGTTTTAATACTTTTACCAGTAACTCCGTGGTGCAGTTATGAAGAAGTGAGGCATTGCGGGTGAAGAAGTGCACGGCAATTTAGAAGATTTAATAGAAGTCGATTTTACACTTACACACATTAACATTCACACGGACTGGATACGAAAAAAAAGCACTATCCAGTATTCTCACAGCTACATGATGCTGTTTGCCAAAGCCTTTAGTTATAATTAGTCAGATTAAACTCCATCCATAGATAGCTTCGACTCCATCCAGAAAAGCTACCTCACTTTCTATTTTTACAAACCATGCTGACAATAAGTACTCTCCCATCTGACAGGATATATTGTCTTTGCCCATTGCCTCTTATAACCTGACAGTGAAAAATGTACACTTCAGCATCCAGGGAGTCGTTTGTTACCTCTCCACTTCCTTCTAATTAATGAAAACATAAGGGAAGAAACAATAACTGGGTCTACTGTTCAGGCAGAAAATGATTATTGCTCAGATGAAATAAAAAAAATATATTTTTGGCACCTGATTGCCTCAGCAATGACATAATCAGCAGGGATTTTTACTGACTATGCAATAAAGCTACATATAACTATAAATGCAAAATACTTAAAGGTTTCTCCCCCCCTCCTTCGTTTGCATGTAGTTACACCTATCATAAAGGCTATCTTAAAGATGATAAAAAGCAGGTGTGATTTATAGACAGATGGTCCTATTACAGAAAAGCGAGAGGTTGGACCCAAAAAGTGGTCCAGCCTGGCTTCACTCATGGAGATGTGTTGTTTGGCATGGAGCACGCTGATTGCTGTGTTTGGGCAAGGAACATACCTTTGTGCTGGTCCGTGGGAAAATGATTGATACAGATGAAATCTGGAATTCAGCAGAGCACTCCCCAGGCTTCTGCTCCAACAGGAGTCAGCAGAGGGGCTGGGGGCCATGGGGCTAGGGAAAGCATTCTTGCCAACTTGCCAAAATGAGTCTTCCCAGAGGCTTTGGGATCTCTGTTGTGGAAGGTGGGAGCGTCCTCAACCTTTTTTTGAATTTTACTGCTTTCCATGATCACTACACCTGGCCAGGGCATTTCTGCTTGAGGTGTTCCTACCCAAGATCCACCTGTGAAAAATCTCTGGGGTACCTGAACTTGTTTCAGAAATCTGATTTTCACATTCATTGTCCATTCCTTGTGACTATTCATAGAAATGTCCTGAATATAATCACTGTCCTGACCTCCATAAATACAGGGCAGTATTTTCCCAGTTGATCAAAATCGCTGACATAGGGCTATTCTATTTCTCAGAAAGCAAGTTGCAGAGAGCTGTTGGGATGAGAACAGATGTTTTCATTACCTGCCAGAAGTAAATGGAAAACCAGTGCAATCCAGGGGAAAAAAAAAAAAAAAAAAGAAGAGCAGTGATATGTTGGTGTTCTAGTTCATGCTGAGGGGTACTTTATTGCCTGGATGCTTTAGTTCACCCAGGGACTAAACCCAAGCCTCAAGTAACTTGTGACTGGGTTTCATCTTCGCTGTAAATCCAAGGTTTGCACCAAGTATAAACAGCCTATCGAAATGGGAAAGTGCCATTATTGACTGGACACAGCGGCTTGCAGGGATGGATGCCTGGCTACCTACGAGTAACTCACCCAAAAGAGGGTGAATGTCTTTCATCCTGTTAGAAAAAGGGTGGATACTCAAGTTAATAATTGTGATGCACAGCCAGAAATAATTAGAGACTGCAAGACTGGCAATCATAAATTACTTTTCTTTTAATAACGTAACGAAGGCAGTCGCAGAGGTAATAGAAAAGTGCAGCTCAAGCAGAGAAGTTCAAATGAAAAAATCAAGGCCAAATCCATTTCTTTAATTCCTTTCTTGCCAAAGGACAATATAATATTCACAGTTTCCAATGGGCTAACTTTAACTGTAGGCGATTTTTTCCACAGCTAACTCGTCTGAGGGAGAGAAAGAAATAAAATTTTAAAGGGGAGATCCACTGTCTATTTAAATCTATGAAATGTGTGACTGGAAAGATTTCCTCCACATCTACAGGGGGATGCTCTGACCAGGCGATGGTGGTTGTAGACAGGAGTGGGTCTGGTTTTACAAGCTGGTTGCAGCTTGAAATTCCAGGAGACAAATCTAGATACAGGCCAGGGATGCTAATGGGAGCACCAAAAGCACAATGCTCCCATGGGATTTTCTTGGGATACATCAAAAGGATAGCTCTTCCCTCGCTGGTGATGCCTTGCCAGCCTCCTGCCCAGTTTGCTCCCAGAGCTTGTGCAGCAGAAATTAATAGGTTTAACACAGGTGGCTAAGCTGGGATGGGACAAATTATCCTACGGTGGGACTTAGTGCCCATCTCCAGAAGCTGAATTTTGGGGGGGGGGGGGGGGGGGGGGGGGAATTCCCTGGGGNNGGGGGGGGGTGGTGAATTCCCTGAGAGCAGCAGCCTGGAGACCAGTGGTGATTTAGTTCAGTATTCAAGGAGCAGACGAGTTTGGAGTGGTGAAAGCAAGATCATTGAAATCTCCCGAGTTGATGTTATCCATTGCAGTGATTTTCATTAATTACAAGCAGAAGCTGAACATCCTTTTGTCCATACAGCACGACAGACTTATTAAAATATAATCTAAAACTTTAAATGTAACAAAAGGAAGAATCACTGTGATTCTTTTGGAAAAGAGGCTTCCTTGCCTCTTGCAGAGATAATAGCAGTATTTGAGTTACAGCAGTATCTTGAAGTTCTGAGCTCCAGGTTCAGTCATCTTAGATGACATCAAGCAAAAAAGTTATACAGCCTTTTACATGAATATCATTAAACATGGTTTAATTATGGTAAGAATGTAAACACATCTGAGCCCAAAATGGGCTCAGTTTGAGTTTTGCAGATAACGTAGGCTGGAGGTTCCAGTGTGACTTTTAAGCAGGAGTCTGCAATTTGTTCTATTTTAATTTGAACCATCCATTTTGATGGGTCAAATTAAATACAGCACAGTTTTACATCAGAAATATCCTCTTTGGACGATATGAAGCCTAATGTGTTCCTCCCTCGCTGGAATAAATATAATGTGTGATAACATGTCACACCTGGTGATCCTTAATGTAACCCATCATCAATTTTCCAAAAGGGAAACCATCGTTGGGTAGAAAATAGATCAGGTATTGAGCCAATTATCTTCTCTCCTGAATGAGGCACTGTGTGCCAAACCAGTAAGAAACAGCTATTTGGCAGAAGAGTAAATGTAACTAATACCTTCAGGACATGTTGGACACAATTATTTAATAGTGCTCCAAGGACTGGAAAAAGCTCCAGGACCAAGGTACATGTCCCATTAGTGGCATGAAAACCCCTTCATGGTGGCACCCAGCCCCTCCTGGAGTAAGAAGGTGTCCCTGCCAATAGAGGTACCTGTTGACTTCAAGACTTCTGGAAGGACCAACGATGTCCTCCAGTCCTCCCTGCCTCCATCAGGGAGGCATCCCTATCACCTTCCTACATGGGGAAAGTAACCCCGAGACACATTGGTCACAATGGCACTGGGAAGAGGGATAGGTGGCAAGTTTGGGCTGGCACGGGCAGAGCTTGCCATCAGAAGGTCATCACCATTTGGCTGCCAACAGTGTCTGCATCACCCCAGCAGGGCTGGTCCAGGAGAAAGAGTGTCTCACCTGCCTGGCTCTCTTTGACCTTGCAGAGAATACTAGCTCTGTCCTTCCTGTGTCACCTGTGGCTGCTCCCAGGGGCTCCTCTCACCAGTATGAGAATAAGAGGAGAATTAAGCTTGGATGGGCTAAATTTGCTCCCAGCAGGGTGACTTGTTGACTCTGCAGGGATTTCAGAAGCATCACTATGCTTTGCTGCCCCATGAGATGTGGCTGCTGGGCTTGGCACGGTCCCCAGGCTCCAACCCACCTCAGAGCAGGGCTCCTCGCCAACCTGCTCCTCCAGCTCCTGCCGGAGACCTCAGCCTCCAGCTAAAGGCAACGTGATAGAAGTCCTTCAGCAAAATGAGATTATCAGCTGTCTCAATCCAGTTTACTCTTTTAAAAGATGTATGTCAGTTTACATCAGCCCCTTTGTTGGCTAATGGAATATATCAAAGGGACACTGTCAAGGGTTTTCAGGCCACAGGTTTGACCTATCTTAAAATAGCAGTTATTAAAAGGGATAGTTATTTGCAATCTGGATGCCTTTTTTTACTTTATTTTTTTTATTTTACTTTTTTTTTCTTTTTGAAGAAGGAAATTATATTCTACCCTTGCAAATTTGATGCCTGCAATTAAAGAAAAAAAACCAAAACAACCATAAAAACCAAAAGATCCAGATCAAAAGAGAAAGAGGAGTGGTCTTTATTTTGCCTGGGTCTACAGAAATGTAGTCGTTTCTCCTTTTGCAGCTCCCAAGCCTGGCTGGCTGAAGCTGCCTGTTGCTGGAGCTGCACTGTCATCGCTGACACACACGCAGAGATTCTGGCATGAAGTTCCCTTCCATTAACATATTTTTTTCTATGAATGGCACTGTTCGTCCTGCAGAGTGGAAAATCCCTCGGCTGGAAAAAAAAAAAAAAAACCCCACACGGTCTCGAGGGACCACCTCTAAAGGGAAGAAAGAAATTTATTCGTCCAGGCTCACACGGTCTTGGTCCCTCTGCTGAGAAGGACAACCAGCGTGACTCCATGTGTCAGCAGAGGTCCTGGCTCAGGAACCGGGCTGAGAAATATGGGGTAATTTGATGTTGACATTAAAACCTGTCACCATCTTAAACAGCAGGGGGAAAAATAATAACAATATTTGCTAAAAGGCAGAAGATAAAATCACTAGATGAAATTACTGCTGCAGAATGACCTTCTAAAAATACCTGCGGTGCTGGGGCTGGATGGCTGGAGAGCTGCAAACCAGAAAGGTGGAGACTCTGCTCTGAAGCCAGGTCCTCCCTGGAGGGAGGCAATTTGCACCTTGCAAAAACACTGTCCCCAGATGAATTATGGTCATAATGAACCACAAAGACACCAGACACAGGGAACCCTTTCCTTGTAAACAAAGGAGCAGGAGGGAAGGCTCCGGCTCCAGCTTCAGCCAAGAGCCTGGTCGTTGTGTCTCATTAGCACAAAGGTTAATGAAGAAGGTCCCAGTAGGCAGACTGGGGCAGACCCAGGCCGTTTCTCTCGTTGCATTCTGCCAGCCTGTCTCCCACAGCTGCCATCCCCTACAAAACAGGCAACCATTTATTTGCTGCTTGACTTTTTCCATGTCCACCAACCCCTCCTCGAGTCTCCCAGGCAGCTCTTCCCGGCGGGAGCCCTGTTTGCATTTCACCAGGGGTGACACTGCTGATGCACCCTGGGGTAGGGCTGCATTTCCTATTCCTTCCATAAATTCCTTCTGATTTCACACTCTCCCTGCTTTAGGCAGGAGCTCCAATACGCAGCTGGGTACAAATCACCCCGCGGGCCCCTCTGCACTCTTAATTTCCAATGCATTAGCGGCACACTCCGAAACTCCATTCCAAGACACAGCCAATAAAAATGAATTAACTGAACAGTCATTAGGATATAATGTGGTAGCGTTAAGGTGAGTCACAATATAATTACCATCATTTCTAATGGAGTTACCGTGCTGTTGCTGCGGAAAAACACACCTCACCTCCACCTTCCAGTGGGCACACACCCCACCGTGCTGCACGCCCCATTCACGCACAAAATCCAGTGCTTGCTTGGAAAATTAAGGCAAGTCCCATGTGTGCAAAAAGCAATGGGTCCTGTGAGGGGCTGGATTGGTTAAAAAATCTGGGTTCCCTGTTAATAACATCAAAATGAGCCTTTGTTTGACTGCAGTGAGTTTTGGATCAGGACCCTCAGGTTTCTTGAGATGGATTCCTAAAGAAAGGTACACTAGACATTCATGATCTGTGGGCATTTAAGTAACTTTTGAACCTGAAAGCCAAATTCATCCTTATTCACGGGAGGAATAACAGACAGAAGGTCCTTGACTTCTATCAGGTAGCAGCAAAACATGCAATTGAGAGGATCCATGGACTTCTGATGGCCACATGAAGGAGAAGGCTGTGACATCTGCCTCCAACTGACATCCTGGCTTCAACCTCCAAGGAGACCTTTGTCTTTAGCAGCATCCTCCACCAGTTTTGGATTTGTTTCTCTCAGGACTCCTTGTTTACAAGATGGTCAGTGGACATTTCACACTGTTCATTTCATTGCCAGCTTCACGGTGGTGGGCTTGTTCCTGAGAGATTCCCCATAAGGAGCCTGCAAAGGCAGGGAGCATGGGATATGACATAAATATATTCTACTAATGCTGTAAATTAGCCATCTCAAATATGTATTTAATATAATAAATTTGGAAGACAGCTACTGTAGGTTAAGTGGCAACTGCAGCACTTATAATGAGGATTAATATACATACAGGTCCTACAGATTTGTTAAAATTCAATAAATATTTATTATAATCCACTGGTTCTTAACTTACACTTGAATAAATTGGCTAATGTTAAATAAATAGAGAAGCATGATCGAAAGGAACGGGCAAAAGCCTGTTGGTGCCACCATAAGCTCATGACTCACGAGGGGTATGTCCTAACAAAAACCATCCTGCTTAGGTTTGGCTCCAATGTCAGTCGGTTTAACAAGATTTGCATTACAGCCTTCATTTCCAGATGCGTTCCAGAAGAGAATTTTCTGACTGAAAAGAGTCAGAACACAGCTAAGGGTTACTTGTATCTTTCCTACAGAGTGGCCCTTGCTCCAATTATTCCAACAATCCCAAGAAGAAATTAGTTATTTTTGATTATATTGCACCTTGATCCAGTCTGAGCATTAAAAACTAACCTAACTTTTGCAGCTTGTGGAAAAAATAACATTAACTTTCCCTTATAATGGCACCATATGTTTTTGGGGAAAAGGAACTGTGGCTGTGGCTACCGGTTTGCAATGTATCAAGTACAAAATTGCTCCCATTAAGCTGTGTCCTAGTTTTCCGGGAAAGCTCCAGCTGGAGATATCTGACCAGGGTCTGGATGTGGTCTAGATGCCATCTAGGCCTCTCTGACATGTCTCTTCCAGACCTGGCTTGGTCACAGCTATTTCTGGTAGATCATACTTAGCTGGAGGCACAGCCCTGTACCTGGAAGGAGCTGATTTCCAAAGATACTTGGGTCCCTTAAGATGTGGGAGGGAGTTCAGCTGAATGTCAGAAGCACTTTGCCAGAAGTAAGTACCTAATTCACCATGTGTGCTCTTGGAGATGTCTGTGTGGGCTGGTGCCTAATTGCCATTGAAGGGCCGGCAGGGGCAGGGACTGCATTAAGAGCTCCTCAGACATTTTAGACCAGTGTGAAAGGCTTTGCATAAGGCAGAGATTAAGAAGAGCAGCAAATTTTGGAACTGCCTATGGCAATGAGTGGAGAGGACCTTGTTTTGCTAATTTATTTTTGCTCACTGCTTCATCTATGGGTTGTTTTAACTTTGTCTTTTTTTTTTTCCCCTGACTTATCAAAGGATTCTTGGATCTTCCAGAAGAACTTTTACCTGTATCTGATGATAAATTACCTTCTGGAAGTGCATCACGGTGCACACTCTGCTGGCTGGCACTGCTGTTCATTACTATCTTTCATGGATCATCTTGTTGGCTTCCTCTCCCATCATGAAGTCTGTGCCTACGATAGCCTCCTTGACATTGTCTTACTGGTATTTTCTTAGCCTTCCTGGACCCTTTTCCTACTGCTGTCACGCACAGGCTTGCAATGAATATTTCCTCAATCCCATGTGACAGACAATAATGTTTTTCTTAATTGCTAATCACATCTATTAGTGAGTTACTTGCAGGAGAACAGTTAATTCCAGACCGCTTAGAAATTCTGCAGAAGGGCTGAGGGTACGTGCCGTGTTTCCCAGGATGGCTCCCGAGCCCCCTGAGCTGGTGATCACTGCACCACCAACCACAGAAGTGCTTTCATTCCCAGCCCTGGACAAAAAAAAACAGAGAAGAATTTAACCTTATGGGTGAGGTTGACCCCATCCAGCAGCACAAATCCTCCGTAATGCATTTTGGGGGCAGGGGAGACACAGATTCTGTAGGAAAGGTGAAGTTGTGGAGAGGGGTTGATCCGAGTAAAGGCTTGGCTCGGCAGAGCCTCGGGCACAAAGCCGCTGGCACAGGTCCCTTGGAAGATGTCTCTCCTGCTCCTGGGCAGGCAGAGGAGCCTCGCTGGTGCCCCTGGCTGCGGTGGGTTGCTTGTTTTTAACACTTTAACACAGTGCTGGAGGATCGCCTCGGCTCAGACGTCGTCAGAAACTCAGCAACAGTCTTGGGGATTAGATAAAAGTGGTGGGGTGACCCTCAAACCCGGGCAGCTTCAGGGAATTGAAGTAAAGCCAGAAGTAAATACTCAGAGAGAGCCCAAAGCATCCGCGCAGCACAGGCTGATGGGGAGATAACCACAGGGGAATCAGGGGCAGGGAGGGGGGGAGATGAGGTGGGGAGTGTTTGTAAATGGGACTCCTTGGGAACCGAACATGGTTGCCTAAAAACTCCTTCACTGCCTCGGGACCGCTGCTTTCTCTGTGCTAAATAAATCGTGTGTCTTGCTACCTTACCCTGCACGCATAGAAAGAGATGAGTTTGAGCAAAAAAGCACAAAGGCCATCCAGCACCAGGAGGATTTCCACCTTCCTTCTGTCAGTTCCTGTTCTGCTTTCTCTCCCATTGAATCCCAGTTCCTCCGCTCCCAAACCTCTGTCCAGCCTCCAGCAGTGATCCCAGGCACTCCTGAGTCCTGAGTGGAGGAGCCTGATAATTCCCCCATAGAATTCTTGTGGAAAAACTGGCTGCACATGGCCTGGATGAGCATACAATCTGCTGGATCAAGCACTGACTGGAAGGTCCCAAAGAATGACACTCAATGGACTTAAATCCAGCTGGCGGCCGGTCACAAGCTGTGTGCCTCAGGGCTCAGTGTTGGGACCATTTCTGTTTAACATCTTGATTGACCATCTTTTCACAGCAAGAGTGGTCAGACACTGGAATAGGCTGCCCAGGGAGGGGGTTGAGTCTCCATCCCTGGACGTGTTTAAGAGTCGTTTAGATGTGGTGTTGAGGGATATGGTATAGGGGAGAACTTTGTAGAGTAGGGTTGATGGTTGGACTCGATGGTTGGAAAAGGGTCTTTTCCAACTGAAATGATTCTATGATTCTATAATAAGAAATCTGAGAGCAGGTTCATGCTTGGTGGGGTGAAAATGCTCAAGGAGACTTGGACCATCTCCACTGGTGTCCCTGCCACAGCCCATCATCCGTCCAAGGATGCTCTTCTTGCTTCTCCAAACCTGCCTGAAGATGGTCCCCTGCAGGAGGTTGCAAAGGGCATTTGGGGTATGAGTTATTCAAGGTAACGGGTCTTGGCAGAGGAACGCTGCAGTGTTCCATCAACATCAGGAGGTACTTCTGGAGCGTGCACCAAGCCACGAGTGTCCTTTTTGCTGTTAAGCATCACCAACGTTAATCTGGGAGCTCGAGGAAGACGTGGGAAACCAATTACAAGTTCTTAGAGAAATCCAAATGTGTCTTCCTAAATACACCGCCTCTCAAAATGAGGCTGAGATTTAGCTTTCACAATAAGACTGAACTGTGAACTTTTTAATTTGCACATGGTTTCAGGAAATCTAACTCATCCTATCAGGGAAAAAAAAAAAAAAAAGCTACTTTAAAATATGCTCTTTTGCTTGTTTCTTTATTCCGGGAGCAGAGTAATTTATGTACTCATTTAATTTAGTTCTGCCACAAACAAAACCACAGTATATAATGCGATCTCTGTTGCTGGAACGCTTATTGTTGGAAGGACATTGGAGAAGAAATAAATGTCCCTGACACAAAAGAAGATCCCAGGTTTCAGAGAGATCACATAGATTAGAAAATACGGGGAGGGGGGGGTGGTGGTTAAATTTACGAGTGGTCCTTTGTTCTTTCCTTTATAGTATGATAGCATAATAATCTTTTAAAACCACAGTAAGAGCCAGGTACCTGAGAGATTGGTGCTTTATAAATACTTAAACAGACAGACTGCTATGAAAATCTTTCGTTCTGCTGCATTCTTGCCCATTGTTAATATCGCTCCAAGAATGCAGGGAAAAAAAGGCTCTAATAGCTGAAAAACATTTGTGTTGGGAGGTGAGGTGGTTAGTGTCTTCAGAGAAATATCTTCCAAAACAAAGAGCATTATATTACACACGCGAACTGCAGCAACAAGGTGCTGGTTTTGCATATATATGCATAGAGAGATACTGAAAACCTCCCAGGCAGCCCCTCCGACAGCCGTATTTCATCGTTAGGATGGCACCCGACGGCTGTATTTCACAACTTCTAAAAAAGTGGAAGAAAAACCCAACCTTTACAGCTCGCTGACCGACAAAAAAAAAAAAAAAAAAGCCTGCACCATGTGAATGAACTCAAGGCAGCTGCTGGGTAATTGGCCAAGTTATCTCTAATGTCACCCTTTCATCCGCCAACAGGGAGATGCTGATAAGCCCCGGCGAAGGCTGGGATCATGGGGGGGGATGTGGGGAGCAGCCCTGGCACCCCCTGGCCGTGTCCTTGCTCTCTGGGCAAAGCAACCCCTTCTCCTGCCTCAGTTTCCCAATTAAAAAGGGGAGAGTGTCCATCGCCACCTCCCACACCAGGATTTTGAGAGGAAGGGGGTTCGCCGTGTGTGAACACCGCTGCTCTTTGTCATTAGTTTGTCGTTAGTTTCTGCCTCTTGCCAGAAACCCCAAACAAAAGGGAAAAGCTTGGGGAAAATAGAGAAAAAAGAACTTCTTGCATCACATTCACAGGAATTGTATGTCACAGGCTGCGTGCAGTGGAAAAGGCTGGAGGTGGCCTCTGGGAGAAGTTGGGAGACAGATGTTTTGAAGCACTGGGGAAATGGTGATGCCATCACTGCTCTCATCTGCAGGGAGAGTCGCTGGCAGCCACTTCCCTCCCCCAGTCCTCACCGGTGGCACCGAGATTCTCTCAAGTGATGTCAAATTCTGCAACGGGCTGAGTTAATGGAGAGGTGGGACCCTGCACACACACACACAAAAGAAGGTGCTTTTCATTTAAAAAATGAACTTAAATTACCCAAAGGAAGAAAACTAGCTTCAGGGAGATGGAACTGAAATTAACACTCTTCTTTTGGGTCAAGCTATACATCAGGTGTTGGAGGGGTGTGAGGCAGGAGCCAGCCCTCACGCTGACTTTGGGGACTTGGCAGGCAGCGCCGAAGCCCCGAGCTGCTCTTTCCCAGTCATTAATAAAAGACAGAGCCAAGAAAGAAAAGATTTGCTTTTATAAAATAAAGAATAACCCATCTTTTCACTAGGTGTTTGGGGGATTTGTTTTGTGGTGAGGATGTGCCAATTTGTCAAGACCTTCATTTTGGAGAATAATTTATCTATGTTGAGACAACTGCCATTGGCAAAGGGTAATTCTACCCAGTGATGGAATTTCAGGTCAAAATAGGAAAGAGACAAAAAAAAAAAAAAGGGAGAAGACACATCCTCAGCAACCTTATCAGCCAGGAGCAGGACAGAGCCACATTCCAGCTTCTTTGCCAATAAAAAAATTAATTATTCATACAAGTTCTAGTAGAGAGCAGAGGAAGACCAGGCACAGGGTGACCAAAAGCCTCCTCACCACCAGCAAGGTGGGAAGGCGGCTGGGCCAGCAGGTTGCTGGGATGTGCCCGGCTTTTCCAGGAGTTCCCTCAAACTGGAGGTGTTTGGGGTTACTGGGAGGGTGGTTCCCAGTTTGGCTCCATCCCAGGAAAGTGCAGGATCTTCTGCAGGGTGTGAAAACCCGAGAGCCCGACTCTTCTCACAGAGCGCTCTCCAGTCTTCTGGTTTGAGAGCAGATTTTGGCCCAAAGAAAAACAGAACTCAATTTAAAAAAAAATAATACTCTAAATGGCTCAATAATCTGCATTTTTAAGTTTTTATTATTAGAAATATTTATATTGCAGTAGCTTGGTATTTTAGAAGGCTATAAATGCATTTTTATATAATCAGCATTTTTAAAAGTCTATAAACATTCACTATGTTTGCCTAATGTACTAGAAAAGCTTCCAAAGGAGCTGTTATTATCCAACTTGTCACCTCACACATGCTCCAAGGAGGAATTTTTATTTTATTTTTTTTTTCCTTCTTGTCTGCTGTTAATAAAACGAAGCAAACCATTAACAGCTTTGGAGCTGCAAGGAGAAGTAGAGGGTCTTGTCATCTTGGACTCCAAAGGAAACGTCTGCAGCTTTGCTCCTCGCCTCTTTGAGATTCCCGACACGCAACAACAATTTCAAACAGACAAAATCAGTTTAGGTTACATAAATTCAAAAGCCCGAGCCTGCTTCTTTTAAAGTAACATCTTGCATTTTGTTTGGAGCGTTGCAAGCTCTCACGGAACGTTTTGAACTGGTTCAGTTTTACAGTCTGCTGGGCATCTTCCTCAGGTGCCCGTGGTTAAAGAGTTATTATGTGCACACACACACACACACACACACATTATTTTGCATACACACACATGCAGGTTTATACGTGTGTATTTATGGGTGTATGCAAATATAGAGATAGAAATGAAGTCTAGCAGGCTGAGGTGGCTGCACATTCAGGGCCCATCTCTCCTGGCACCCTCTGATGCCAGACTCCCAGCGTTACTGGGGCATGGAGCAAGCTCCAGACCAAGCCCTGATAAAAAGATGCCATGCATTTTGGAGGGGAACGCAGATATTTTCGTCCCTGCGAGCTCAAGGGCAAGTGTGGTGTAAATCAATTAGGGAAGGGAAGAAATCTGCGTGCAAAAAGGAGGTTTGGGTTTTAAGCAATCTCTTAATTCACATCTCAGAGATTTGTTTTTTGGTTTGTCTCCGTTTATAGTTTGCTCCTGTTCCCAACACATCTTGGTGTCGGGATGGATTCTCAACCCTGGGGGAACCTGCCAGGGATGTGATAACAACTCCCTCAATCACAAGAAGGGCACGATGGTGCCTGCGATAGCGAGAGGATCCTCACAGCTCTCTGCCTCTGGGACACGGGGATCCGCTCCCCCCAGGGACTCTGTGATTTTGGAAGGGGAGGAAAATAGTGTGAGAACCTGTCACTTTTGGCACTTGGCTTCTCAAAAACACCCAGGTGCTCCCCAGAGGTAACAGGCAACAATATCTCCCCCTGTGCTGGCTGGGCTGGTGTTTTGTGTAAAGGCTGTCCTGGATGAATTTGGGGTGGCCTTGGGGTGGAGAAGGACTTCCATGGCTTCAGTTATTAAAAGGGCATGGGCTGGGAAAACACTGAAAATCCTGGCTGATGCCCAAGGGAACAGCTTGGACATCCCTGCAGAGGTGGAAAAGAGGAGAAAAACCCAACGTATTCAGGTTGTGTCATTGGAGGGCATTCCTGGCACGTCTGCAGGCAAAGGAGCTGGAGGAGTGGGACCATGTTGGGGCAGAGAAGTGGGGAGTGGGGAGAAGCACTCCTGCAGGCTCTCTCCCCACTACCAGTCCTGTGGGGGGTGGCAGATTTCCTCCCTGGGGTCAGAGAGACAGAGATGGCTCTGGCACCTCAGGAACACCAGGCTTAATGGTTTTGCTGCCACACACCCCACCCTGGGCTCTCTGACTGGTGACAGCGTGGAATGCCTTCTCCTTGGGACTGGGGGGGGCGCAGAGGGAAATCCAAGGTCCCAGCACGGGTTCGGGAGAGCCATTGGCTGGGACAGAGAAAGAGCCAAAGCAGCCCAGGACAGAGAGCAGACACGTCAGCCAAAGCAGCTATTTCTGGCATCGTCCTCGGAGCTGGGGAGCTCAGACATGGGGAAGCACCGCTGGGACCTCCTGGGAGCCCTTCTCACCTCGTGGGACTCTGGGGTGGTTCCTGCAGGCATTTCCCATCCTTAGCTGACTTGCTATCAGCTCCCAACAAGTATGACAACCTCAGAGGAGTGTTGCCTGACAGTCACACACGGGTGTCCTAAGTGGAGGTATCCGTTGGGATCGGCACTGCCGGGTGCCTGCACAGCCGTACACAGACCCCATCACACGTAGCTCCACGTTCATTGATTGCTGATGGGAGCAGAGGGTGTTGGGCACCTAGTTGGGGTCCTTGAAAACTCCCCACCCCAACTCCACATCCAGCCACCACCACCCAGGCACATGTTGGCAGATACTGGTCGCTCCAGCCCTGATCCCCTAAAGCTTGCCCATGGTGGTAGTCCATCAGCAGCATGAGTTGCCCTTGGAGTGTGAAGATGTGTCATGGTCCTCCTGGGTGAACCTCAATGAGGTGGCACAGTGCAGAGACCTGGTGTGAACAGGGCCGGGGTGGGGAGACACTGGATTCAGGAGGTCCAGGATGAGGGTCCACTGCAAACAAGTGGGACGGGTTGTCTGAATGAGGCCAATGCCACATCTGTCATCATTTATCTCCTCTCCCAAGGTGACCTCCCCAGGGCTCTGCTGTCCTGGACACCTTTACTTTGTTTCTAGGTCAGTTTCTAGAGATGTTCTCCGGGTGGAAGCCAAGGGCAATGCCTAGGCTGCCAAAATTGCCCCTCCTCGGTGTACTGCTGGGTGAAGCCCTGGAGGCTGGAAAGCTCCCATGACCTCAAAGTCCAGGAGACACCGCTGTGTTGGTGACCCACATTAACCCACCATGGTGTGGGGGCTTTCTTGGCTGGTGATGGGGCTCCCCAGTGTGTGGCAGAAGGTCCAACGCTGTTGCCCCCAGCACCTTTGGAGACACAAGAGGACGATATGGCTGGGCAAAGGGGTGCCCAGGACGTCATGGTGAGGGACTTGGCCTCACCAAGAGGTCTTTGAATCTTGGCTCTTCCCTCTGTAAGGTGAAAATTGAGCTTTTTCCCCACCTTCTCACCTCAATGCTTTTCTAGCACAGAGGAAGAAATAGAAATGAGAGGAAGAAATAGAAATGAAAAGAAAAAATACAATTGAAAGGAAGAAATGCAAATGAAAGGAAGCAAAGGAGAGGAAAAGAATATATAAAGGAGGGAGCCAAAGGTCTTCCAG
>BJBW01002245.1:0-67060 GCA_004320125.1 Scolopax mira | reverse complement strand
ACGAGTTGACATGGTGCTCGGGGATATGGATTAGTAGTGCATTGGTGTTGGTTTGTGTGGGGTGTGGGGTTTGTGTGGGTTTGTATTGGGGTTTTTTTGTTCGTTTGTGGGTTGTGTTTGTTGGGTTTTGTTTGGTTGTGGTTTTTTGTTTTGTTTTGTTTTTTTTTCATTGGTTGGACTAGATGATCTTAAAAGGTCCCTTCCAACCTGGGTGATTCTGTGATTCTGTGACTGTGCCCCCTCTGCAAAGACTTGTTGGACTCCCCAACATCTCGGAGTGGTTGCAGGGTGTGAGGTTGGACTTTAACCAGGTCCCACAGGGCAGTGGCTGCCTGGCGGGTACACCCAAGTGGGAGAGAGCTGGGCGATGGGCTCCACAAGATGTTCCAGCCCTGCAGGGCTGCTCGATGGCTGTCAGTCTGGGCACCATACAGCCCACTGCCATGGTGCTGGGTGGCTCTGGTGGCACTGGGGAGGTTGTTCCATGCCAGGGTGGTGCCCAGGATGCCTTGGCCATCCCCATGCCCAGCTGGGAGCACCTCGGGGGGCACCTGCCTGTGCGAGAGGAGCAGCATCTCCATGGGCTGCCTCCTCCTGACCACTGCTGCGCCCCGGGACGCTCTGAAGGTGGTTTTGCTTTCGCTGTTTAACCAGAACCATCGAGTATCTCTGGTTTAGTGTGTCTTTTTGCACAGCAGCCTGTGCGGAGGAGCGGAGGTGGATATCCTATATCCTTGTGCACGAGGGGAAGGCTTTCTGGCACAGATCTATCTTGAATAAAGCAGAATTTAATAAGTCAGAGGTTTTAGCAGGGGGAGCAGCTGCCGGTGGTGCTCGGGAGGCTACGCTGGGGGCTTGGAGGAAGCGGGACGACTGACATCTCCAACAGATGCAAGGGGTTTTTTCTTCTTTTTTTTTTTTTCCCCTTTTATTTATTTATATTTTTTTTCATGAAGCACAGGGCCATGCCTGCAAACGCCTCGCCATGCCCAGATATGGCCTGTGCTGGGACCTGTGCCGCTATCTAAAAAAGCCCCCGTGCAGACCCAGGAGCCCGGGAAGGGAACCGGGGAACAACTGCTATAAATAGTGCTCATTCTCAGCTGCCCTTCTGGTGGGACCGGATTAAGTGGCATCTGGGCAGGCAGGAGGCGCGGGGACTCGTGACCACCGACCGCAGGAGTCACCCGGCAGCTGTAAGGACGGGAGCCATCCCCGCAAAGCCCTTACATAGGCAAGTCAACCCTGGCATTTGGGGGAGTCGGATAAAGCCAGGGGAGCAGGAATCCAGTGACCTAAGAGCAAGCAAGAATAAAGTTGACCGCGGCGGCCGGGGCCAGCGCTTCCAATCTGAGAAGTGACCCGGCCCCGGGGCCAGGACGTGGCCGGTGCTGGTTGGGGCCAGCGAAGGAGGGTGTTTGGGGGACGCAAAGCGCCTCAAGGAGTTGCCGGGATGGAGAGGCTGGTGTCCTCTTCTGGGTTAATTTGCCAGCAGTGAGATTATTGGAAGCTCTGATTTAATATTTGTGTTTACTTCGGGTAAACAAATTAACAAAAAACCCACCCCCAAGTCTTAATAATTTAAGGCACCAGCTTGATTGAGGCTAGTAGAATATAATGAATCTCACGCAGTGATTTCTCTCCTGACCTTGCAGGAGGTGGACAGGGTGTGTAGCTTGTGTCCCTGTGGATGTGATACAGCTGGTTCCTATAGCCAAGGGGTTGGTGGAGCTATAGGCTGCAGGAGTGTGACCCGGCTCCCATCCCAGCCATGGGAAAGGGCTGTGTTTTGCTTGAATTAAGCTCAGCCTTGAGCGTTTGAAGGGAAAAGATGGAGCAGGCAACATGGATGGTTTGGCAGAGCGGGGGATACGGCTGTGCTGGGGGGGGGATGTCCTGAAATACGTGTGGGGAGTGATGGCACGGCTTGTCCCCGAGCGGGTCTGTGGGGTCGGGGACACAGGGACAGGTAGGGCGAGAGGGGTGTTTCTGTTGGGGTCTGTCCCCTCCCCAGGCTCTGAAGCACGATGCTCTGCACCGCCTCGCCTTCTTTAAATGGAGCCAGCTTTGTCCTAAAGCCTTGTCTTTGAGACAGTAAGATGCACCCGCTAAAATCTATTGTGCCGTTTTTGCAAAGACCAGCAAAAGTCGCCCGTGTGCCGTCCCCTCCCTGTCCTCCACGCTCGTTTGCCCTATTTGAAGCTGAATTTATTCCTGGGAAGGTCCCCATCAATTTGCCTTGCTCTTTTGTTGACAAGTTTATTAAAAACCTGGGCAACTACATATTAAACTTTTATCAGTGTCGGGGAAGAATACGTCCTTTGAGCGGCCACAAAAGTTATGGATTGGGTCTTAACGTTTCTTGTTCCACCGTTCGGCTGAGTCAGCGTAACAAATAAAAGCTGCCACTTCTTTTCTTTTTCTTTTTTTTTTTTCACCTTCTTTCTTGAGAGACAGTTCCCTTAACAGCATAAGTAGCAGCGTGTCCAGTAATGCAAAAAGGTTTCAGGTCGGGGTAAACACGAGCTTATTTGTGGGGTGTTGTTTTTTTTTGTGGCCTTAAGTTTTTAATAATTTGAATTATTCACTTTAAATGGGAATAAAATCCAGACCTTGAAGAAAGTTATTGCTTCTTAGCTCTGCGCCAGTAGTTTGGGCAGAATAACTAGTATTTCACAGTGTTTAGAGGAAAAAAATTCCCCCCAGATTCATCATGTTTGTTGTACCACAAGTGATTTGCTTCCAGCTACTGCAAAGGCACGGAGGGGTTGGAGCTTGGCTGGGGATGTACCTTGTGGGGCATCTTTGCTCTTCCCCTTCAGTCGTAAGATGAAACAAAGAGGAGGCCAATATGTTGCACCAAAGATGTTAAAAATAAAGCGTCAGAATCGCATAACCTAGTTCCCGTTTTCGCCGCGCAGCTGAGGCTTCAGAAAGTGAGAGAGGCCGGAAAAATAACGGGTGAGAAGGAGTTTGAGCTGATAAAACAACAGCCAGGCAGGGAGAAAAGTGAGCATCCGCGGGACCGAGCCGCGATTCTTACACTCCGCTGGGTAAATAAATAAATAACCGTCCTCAGGAAGCATCTTTCTCTGCCTGTCACCGTGTCCAAGGATTTTTTAGTTCTTAAACAGGTTTGCTGGCATAATTTGTCAAGTCCAACAGGGAGGTTTCCGCCTGACGGAGGATCATTTTTCACCGCGCCCGGCGGCACAGCAGAGCAGTCCTGCGGGCTCCCAGCAACTCCCTAATTAGATAAGAGTTAACACATGGGTATTAGAGGGAGCATCGCTCAGGGGCCAGCGGGGCCCATCCTCTGCCGGACCCAAAGCAGGCAGGGAGTGAGCTGGACAAATACATCTTCCTCCAGGAGTTTATCTGCATCACCATTTGCTCCAATTATAACTAATTGGACGCATATTGCATTTTCATAGCATCTAATTTTCTATCGATTTTAACGGGGACTGCTGGTGGTTTGTACTATTAAGTGGTATCTCGTATCAGTTGCTGTTTAAAAATGCTGAGTACACTCCCCTGTATGGAATTATGCAGTCAGCAGATGTTTTAAAACCTATTTAATTGTTTGGTCCATAAAATGCACAAACTGTATTAGGGAACGGCTTTGTTCTCTTTTGAGTGTATGAGTTGAAAAAGAAAACAAAACCCCCCCAAAAATCCAACGCCACAACTCTTTCCAGGGCCGGTTTTGGGAGCTGCATCTCCCAGAGAGTGGCTCCGAGCATCACGTTCTGGGCAAACGGCCTCAGAGGCTCCATCCCAGCCCCTGCCCAGAGCCAGGGCATTTGCAGCTCCCTCCGGGTCTGGATGCTCCGTGCCACCAGAACCCACCCGGTCTGTGCCCAAAATAGGGCCTTGATTTTCACAAGAGGCCTAAGACCAAAATTGGGGTTAAGGCAAAGATTCTCATATCGAGAGCCAAGATTTTGGTAAGGTCACCTGGGACTTTCTGTCGGGAATAAGGTGGCAATTGGAGGGTTTGGGGGTTTATTCCCTCTCCTAGATATTGCCGGGTTCCTCGGGAATACATCCCAATAAACCTGGGCTATCAAACTGGCCGTTGCATTTCAGCAAATACTCAGTGAAGCAGGATGAAAGCGATAGTCCTCCGTTCAGCACCATTTGCAGGAGAAAAGATTTAAAAGAGAGATTTAGGGGAGGAGCGGAGAGGTGGCCTGGCAAAAAGCCTTCCCAGCCATGGATCATGGATATTGGATAAAGGGGGAATTAATGGCCAAGGAGGCAGAGAAAAGGTGATGGAAACGCTGTTCCAGGGCAGCTGGGTTACCCCGGGGCGCTGGTGACTTTGCCATCAACTCACTGCCTTCGCCGGTCGTTAGCAAGAACCACGTCGTGTCTGTGGGAGACAGGTGGGTTCAGGGGGGTGTATAAATTAAATAGACACTTTATTAAGTTCAGGTAATAGTTTTGGTTTGAAAGACTGAGTGGCTACTGCAATGTCAGCAACTGCTTTAGTGCAGAGAGGAACTGAGTGCTTTTTAATTAAGTCAAATAAAATCCAAGCACTAGGCTCTTGAGCCTTGTCTGGAGTCTACTTTTTGGGTTGAATATCTATAATTTTAGAAATGTTAATAAAACACAGTCCACTTTTTCCCTGTAATAATATAAGTTAAATTAATATTTGATGTTCTGCAAGGAAACGGGTAAAAGCGGCGAGGTTGTATTTTCTGGTTTACAAATGGCACATTGTGCAGAATACAGCAACTGTGGCATTGATTTAAGCATCCTCGCAAAGACACTGGGCAATAAAGTTGAATCATCTGCAGCAGAAGTATGGCTCTGTGGTGGAAAAAATAGCAAAGTGAGAAAGTAGGCATTTTCTCCTGTATTATCAAAAGCCACTTCATTTGGGGGAAATTTCCTCCGATTTAGTAATGTTTGGATGGAAATCAAATAACACGTTAGCTTGAGGAAAGGGGGGAAAAAACCTTCCAAAGCTAATTACAAAGGGAATGTGCACTTCATTAAGATAAAGCTGTAGGAAATCAATGTTCTGTATTGTTGTTTTTTTCCTTTTGATTGGATTTTAGCATGATAAATTGTTAATGCATTTGATCTAAAAATGATTTGTTTATTCAGATGAAGAGCAACAGTACTTTGTCTCATTTGGCCTTTTAGCTTATAATGATAATGGCTTCGAGGGATGCTCATTTCTCAAAGGGGTATCGGGCTGGAATAGGCAGGAGGTTTCTGGACTCAGAAGGATGGGCCCTACGCGAGGGTTCGTTGTAGGCTAATTCTATTGCATGTTGAATCTTCTGCTTCATTAGGAATATCGACAAATGCTGATAAATTCTTTGGCTTTGCTGCACTGTCTATAACACGTCTGTATTAGAGTATTGAGGCTAAAGTGGAAAGGTCCTCAATAGATCAGGTCCTCTTCGGTTGCCCACTGCTGGTGCTGTTTGCTGGGGCAGGGGTTTGGTGATGCGGGGCTTTGACCCTTTCTCGTGCCTGGAATCGTTAATGGGGGGGCCGTGACCCGGCCAAAAGCAAACCAAAGGCATAAAGCAATGGTTGAGAGAGAGAGAAAAGCGATGTAGAGATTTATTTTGTTATTTTGGCTTTGCTTTGCCTCTAACAAGCGTTGCTCATGGCTCTCCAATGCCATTCCACAAGACTTTGCCCAGCTTGGGGATGTGCCGGTGCAATGGGGTTTGGAGCAGGGTCCACCCCACACAGGGTGGCACCAACAGCTGATCCTGGCCCTGGGGACAGGCAGAAAGGGCCTTTCTGATGTGATACCCAATGTGATGGGGAAATGACTGGACCTGGCTTCACTGTGGGCAGTGAACCTCAATTTGGGGGTGTCGGGTGGTTGAAGTTTTGGTGCTCTCACAGATTGTACTTGTAATATCGGCACAGGAGGAAAGGGAGAGGGGCACCAAAGCCCTCCCTGGCCATGAGGGCTGGGCCAAGCTCCTCTGCCTGCACTGGCAGAGGTGAACCCCGTACCCCACATTTCCCAGGCATTCGGGAGATGAGCACTCTCTGCACCAGAGATCAGGAGCCTCAGCACAGCTCAGGACTTGACTTTGGAGTGAAGCCTCCGTAATTCATCTCACTCGGATGGGTTGTTCAGCCCCAGAGCCCAGTCTGGAGGTACCCGGGCTGGCGGGGAGCTGTGCTCGCCCTGCCAGGAGGCTACAAGCCCCGGTGGGTTACAGCCATCTCCAGCCGATACCGTGGGCTGCTTTTTCTCGGCTGCTGGGAAAGCCTCACCACCAGAGAGACATCATTAGTTTTGATTAATGGCATCCAGAAGAGAAAAACTAATTTTCTAAAAAGGAAAAGCTCACTCATAACTCACTGCAGAGAATTTAAACAAAACGTTACAGAGCATCCACGCCAACTCGCATCGATTTCAAATGTGTTCCCGGGCAGTCCCCGAAGCCAAGCTGGGGGGAAGAGGGGGCAGCATTGGTCCCTGGCAGGAGATGTTCAGTGTAACCCCCTCACTGGTCTCTCATGGTGCTGTTTTCAATTGGTTCCCCCCAAATCCATGGGGCTGGGACAGAACAAGTGAACCTGGGCAGCAGTGTGTGTTTAAGTGTGCAGTGGTGATGCTTGGGCTTGGTCCACACTAACCCCAAATCCATGTGTCCGTCAGGATTTAGTTTGGAGGCTCAGTGCAGCATCAGTCACCGGTGGCACTTCCACCTTCCCCTGGTGACCTGTAAATAATTACTTTCCTTTTCCTCCTGTAACTCACAAGAGCATGAATTTAATACTTCCAGGTCTTCGCTGTCTAAGTTTTCCTTTAGTTCCTTGGCTTGATTGTCTCTTGAAAAGGTACCTAGAGATAACTCGATTAAATTAATTGTAGAGCTCTTTTTAAAAGGCTATTCTCTCTCTCTTTCTCTCTCTCTCTCTCTGTGTGTCTCTCTCTCTCCCCATTTATTTATAGGCAGGTTGGAGTAACGGGTTTGGGCAGTTAAGTGATCCGCAGTACTTACCCTTACAGCGCAAAGCCTGTATTTCTTGGGGAGCTGTGATGCTGGCCCACTTTGCAATATCTCTGTGTGCAGTGGTTATAACACAGGTGCTTTTTTCCCAGTATCATCTTGCAGCCTGGTGGGCTGCCGAGGAAGAGGGGGGAAAAGTCACCTTTGCCTTATGACGCATATAAATTCTTTAAATAGGTTATGCACATGGCAATGTGCAATATCTGCGCCGGGCTCCAGGTTAAGAAGGAAAGGCCTGAGTTTATTGGCTCCCACTGCAGAAATGATCGGAGCCGCTGTGATTTTTAAATTTGATTTACCGAGTTATTTTTAGCAGTGGGGTGGTCATGCTGCAGGGCTCTCCAGGAGAAACCAGCTCCCCGGGGCTGGGGGCTTGGGCAGGGCTGCCTGGCAGGGGCTCGCTTTCACCCTTTGGGGGGCAAATTGCCTGATGATGAGACTGCAAGAAAGAAAAAAATACAACATGGGATTATTTTTTTTTTCCATTTCCCCCCACCCCTCTTTCTTTTCCTTTCCTCTTGGTTTCTGGTGATGGCAAATACAACCATCGCTTATCTCAAGCAGATCTTGAGAAAAACCACTGATTTTAACGCCGGATGAGAAAATGCAGAGTAGGGAGGATGAGTCCGCCAACCTCGAAAAACAGAATTCAGGTATTTCAGCCTTTTCCCTCCTGTTTTCCAAGGAGGGCTGTGAGCTCTGCAGCCCCGAGTTACTGGGCTGTGGGCTGGGCTGGCCGTAGCAAAGCACATCTCTGTTTTGCCTGCCGCTGCCTCTGGGGTGGCACTTCAGACTCTGAAACACGGGGCTCGGAGGAGGACAGCAGACCATTAAACACTGATGGGAAGAAGGCAGGAGGTGACGATTAAAGTATCTGGATTAAAACAATAGCCTTTACTTATGTCACACTGTAATAGCAAACGTGGCTCTCGAAACAGAGCCAAATATGGGGTTTATAAACGCTCCAGGCTGGTGGTTACCGCTGCAGACTCTTCCGCTGCTATTAAACCTGCCTCTTTAATTCAGACCTGCTCTTCAGCCGTAGCCTCTAAGAAGCTTAAATAAATCCCGACTGCCTGAAAGTGAAGCCATTTGAACCACTGGAATGATGTCAGGCAGCGAGTTGAGAAGAGGGGCAGGCGGCCGGGGAAGAAAAGACCCCGAGGAATTCCCCTCTTTGCTGTGGCCACCGCCCGCGAGGCCAAATGCTTTGCTAAAGCTGGTAAAATGGAACCAAATCAACTGTTCAATGGATTTGGTCCCCTTCAACCAGCTGTAGCTGTGCATTGATCTCTCAGACGTACCTCGGAGGATGGAACACTTGAACCAGATGGAGACATCTCAGGTAGCAGAAGACAAATGGCCACATGAACGCTGCCGATAAGGAAATGATGATGACTGGCATCTGCAGATCTATCACCCGGGCTCTAAACTGGTGGGCTGAGCCTGAGTCATTATGTGGTTGCCAGTCAATTCTACCTAACGGAGACCACTCAAGATTGATAATCTCTATCGTCCTCCTGTATTGATCTCGGCTGCAATTCAGGAACGTGTATTTCAACTGCAAATGCTCTGCATTTTCATATGTATTCGCTCATGCCCACCTGGGAGCCCCCAGCCTCGGTGTTTCACTTGCTGGAATGAAGAATAAAGGTTTTGATCTGAAGTTCCCTCCTTGTGTTTTGTACCACGCGCCGAGCTGCTCCTTCAATGGGCTCTAGAGAAGACATGGGGAGTTATGGGACCACCAGAGCAGGGACTGAGCGGGGAATTCCAGCTACTCCTTAATTGTTCCAAATTGCAAATATCATCAGCCTGTAGCAGACAAAAATGCTTCTTTAGTTTGGGAGATAAAAACTATGCTCCTAAAAAAGGGTCCCCCATTTGACTTTGTTGACCTGAAAGACTTGTAAAGTCTTTATAAGCACTAATGTTATGCTAATGGACTTAAAGAAAATCACTCACTTTCCCATGTAATAATGATTGGTGGGAAAGTAAGCTGGGCGTCATCTTTTCCTAACCATCGTAAATCTATAGGGCTATCACAAGCCATGAATATTGCTGGTATAATGAGCCATCGGGATGCAAAAGTCTGATGTGAGATTATTCCTGTCTTTAATTCTTAACGACTTCTTAAGTTAACCCCTGTCACAAGAGAGTGCAGAGATTTGTCTCTTCACACACCAGAAATGTGGTTCATTTGATTCCACGTCTCTGGTCCTTTAGGTACCTTTTAAATGTTCTTACGAAGGCCAGGAGTACTCATGTGCTTTAAGATAAGGAGCTATTTGCTGGATCTGAGGCTTAACATGCATCTAATATTTATGTCACTGGGTATTTAACAGGCAAAGACATCGGGAGCAATGTTACTGCAGGAGCACCTTTCCTCAGCTAAAAGGAAATCGGTGCTTACCCGCTTCTGCCAGCTCATTCTTCTGCACTTTAACGGTGCCCAAACATCCAGACCGAAATCCTACGGAAGTTTTTTCCCAATGATTCAATTACATCAGGCAAGTACCTGGTGTTTCTGCTGAGAACAAGATCAGATTGAAGGGCACGTGTGGGGCCGAGAGCTCAGGTCTCCAGCTCTCTCCTTTGGGGTGCAGTGATCGGTTTTTTAAAGACTGCTAAGATGTCAAAACTTCACTGACAGTCACTAGTGTCTCTGTAGCTGCCACGTGTGAGATCACCTTCCCTGGTGAAAGCCCTTTTGGTAGAGCCCAGATCTGTACAATGGTGATGGCAGATACACATCCAAGCTACTGCTGGGAAGGTGAAGGTACTAAAGTGTTCCATTGCTTTCTTCTGTGTCTGCAATTCGTTGCTACTGAAGTGTAAACACACCAGCAAGGAGAAGTGGTTCTATCAGAACCGATCAGAAATATTTCCTGCTTTTTTTTTTTAAAATAAGAAGTGGGACGCAACAGACAAACCTTTGGAGAAGGATGTTTTCCTTCATGCCACCAGCTGATTTTTTGGAAACATGTAAAAGAAATTACTGGTTCTTTCTTTATTTATTTTCTTTTTTCACAAATGTGACATCTTTCCAGGCACCCAGCAGTGCTTTGACCTGGTGTAATAGAAGAGATGTTGCAGTGTTTACTGACATTGGTGCCTGCAAACAGGAAAATGAGAAACTGTGTTAGCATGGAGCCAGTTTGTGGCCGTGGGCAACAAGGACGCTTGTGGCTTTCCAGCTGCAGCCACACAGCACAGCTCTGCCTTAAGTGGCCAAGTGGCTACCACCTCTGTAGCTGCAAGTCACATCTCAACACATTGTCTTTGCCTGACAATTATTCACTTTGCAATTAGCAGGGCTGGTTTCCGAGCACTACCCAATCCCACCTCCCAGTTTCCATCTCGGAAGCTTCAAGCAAAGGCATCATCAAGGAATGAGCCAACAGCCCCTCAACGCTGTCACTGTCAGTCCTGGGATTCATGACCGAGGAAGGATGGGGACGAAAGCACAAGAGGAAGGGAATCCTCAGCACAAGTCCCTAATTGCTGGCAGTCTGGGCTGTGAATGATATCGGGACTCTAGAGGAAAAGGTTGAGTAGAAACAGATGCTTCCAACAGGCTGTGTCCTGGGTTTCCAAAATACCACACTCCTCCCTCCTGCTCCCGCAATCTGCGTTATTCTCTCGTGTTCCCCAGGGCCGCATCCAATGTAAACGACACCATTATTAAAATTCTTCCTTGGTATTGATAATTAAGTTACGAAAAAATGTGAAATGGGGAAGCTGGAGTCATCATGACTTGACAAAACTGTGGAATGTAAATGAAATTGTTTCCTATTTAAAGAAATGTGGTCCATCCAGGTACCCCCAAAGCCACCTGAGCCTTGAATAGAAGGAAAGCTTCCAATTCTCTTGAAACTAGAGAAGAATATGAATACACAGGGGCTGCAAAAGTTGGGCCGTGCATTTAGATGCTTAAATGTAGGTCCCAACTTTAGGCACCTGTGCTTGAAGCTTTCTGCCAGAATTTTTATTGTTTAATTTTATCTTTATGGAATAGGAAATTCAATTCACTTTAGCAAGGAATTTCTCTGACAATACAGCCTATTATGATCTAATCAAGGCCCCAGCAGAAGGCAGCTGGTAGATTTCAGGGGAACCCTCTAAGGACTGCAAATATATAGGGACAAACCAAAGGCAAAGGACAAAAAATTGCAACTATCCCTCTCAACAGTTTGTGTCTCAGCCTTGCCCTCCCCCCCCCCGCCCCCGACGTAACAGCAGGGTTTGGGAGTAAATGGGGCTGATTTGAGGCTGCCCATTTCAGCAAGAGCTGCCCAGGTTGTGAACCTGCCCAGGGTATGAAAACTGGATCTTCTTCACTCAGTTTCCCATGAAGCACAGCTCTGAGTGGAGGTTCCACTGCTGACTTTGAAAACCCCAGGATCAGGTCCTGGCTAAGTCATTATAAGCCTTTAGCCAACCACCCTTTAACTACATCAAATCTAATTGTCCTCCATACCCATGAAGAGGAGGCTCTGATGGCCCACCAGATGCTGCTGCTTTCCTGGAAACCCTATTAGCTGCTCAAACAAGGCAATCCCAAGGACACAGTCCTGCAAGACTTTTGTGCAAATATTAAATAACAGTGAATAATTAGCAGGAATAATCCTTTTTTTTGCTTGACCCTCTTCTGTAATAAAGACCTTGGTCAGCAAATGCAAACGTTATTTTGAGGAGCAATTCATAATCTAGAGCTGCTAAACACCTCAGCCTAAATACTCTAATATCCACCGTATTTATACAGGACTTAAGACAGATAAAACCAGACACATTATCTGTCCCAAAGACCCATTCATCAGTCAAATGAAGGAAGAGAAGGTGGCAAAAGAGGTAGTAAAGAAAGGTCCTGCTTTAACCTTTGCTCCATCTGTAAGTGCGTCTCCGGGTGGAGCAATCAGATCAGCTGGATTCCATCCGTGGAGTTTTATAATATGCATCCTTTTCCTTCATCTGTTTTGTGGTTTTTTTCCTGAGAGGAGAGAAAAGCAAGGACAAGCAAACCATCGGGCAGATAATTGTTCTGTGCTGACAGTTTGTCAAGTGAAGGAAGCACAATTTTAGTCAGGAGATCTGCATTACCGCTTGAGCAGAAGTCTCCTCTTTTCCTCCCAGATGGCATTGACATATAGCCTGAAGGGGCTATCAGGATACAAAGCTAAAGATGGTTAAAGACATTAAAAACTGTACAACGTGAGCACTGTCTACACCAGGACCATCATCTGGGAGGAAAATTCATCCTGACGTGTTGGGCGGAAGACAGACTTTCTACGTATGGTGTTACGTATAGCCAAAGGTATTTTTGAGATAGACAAAGAAAATACATAATCCTGCTACTAACCCTGCCTTTTCTAGTGGGTCTTTATTGACTCTTGAAAAACTATGACCAATAAGTGTAATAATCTGCCTTCCCCTTTTTTTTTTTGGGTGGATGATAGCTCCTGCTTATTTAGCCCTGAGTCCGATGACGGGATTGAGCCCCGAGTCCGACTCCACCTCCCCGCAAGCTACTGAGTGCATCCTCTTCATGGCAGGGCCACCAGCATTTTCCAAGGTCCTATTAATAATTATTTGTTCATAATAAATATTGCACTCAGAATAAGATTGTAAATCTTGCCATAGGACGGAGGGAATTTACATTTCTGCATTCCTTGAGTTTGGTGCTGCATAAGTCACTGTAATTTACTTACAGAGAGAATGGGCTTAATTCTCTTGCTTTTATTTTCTTTAACAAACTGCACCACCCTTTTGTACGGTGGGTGCAGCTGGAGGGGCAGAGAACTGCAGGGAGGGGACTTCACCTGCAGGGAAATATCCTCTACTTCCCCCAAAAGTGATGAAAATGTCAATACTATTGACGCAACCCCTAATTAAAAATGACTGCCATAATCATGCACGTGGTAGCCGTAGGACATTAATTTGGATTAAATGTAAACACTGAGATGTGCTGCCTGTGTTTTCCGAAGGAATGAAGGGTGGGATGGTGGTATCTGTCTTCTGCGTGCAGAAGATGGCAAGAGCAGCAGAAGGATGCCCAGGCTCCTGGGCACGGGCTGCTCCTCTGCCATGGCCACTGCCTGCACAGCCTGAGCTGTTTGCAACCCCCAGATAAAATGTGTCCTCGTGTCTTTCTTTGGCTGAGGTTTGAGCAAATGACCTTTACTTTGTGTTCGAGATGCCCAGAGAGCACAGCCCTGGCCGGTCCCGGCAGCTTGGCGGGCTCCTGCATTACCTCAGATGTAGTAACACCCCAGCCTCGGAGTGTGGATGAGTCCTCCTTTTTTTCTCCTAAGAAATAAAATCCTTTTGGGGTATTTGGCAAACAGAATTACAACTGCAAATAGCTTGTTGGTGCCCCACAAAAATGATTTTCTTATGCAATTGGTCTGCCTGGGTTACACAGACCTCCTATTTCATCTACTCTTACCTTGTGCTTGCGATATTAATGTATGGCCAGGTTTCTCAGCTGGCTGTAGGTAGCTGTCTTTTATTGTACAACACCAAAAATAAGCACTGTGGTGTTCCATGGTCCCAGGGCTGCAGGGTAGGGTTGCATTGCAGAGCTGGGGCTGAGCAGAGAAGCACCACGGGCTGCGAGTGGGTTTCGTCGAACTGAGTACCCAAGTGATGGAGGCAGAGCATGGCCAGTCTTTCTCTTCAAGATACAAGAGAACAAACACCAAGGAGTTCATAGAATCATAGAATTGTTTGAGTTGCAAGGGACTTTAAAGATCATCGAGTTCCACGTTCCACCCCCCCTGCCCTGGGCAGGGACACCTCCCACCAGAGCAGGTTGCCCAAAGCCCCATCCAGCCTGGCCTTAACCCCTCCAGGGATGGGGCAACCACAACTTTCCTCCACCTCCCTATGGGACTGGTATTTCATGTCCCTTAGCACTCTGGCTCTTTCTGCCCCCCGCCTCCAACAAATCATTTTGTGCTGTGCAAGATGGAAAGCTCCTGATTTCTCCTCTCACCACGGAGCAGGACGGAAGAGTCAGAGTGAGAGAGAAAAGGAGAGATGTGAAACTATTTCCCAAATATGCAGCATTCAGCCGTGAGCTGATATCCTGCCAGGGGTAAGAGGTGCCCTCGTGTCCCTCAGGAACAAATAATGAATTATCCTGCAGTCCCTCCTTGGCGTTGTGGAAGGAATTAATTTCTATCCCCCTTTCCTAAGGCAGCCAATTCTCCTGCTCCTCTCCTCCCAGCCTCTGCCACCCCCCTTGCTAAGGGACACTCGGTTGCTGGACAATTTACTGCAGGACAATTAACTCATCCTGGCTCTTTTGCTCCCCAGATCGGCTGCCAAAGCTCTTGATTTTGTGCCATTGTAGATTTTATTCAAAGAGGAAGAGAAGGAGCTGTGGGACTTTGCTCCTGCGAGAGAAGGTGGAGTGACTCCTGGTGTAACACCTTCACCTCATTCTGGGGATGAGCATTTCATTCTCAGCCGGGTTGGAAGAGCTAAAGACTTCCCAGTAATAGCTTTTCTTCATTTTAAATCTTTGATTGTTGTATCCAACATGCAGTTTAACACTGGAAACTTTTATGTGGGGTGCTAGTAGGTTTTCAAGCATGGACAAATTGATTCATGAGTGGATTAATCTGATGCATCTTTTAAATGGAAAACTGACATAATTTTCCATCAGAGACCTGCTAATAAAGCACATTTACTTGGTTAATCCATTTTTTTCTCTACTAAGTGCACTACATAAGATATAAAAATATCAAATCAATAGCTAAAAAGTATATAAAAACGAGACGGAGTGACCAGAAAGATGTGTGAGCCACCCTCTGCTTGGCTTCTTGGAGGACTCCTGATTTCTGTTTCTGCTGCAGAAAGACCCATTCCCAAAGTCTCCCAGGACGGCGAGGCTGCAGATCCCCGGGTGTCCTTGTGAATCCCAACGGGGAGCAGGTACAACGAGCCACCTGCTTCCTGGGGCTCCCGGCGTCAGCTCTCCCGCAGCACTCCCTATTTTTAGAAGTAGCTGATTGGAAGCTATTGGGGTTTTCTTCTTTAGTAGTGATTTTTTATTATCATTATTGCAGAAGGAAGTGGGTAGCAGTAAGCTGCATGAAAGACAAAGGCGTCTTCCAGTCCATTTGTGCAAGGAGCCTGCCCCAGCCTGCCAGGGAATCTGCACAAACTCCCCTTTTTTTTTTTTTATTTATTTATTTTAATTTTCGCTTGGAGTAGAGCTGTGTTATTTCAAGGAAAATGCCTGCACAGCCTTCTCTCCGCAGCCACCGCAGCCATCCTTCGATCAGCGCGACTCTCTGGTGTGAGCTCATTTAACGAGCGGTTGCTTTGCAGGCTGCGGAGAATTGCCTCTTACCTAATAATTCTGCTAATTTGCTTAACTTCCCCAGATTGCAAACAGCCCTGCTCTGAACAAGCAGCTTTCTAAATGAACCCCTAGACAATTTCTTGACAAGGATCGGGGGGGGAGGAAAGGGGGGTGGCTCAGGAGGCTGGAGCTCAGAGTCTTTTATTTGTGACCTTTGGGCCAGCGTTCGGGTGTGCTCCTGGGGAAAGCGGCGGTCGGGATGTATTTTCTTCAGGGATTTACACTACCCTTTTGCTTGTAATTATTCTCACTCGATGTCTTCCATAAATTAAAGATGCTTCTATTAGCCAGTTCCAGTCCTCTCAATTATCTTGCTAAAGTCTCCTTAATTTGTGGGCCTGAGCTGCACCACCAGGATCGCCGTCCTCCCAAAGCCGCCCGTCGGTGGCTACAGGCAGAGAAATAAGGAATGTACACGGGTAACACAAATGTCTGAGGAACCCCAGAAAGAAATGAAAACTGCAGTGAAGGTAAATGTCAGACTATTTAAAGACAATGTTAACTATTGATTTTTTTAGAGGAGACTACCTCTTCAAAGGATGGCAGGCATGCCTGCAGGTACAGCCGAGGCAACCCAGATGGATGGAGGAGAGAGGGAGGGCAGTGAGCTGGGAAGACAGAGATTTTCCCGGAGAGCAAAATGAACCCTTTACGAAGCCTCGGGGATTAAAGAGGTGGCTTAGCTCTTTCACAGCGTCCACCCTTTAACCCCTTTAAACACCGTGCCTTTTCCAAGAAACGAAGGGCAAAGAAGCACCAATGAGCAATAAGGAGATAAGCAGCAAAGTACTCCTTTCGCTGGTGTTTTCCCATGAAAAATGAGCCCTCAAGCCCAGCCGGTGATTTGTTGTCTAAGTGGCAAAGCTCACCCAAGCTCCTGATTTTGCTTCCAGTGGAGATGCTTGTTGCTCATTCTCACACCCTGGAGCAATTTGGACTCATTACGTGGCGCTGGCTCTTCTCACCAGCCCTGCCGGGATGCGGAATGGGACTGGAGATTCAGGCAGGGAGCAAAAAAGGGGACAAAACCCCTCTTTCTCCCTCTACCCATTCTAGGAACTTGTGGAAAATTATACTCAACTTGGCGATATTTTATTAACCTTTAATACAAGAGGATAGGCTATGAGTTCATATGGTTTAAGAGAAAATCAAGCCTGGAATAAAAGCCTTGTTTTTAAGAAATACATGTGTGTGTATATATATTAGGAAAAATACATATATATGTACGTATACATTATATATATAAATATATACACTTGCCTTATGGCCCATGCTGTGATATCCCCCTGAAGCACCCTGGGGCAGATATTCCTGGCCTCAGACACAGGCATCTGCAAGGGATGGTTCCTTTCCAGGTGTAGTGCAGAGGTGATGCTACACGTGGTGCTTTGGGAAAACGGCACGATAAGAATTTAGTGAGGGGATTTAAAGGTCTTCCAGACCTGCATTTTCAAAAAGGGAAACTTCTTATCTCAATGGATGTTTGTTTTGGAACAAGAGGAACAAAGGATCTAATCCAGTGAAGTATAATGTCAGCGAGGGCAAATTAATTTAGCATTTGGACACAATGCCTTCTTTAGAGGCTAATTTGGGTCTTAAAAGAAAAATTATTATACACATCCACACAACAAAGGAAATGGGTAATCCTGGGGGGTCCCTCTGACTTTGGCAGGTTTTGAAGAAGCCCTCCCAGTGCCCTGCCGTTCCCCTCTGCACCTCTTTTGGGGGCTCCAGCTTGAAGACCCCCGTAGGGTTTATACCCTGGCTCACCCTTGGCAGCCAGCTCAGAAAACCCCGTTTCTTGGTAGATCCTACACACAGCGCAATATGGTGTTACTGCCTGGGGTAACTTTTGGTTTAGATGTATTATTTCAGTGAGAGGGTCCTCAGACAGTGTTAAATGGCAGATGATATAATTTTTGAATGCGATGTTCATCTGAATTTTATTTTCTGATGTTTTGACTCATTGACTTGATGTCTCTCTATTATGCACACACCTCTAGAGACGTTGCTGGCAATGATTATGCATAGCATTGAGTTAGTGAATAAAACCACTCCAGGAACTGCTTTACAGATCACAGTATCGTTTTCTCTATAATTGTCCCACAAACGGTGGAAGTTATATGGAGAGAGCAGAGTGCTCTGACAGACTGCATATTTTTGCAGTGTGCATCAGATCTCACTTTGGCTTCTGAGACTTATTTCTGATGGTTCTTGGGGATTTAACTTTAAGACCAATGTATTTTAGTATCTGTATATACTCCAGTGTTCATGTCATCCAGCAGAACCGAGGATGAGCTGTCTCCTTAATATGGATGAGACACCAATTTATCTAAGTTATCACCTCCCAATCTCTCATTCATCTCTGCTGTTAACTGCTGCGTTTCTGACATCCTTACCTAAACTATCAGCAACTTCTTCTCCTTCAATTGAAACCATAAGTAATGTTTGGCTGGGAGTTTTTGTTATGTACATAACGGCTTCTTCATCTCCCAGCTGGAATTCAACCCTCGGGTGACTGGTTCAGGCTCCAGACACCGCATTTGAAACCCATAACACTGCAGAGATCAACGCAGTGCACTAAATCAGAAGTCGGGGTGTCTTTCCAGGGTGTCTGAAGATATATGACCGAATTAACAGGTCCCAGCTTTGCTTCCAACGTCGCTGCGGCCCTGGCTCTGCGCAGCCCAGGCCCTTGGCTGCAAAGTCAGCAATACTTTCCCCCTTCCCGCCGCGTTCCCAAACCGACCAAACTTAGCCCCACTCCTGGTATTCTCCTTATAGAAGGTCCCCGTGGTATTATGTGTCAAAGAAAGGTCTCATTACTTAGTTTCTGGTTCCTTCATGCCGTTGCTCTCATTAATCACTCCGTTCTTCAAGCCGGTGCTACAAGGCATTAGAACTGTCTCGCTCTCCACCCCTAAATTAGAGGTTCCCTCCCCTGCTGTTCCCCTGCCCCTTGGTACTGTACTTGCCACTGGGACCACCGACCCACCTGCTGGGGCCAGTGCTGGATGGCTGGGGACCTCTTGGCTGCTGGCTCTGGGCTTGGGTCTTATTGCAAAGAGGTGGTCTCTCCTTTCTTCCCAGCCTTGTCTTGGGGCAGCCAGGGGTGGTAAATACCCCAGTGCTCTCTCTTTGTGCCTTCTAGAGGAGCATCTCTAGAGGAGCCCCCCTCCCAGGCAAAAAGGAAAACTCATTAGTTGTGCCCCAAATCTGTAAACTTCATCCCCAATTTCCCTACAAAAAATGGTTGCAAGCAATTGAGGATGTGAAATCTGCATCATCTGCTTCTCCCTCGTTCGAGATCCCATCTGGTTTTATTCCCAGGGAGCCCCAAGGTCCAGAGTGGGGATCCCTGGGAAGAGCCCCACTCTTCAGCCCCCACCTCCCACCCCTGCTCCCACCTCTCTTCGCGGTGCGGGGCCCCGGGAGCTGGCTGCTTTCCCTGGGCAATATATTTTTTAGGAGCATAAATGACTTGCTTAAAGTGCAGGAGAGAGCAGATCCCCCTCAGCTCTGTGTCTTCACCAAATCCACTGGTTTATTAATTTTAATTAGCCCTGGAATTCACTTATAAATATGTGTGTGTATATATATACATATGAATTCATATAACGTCACATAATAAATGTAGAGTTTGGCATTTCAGAACAGGTAATTAAAATAGTTCATTGTTGATTAATCACTTGCAAAATAAATTATTAGCAATATCACTGTTAGCATTATGTTTATTACTACAATTTAGAGAAATTAAGGCTGTTCACTTACATTAAATTAAACATGAAAGCACAGATGTAATGTACCCCGGACAATATCTATTTACTTGGAGAACAAATGTGATGTGTGCATTACGGTACATTTGCTAGGTCATACATCTTGGATGGCCTCTTCGTGTCACCACCAGAAACCTAACACCCACACACAGCCCATTCCTTTCTCTTTCCATAGATATAAAAATAGGAGCTGCTGGACTTTGGTGCTTGCTCTTGCTCCAGGCAGCTCTGCCTGCTCTGCAGATGCTGGAGGCAGCTTGGACCCACGTGGGATGGAGGGTTGGCTCCATGGGAGTGGGGAGCTTCAAGTGCAACCCCCCAAAAAACAGAATTGTGAAAGAAAAAAAAAAATTATAAAATTTTTCACTCCTCAGCAGGACCCCAGGCCACCATCATGAGCCAGATTAGGGCCAAACTGCACAGGAATGGAATAAGTCTCAGCCTGACTCTGTGAGGTGCTAAAGGCTTAAGCTGAGTGTTTAAGTAGAAGTTGAATTTGAATTTTAAGCAGTTCTTTGCTGGGGTGGGGAGAAATTTTTGTCCTGGGGGGAAATAGGTGTCCCTTGCTTCTGACAAGTGTTTTGTCTGGAGGATGCTGAGCCTGGAGTCTAAGGGAGCAATTGGGAGGAGGCAGCAGAGATGAAGAGGACACGGAGCACCTCACGATGGGTTTTCTGGGTCTGTCTCTGTGGTTTTATGGCTATGGGAAATAATCTATAATTAGGTGTATAAAATAGCTCTCTGATCTCTTTGCTTCTGGCCCAAAAGAGTACAAAATTGATAACTCAATTATCGCTGCTGGAAATACAAATAAATTAAAAGCAGCTGGTAGGAGGGACTCTAACGGAGGGCCACCCATGCAGCACAGCGGATGCTGCTCTTTAATTGCAAGCTCAGAGGCAATTAAAGCCCTGGGCTCGGGCTGGAGCAGGAGAGACCAGACCAGACAGGAGAGACACATGGGACAAGTCACACTGGGTGTCGTGGATCTGGTGTTCCCCTGAGCTGAGGGCAGAGCTTGGCAGAAGCACTGGGGATGGTGATATCATCTTCTCAACCCGGGAGCAAAGTTGGGGTGAAAGCTTTGGAAGTGGTGACATCCTCCAGGAAGAGAGGGAACCTCTTGAACGGCTGATGAGCTGAGCTTGGTTACAGGGTGAGGAGAAGCAGGGTTGAGTTTTAACCATTTTCAGCATTAAAAAATAATTAGTGCCTAATCCTACGCCCACCAAATTCCTGGGAACTTTTGTTCTGAATATCCATGCAGAGCAATGTAGGATATTGAGGGTCTTCTTCTTTTTTTTTTTTTTTTTTGTCAAGTCATCTGGCATTTACAAAAACCCCCTCTCTCCACCGAAGCTTGTCTTTAATGACTCCTGTGCTGAATTAACAGTCTGCACCCGTGTGACAATGACAACAGTCACTAATGACCACTCTGTTTGCCTAGACCACATGCTGAGCACTGATTTCAGTCCCTGCCACAGACTCTCTTTACAAAAAGGCTTCTGGATCTTTTTAAGCACTTTAAAATGTGTGGGATGAACTGGCCGGTCCATCCCTGCCCCTTTGCTATTCTGCTGCCTGGAGGTGTCCTTGAGTCAACGGGGAGCACCTGGAGGGAAGTGTGACCTGGAACGATGCGAAGAGTGAGCAGGAGGAGCAGAAAAGCCTTTGAAATTTCATATCCCAGTCTGATGACCCGCTCAATAACCAGTGAAATTATATTTAAACAACCTGCCCTTTGATGCAATCTCATTCGGATCAGAAGGGCAGGCAGTTTCCTGGGAAGGTCAGTTTTAGCCCAGCCCTGTGGAGAGTGTGTGACGGTGCAGGCACATGGGTTACCTGCAGGTATTCTTTTACAAAGGAGAGCAAAATTACTCCAGGGGATCCCCCAAATCCTCAACAGCATATTTAAGACATTGAGGGGCTGGAGCGCATGCAGAGAAGGGCAACGGAGCTGGTGAGGGATCTGGAGAAAAAGTCTGATGAGGAGAGGCTGAGGGAGCTGGGGGTGTTCAGCCTGGAAAAAAGGAGGCTGAGGGGAGACCCTCTCTCCAACTGCCTGAAAGGAGGGGGTAGCCAGGGGGGAATTTGGTCTTTTATCCCAAGGAACAGGCAATGGGACAAGAGGAAATGACCTCAAATTGAGACAGGGGAGGTTCAGATTGGAGATTAGGAACAATTTTTACATTGGAAGAGTTATGAAGCCTTGGAATGGGCTGCCCAGGGAAGGGGTTGAGGCACCATCCCTGGAGGTGTTCAAAAGCCGGGTTGACAGAGTGCTGGGAGACATGGCTCAGTGGTGTTTTTTTCTTTTTCTTTGGTCAGAGTTAGGCTGATGGTTGGACTACACAATCCTGAAGGTCCCTTCCAACCTAGATGATTCTATGATTCTGTGATTTTCACCCATGAAAGTGTTTCTGGGAAGCGGGAGGGCATGGATTTGGCTTTGTGTAGTGCCATGGCAGGGTTCCAAGGACTCTCCATGAAGTCCATGTGGGGCACCGGGGACAGTGCCAGCTCTTATTACCCCAAGAACCGTTCCTTCCACTCACCCTGCCTGTAGGCAGGCATTGATTTTCTGCTGGGCAGCACAAGAATATCCACTTTAGGAACAGGGCAGGTCTTTATTTCAGCAGCCGTATTGCCCACTGAGCTATACATGAGCAATTCATGTCATCCTTCCTCTGCCCATTGCGTGGGGCAGATGCTGGAGCAATTCTGTATCTGAAAGCTTTTAGCTCCTCTAACTGATGATTTATATTTGTGCTGTAATAGCCAGATACAGCAATAATAGTAAGGATTTAATTGTTTTAATGAAAGTGGCTTTTTTTCTGCATTCAAATCAATTTGCTAAGTTTGGATGATGGAATAGGAGACTGGATTTGGCCGTGCTGTTCGTGTGCCCTGCACAAAAAGGCACAAGCCATTTTGAAAGAGCTAGCTTGGCATACTAAAACTTTTAATAAGTGATATCTGCATAACTAAAGGCAATAGGAGCAGCCCATCCTGAAGAAAAAGGGTTTTACAGGAATTAGTGTCTCGCTGTCACATTTGTAAAAGGGACACATGCATTTTTCAGATCTTTGCACATTAATGGCTGTATTTGATTCAAAATACAGTCAGTGAACCCTCAGTAAATGGAATTAAATGGTATGTGTCTGATTTGAGGGTGACAATCCACCAATTGTTTCTTGTTTGAATTACTACCTGCGTGGCTGGGCACAGCGGTAATTGAAACTATAATGTTTCATTCCTCTTTAGCTATAATTTATCTGCAAAGTTCATTCACTGCAGCTCTGTTCTCCTTCCTGAAATCTCTCCCGTTACCGTCACCGTGCTGTCAGGGACTGCATCCTTTCTCTCTGGAGAATCAAAATCTCTGGAGAGCAAAATCTCCAGATTTTGATCTGGCTTGGGCTCGGCAATTCAAGCACAGGAAGAGCCAACCTTTCCCTGGCCCAGCCCCATCGGCTCCCTCTTTCTCTGGCCACGGGGGAAAAAATGCCTGTAAATGGAAGGGTACCAGGGGTGGCTCTTTCTTCCATCTCAGCCTTGTTTTCTTGCTTCATTGGTTTCTTACAGACCATACAGAGTGCTGGGCAATGCTAGGGGTAACAAAGATTGCGTCTCTCTTGACACTACCCTTTTATAAGCAATTTCTAGTCTGTTTTCATCCAATATTGATAAACAGAAGAAAATGGAATGTATTTTATTCACCCATAAAGTCTGACATTTCCAAAGATGGAAGCAAATTATCCTCATCTCTCTGCAGATAGCTCGATTGCTGGCTAGGTACAACTTTATGCCCGCGGAGTAATGACACCTGGTAATGACACCTAATTTCTGTGGTTCCAGAGCCAGCTGGTCTGAGACAAACAGGGTTATTTTCCTTACAAATAATACAAACCACAAAAGCCAGGCTCTGTGTCCGGGAATGATAACACTTCTTTCTCCCATGGGACCAGGCTGGAAATCCCCGGGAAGCCCCTGAGCCCCTCTGTCAGCAATGGGGGATGTTCTTGGCAGAGATATTTCTACAAAAGTATTTGCATTTGCTTGAGCTGGTGCCCCTGCCTGTGGTCTGGTTGTGATTCAGGAGTGATGGACCTTGGATTTTGTCCTTGCTTTTGGGGTAATTTTGATGAAAATCCCATGTAGTTCGTGTGCAAGTTGTCCATGAACATAGTGCCACTATGAGGAACTGAAGGGGGGCGCAGAGCTCTCTGCTGCCCACAGACATGGAGGGGTGGAAGGATAAACAAAGAGGAGACGATGGGGAAGAGGATAATGAGATCTAAAAGATAATTAAGGCTGCTGGTTCCCAAAAAGCTGGCAGCTGAGGTGGGGTTGCAGGTCTGGGAGTGCTGCTGCAGGGAGGGTGCTCAGCAATTTGGAGCCCTGGGGCTGGTCCCTCTCTCCCAGGCATGAGATGCTCAGAGATGCTCCTGCTCTGGGTGGTGTTCATGGCATTGATCTACCAACCTTCACCTCCGCTGGGGGATCCTGGCACCTTGACAAAGCCTCCGCCTTCGAAACCAGGCTGAGCTAAGGAGATGGGTGGAGAATAGCAATGAGCAAGGACAGACTGGCAACTAAATGTGGCAGGAGCGTGGCAGCCCATGAAGAGAGAGCTGGGGAAGGGGTGGGGATGGAGTGAGACAAAGTTCCTGGAGGACAAGTGCTAAGAGGGGAATGCATCAACCAAGGGCAGAAGAGGGCAGTTCTTCCTCCCCAGGGAATTCTCTGCGCTTCCATCCTGGCACCAGGACCCCTTGGTCCCTGTGGTGATGGCAGAACAGGGGAAGGGAGTCTCTTCTCCATCCTTCTCTGTACCCAAAGGCTTTTGAGTTTCCCCTTCCAAAGCTGATGTTGGCACATCCACCAGCACAGAAATGGACTCTCAGTGGAGTCAAACGTAGTAACTGTGCTGGGCAGAGAGAGAAATACCCTTCCAGGTCATGGCTATATTTTCTCTAACCAAATCCCCAGCAGCAAAAACAATCTCAGCTGCTCCAGATGGGAATTTCACTCAAAATGAGACCTTGAGAGTCTACAATGTTCTCCCACCCCTTCCACACCTTCACACACAAAGCATTGCCTGCACACAGACTGTCTGTGTTAGGTCAGGGATTGTACTTCTCCATGCCTGGATTTAAACCACCCCTTGCTTTTTCCAGTTTACCTACTAAATTTTCTTTTTTTCTTTTTTTTTTTGCCTGCCTTAGAGTGCAGGCTGAATAATTAGAGCAAGTGGCTGCATTTCTCAAAATAAAACTGGGATTTGTAGGTGCCGGAGGACGTCGTCGGTGCTGGAAGGGAAAGGTAATTGACATTCCCTCCGGGAAACCTCTTCAAAAATTTGGGCCCCAGTTGCTCTGGATTTATTGCCAGTGGTGCAGTACGGGCAGGGAATGTGATAGCCCTTGCAAGTGAAGAAACAGCACAACCAAAAGCAACCAAAGGAGAAGTTCAGCTCCGCTGTGTGCCCGAGAGCAGAGTGGGACTGGCTGATCTGCCAGCTCTTTTGTACCGACCACCGTGTTGGGGCATTACAATGCCAAAAAAAAACCCCCAAAAGCCAATAAAAATCCTTCTAAACAGGACTAAAAGGTCTCATCAGCAAACCTCGGACCTTGCAGATGAAGCCCGTGAAGGGCTGAGCGCTCAGCTGTCCCTGGGGCACCAGGAAAAAGGTGGTTTTCTGGTCTATGGGTGAACCAGGGTGAACAAAGGGCCACCCCGCAGTGGTGCAGAGCGACGTGGTCCTGATTAACTGCAGGCCCCCCCGGGCTTGCCAGGATTCCCGGAGAGGCGATGGAGAGAATTCCTGTGGCATCCCACACCCCACGGCGATGAGAGGAGAGCCTGCCTGCTCCCCCAGCACACATGCCATAGATAAATACAGACCTGTGCGTGTGAGATCTGCGTGCCCCCGCTGCGGGTGTGCACGTGCGAGGTGCATGGCACAGATGGGGTTAACCCTTGCCTGAGCCACCCCTCCTTTTGCAAGAAAAACCTGCCCGAAAGGGGGCTCTCAGGAGGAGTGTTTGCTCCTGGGCTCTCCCCAGCTTCTGCTTAAAGGGCAGCTCTCCTGTCCTTGCTGTTGGGGTGTTTCCAAAAGGGAATGAATATCCCAGTCCCCCTGGACTGTTACAGACCGTTTAACCCTTTCTGAGGTGGGCACTTGCTGTCGGTGCTCGTCCCGGGGCTTTGCGGTACCCGATGATCCGGCGTTGGGGGGTTTTGCTCCCAGTTGGGCTGAAGCCAAGGCTCAGCTCTCGCTGGTCCATCTGGATTGACCCAAGCACTTGGCAGCGCCTCGGGTACCGAATCGTTGCAAAATAGATAATATATAAAATTAAAAAAAGAAAATTCAAATCCAGATCAAAGCAGAGCAGTTTGCTCTAATGCAAACTGCTTGGGACTGGACTGGACTGGGGGGGGGGGTGCCAGGGCAGGTTGGTCAGGGAGTGGGTGCTGAGGGGTTGTGAGCCCCTGCAGCAGCTCCAGCTCCCCCTTCCCCACCTGAAAAAGGTTGGAGGGAGTTTTCCAGCGATTCCCCTTCAGCTGCTTATTTTCTAGGGGCAGAATCTTCTCCCCCTCATCTGTTTTTGGGGTGCTGCTCCCCACCCCAGGCTGCCCAAGCCTTTGACATTGCCACGACTTTACCCCTCACGACCTGAGGGACCACACGCCTCCTTTCTGCCTGGGATCTGTCTTTTCCCATTGTGTGGTTTTGTAAAAGAGCGTCTCCCAATCTCCCCTCCTTGTACCTGTTCCCAAATTGTAATTGAGTGTCTTGTGGTTTCACCGCCACCGAGAGCAGCACCTCTGGTGCATCTCAATAGCTGATTTTTTTTTTTTCCAGGATCTGATTCAGGTCTTGCCTCCAGTGACATCAGCCCGGCTACTGTGGTGGAAGAGGGTGTCAGATGCACTGGAGTGAAGGAGAAAAGCACTTGGGAGGGTCAGGAGCAGGATGGGGAAGGGTCTGGCCAGGCTGCACCTTGTCTCCCCTCCACCCGTCCTGCCCTGGACACCGAGGTCCCGGGGCCTCCCGCTGCTCCCCAACTAAATTCAGTGCATGCCTGGAGCCCAAAGGAACATCTGCCCTCCCGGGGTGCCCTCCCGGGGTGCCCTCCCGGGGTGTCCAGCTGCTGCCCGGGGGGGATGGACACAGCTGGTCCCCAGTGGTGTTACAGACACCCTGCTTTGCCTCCGGCTCAAATGCCAAGGGGCTGCTGTGATACCGTGCCCGTGTCCCCAGACATTTTTCCGTCCTCCAGAGGCACATATGTCCCCCTGATGTCCCCATGCACTGTCCCCTTGGCCCGAAGCACTAACAAGCGCAGGTGCAGCTGAACGGCTCCCCATGCGGGGCTGAGAAGGGGAGGACAGACAGAAGGTTTGTCCCCTGCCAAGGAGCAGGTCATACCCTGCATCGTACCCTGATGTTTCCCCTGATCTGAGCAGGGTTTCCCTGCAGAAGATCTGAAGCATTTCAGCTGCAGCTGGTCTCCAAGACCCCTGGAGAAGACAAAGCTCCGGGGAGACCTTAGAGACCCTTCCAGTCCCTAAAGGGTCTACAGGAAAGCTGGGGAGGGAATTTTACAAGGGCATGTAGTGACAGGATGAGGGGCGATGGCTTCAAACTTGAAAAGGGGAGGTTTAGATTAGATCTCAGGAAGAAATTTTTCTCTCTGAGGGTGGTGAGAGCCTGGCTCAGGTTGCCCAGAGAAGCTGTGGCTGCCCCATCCCTGGAGGGGTTCAAGACCAGGCTGGATGGGGCTTGGAGCAACCTGGTCTGGTGGGAAGTGTCCCTGCCCAGGGCAGGGGGGTTGGAACGGGATGATCTTTAAGGTCCCTTCCAACCCAAACCATTCTGTGGTTCTCTAAAGCCTCCGATGGGAAGGCAGTGGGAGAGCTGCGGTGCTCCCTGCCGGTCTGCACCCGGGACACACACCAGCCCACGGGGCCACCGTGCCTGTCACCGGAGGCCACACGGGTCCCGCGGTGGCTGCGCTGGCCGGGGGTCTGGCCACGGCATGCTCGCACATAATTCCTGACCTCAAGTCAAAAGTATAATTCTTCCTGGCACGTCTGACATTTAGCTGTACAGCGATCCTTGCCAGGAAATTGCCATCATTTCAGCTCTGCTCCCAGCTACCGTTCTGATTTATATTTTTGTTTTTATCCAATTTTTCTGACTTGTTTTGGTAGGGTGGACAAAATGTTCTCACTCAAGACAGATGACAGTTTGCCGATAAGAGGAGCAACTTATCACAAACAGCTCCGATTCTTTCTCAAATGCTTAGTCTGTTGGAACAGCTTTAAAGTCTAATGTGATATTGTAGGTTAGCCCCAAATCTGCTTTCCCTCCTGTATTTCATACTTTATGGCTCTGAGCATCAGTCCTTTTAAAACAAAACACTTCCATCTTTTTCAGATCATTCATGCTTTGCTTCCCTTCGCCCCCTCCTCTTAATTTAACTGTTTAAGACTTCTTTTGGTGTGGCAAATAAAATAAATACCGTAGATGAGTGACCTCTTGGAAGCTCGGTGTCCTTGAGTCTAACTTTAGAAATCATTTGTCACAGGCACAGAAATGTGCACTGCAATCAGAATTAGCTGCCAGATTTATTTTTTTTTTCAGACAATTATATTGTAATTTGAGTGGCATTCTCGATAATAGCTCGTGTTCTCCAGCCTTCTCCCCAAGCCCCAGCAAACCACACACTACACCAGAAAACTTTTGTCTTATTCTGCTACAAAAATCCTTTTCTTATTTTTTACCTTATGGTAAATAAATGAGAGGGAGAAGAGACACAAGGAAGCTGAACAGCTTTGAGCTCTGGAGATAAGCCCAGTAGGCTAAGAGGGTATTATACAGTTGGTTTTAGTTCAACAAAAACAGGACATTCTACCAGAACTGGGTGAATAATTTGCAATTAGCAATTTGGGCCAGAAAAATTTAGGTTATTTCAAAACTCGCAGCTTTACTGAGTGAAATTGCATCACCCCAGGGGACACAGGGTGGGAAGACCATGTTCCTGATTGCCAGGTTTGGATCATAGGTGAGACCTGTAAAGTGAGTTAATACATTTTGTGGAAAAACCTCTGGGTTTGTAGCATTAACTGAGAGCAGGAGAAAGAGCTGGTGTGCTGAAAGGAGAGTTGCTGACGCTGCCACACGTTGCTTGTGGGTCAGGTCTCTGGGAGGATTTGGAGAGTCCATCTCAAAATCTTGCAGGACCTTTTTGAGGGCTCAAAATACAGCCGCCACCTCCCGTCGCTGGTCACATCCCTGTGAACCCCTCGGATGTGGAGTTGGAAGGAAGGTGTTTGGTGAAAAGCAAAGCTGCCCAGCCTCAGCACTGTGGGGCGTCAGGGGAGGAGGGTTCACGTCCCAGCCGTGCCGGAGCATCACTCCCAGATGCCACCTGAGCAGCACCAGCCTCTCCCAAAGGGATCTCCCAGCTGCATCCTGAGCATCCCAATGGGCACAGCAGGGATCTGCCACCACAGGGGACATTGTCAGCACCAGCAAACCTCCCCCAACGTCAACCCCCCCACACCCCAAGCAATGCAAAGGAGCCTCCAGGGACCCCCAAGTCCAACAAAGCATGAAATTGAGGTCTAACCACATGTACAGACAACAAGGTGCCTCTTTGACACCCAGTTGTTACCTGGAAATAAGGCACGCGGTGTCTTGTAAGGGCACGAGTTTCATTTTCCCTGTGCTTGGACCCCCCCGGCCCTGGCAGCCCCCCCAGAACCCGCAGGCAGAGAGGCAATTGAAGGAGACACGTTCACGTCTCTGTGTGATGGAATTATCCTCCTGCCAGTAAATAAATGTCCGTGTGTGTTCTTCTCCCTTGTACCTGAAGAGGAGACACCGTGTGCCCGGCTCTGTCCATTTTTCATCTCCCTGGAGGGAAAGTGTGAGAGGAAAAGCCTAAAAATTAAAAAAAGACAGAGTGAGCAGCCATACCTTGCACCTTTTTCAGCACAATCCACCCAATTATTTTCCTTCCTCTGCCTTTTTTAATTTTAAAGCTTCCTCTGAATGTAGGTCCCAGGTCAGGAAGGCATTAAGGCACTCCTGAAGTACCTCAGCTTTAAGCCGTATTCCACGGAAAGGACACACTAATCATCTCTCGCATCTTCAACTAAAGACACAGCATTTTATCTGGGATCCAGAGCACGACTATAAATATCAGCCCATCTCGCAGCCAGGCAAGTGCTCGGTCCATTGCAGAAATGGGTGATCTAAATCACGGAGCTGGCGGGGGCTCACCCATGGTTAATCTTTATAATGGGAGGGAGCTGGACCCAAATCTCTGTATAGCTGCGATGGCAGGAGCTCCAGAGGATATATACAGTGTGGACACCAGGGAAAACCATTCCCATAAAGATGCCTGGAATAATCCCACCTTCTCCAGACCCTCTGGCAGCCCCGTGGGCCACCGCGGGGCAGAGGGTGAGCGGTGACGGATTCTCCCAAGGTGGGCAGGCAGAGGACACACCTCAAGGGGACCCTTCAGAAAATAAGATGAGCAAAAACCTATTTCTCAGCCTTTCTGCTGATGGAGGAAGCTGAATGGGTGACCAGAGTGAAGAGAAAGGGGGCGACCTGGTTGCTGTTCCACTGTGTCTAGATCATGCACGGACACCTCCTGAAGTGCATCTGGACATCTAGACGCAAAACCTGATGGGATTTACCACACTTTGGTTTTTGTCAGTGTTTTGCTTGCTTTTCATTATCCTAAATGCTTACTTTCTTAAAGGCACTGCTTCCTCAGAGAGGACAAACCTGTAGGTCACAAAAAAAAAAGCCTTTTCTGTGATACTTTGGGGAATACCCTCTTTCTCAAGTACAGGCTGGGTCCCTCAGTAATTCCCAGGGGAGATGTTCTGCTGCAAAGGGGACACGTTGTCACCAGCAGCGATGCTGCCAGGGATGGTGACAGCCCACCGGATGGAGTACCCTGCCCTGTGTCATTAGGCCATTGTGGTTAATAACCAAACCCACCCAAGCTCATTTCTGTCCTATTAAAGGAACGGGGAGGGGGGAAAGGGAATGAAATAACTCATTTTGAGGTGATTTTGCTGGGGATTGTGTATATTAAGGAGAGATTTGTAAAAAAATAGGAAGAGTTGCAAAAATTTAATGTGGCCCTTTAGTGAAAAATATCACAAAGTTATCAAAGGTTGACAGAGTGAGATAAACGTGCCGTGGTCAGTGCATTTTGCATCTCCATAGATCACAAACTGCCCCGCTCCTGTCTGCCCATCCCAGGAGCTGCTTTTCTGGTTAGTTTGATGGGTTTTTGGTCAAATCTCAGAGGGGTGTTGCTGCATGGGCTGGCAGCTCCTCGGCAAGGATTCGGTCACATACAAAGTATGATCCTCCTCATCCTTCTCCTCCATCATCAGCCACCACATGGACCTGGCACGGGTCCTGCTGCCTTTTTTTCCCCCCTTCTTCATGTCTCTGGGGAAGCACTGGGAGCTCCAGGGTGGGAAAGGTCCCCTTCCCCTGGGACACAGAGCCCGAGAGCCCCAGCCAAACGTGGAGATAAATTTCAAAAGCGCCACCAAAAGGCAGCTGCGTCCCGTAAAGTGCTGGCTGCTCTTCGGAGTGAAATGGAGATTTCACCTGCTAATTATAAAAATGGCAGGCAAAAACCCTGCCCGGTATGATTTCTTACATTAAACAAATTTTATGGCGGAGGAGACTTTTAGTGGCACTATTTGCAGACCTGGCCTTTCGCCAGCTCGCTGTCATTAAATCTGCCGATCTTAAGTATCAGCTGCACTTATTCAAAGGGGCTATAAATAAAGCCCTGAAGCCTATTAAAGGAGCCGGCTCCCTCGGGCTGTTTGTCAAGCCTGAGGACGGACTGACACGGGGAGGGTTTGGGCCGGTGCTGGGCTCGGGCAGCGTGGAACGGCTCGGGACGGGTCTGTCACACACTCACGGGTTTATCTTTCAGGACACAGGTGGCTTTTTCATTAAAAGAAAACCTCAGGTTTTGCTAAAAATAAATAGTGTTCTGTTTGGGTCAGAGGAGTCTTTGACCACACGCCTGAAGTCTGAAACGGTTTAACTTTTGCCTGGCTGTAAGGGTTAAAAATGAACAGGAGCACAGGGAGAGAGAAGACATGGAGCTGGGGTATTTTATATGACAGTAAGATGTTTTAATGGGAAATACATCAGAAATCACCACTCCCAGGATGTTTATGTGCTGTCAGCTACACCTGCACCCACAGCTGCCACCATCCTGTCTCTCCTCTGGGACTGACCTGGTAAAAAGCTCCCCCCCCATCCCCAGCTGTGGGTCCCAGGCAGGATGCTCCGGGATGCAGCAGCCGCGCTGCGCGTCGCTGGAGCAGCCCCTATGAAAAATGGCTCACAGCACTAATGTGTGCTTAATGACCCGTGGTTCACAAATGACTAAGATGCAGGAATTAAATTTACAATCAACTTCCTTTCCTTTTTTTTTTTTTCCTTTTTCTCTCTTTTTTTTTTTTTCTCTTCCCCCTGAAACCTTGAAAACCAAAGTTCCTAATCACAAAAGTCTACGAAAAGACCTTTTATTTCTTCTTCCCATCAGGGCAGGTGACTGCAGGCAGCCGCAGTACTGAAGTTGGGCGCTGTCACCGTGCCAGGCGTGACACGGGGCTGCTTCCCTGGCAGGGTAAATTTATGACACAATCTCAGGAGAGCTCACTAGTTGATGCCAGGTTTATTTTTGAAAGTGCAAACTAATGAAATTTAGAGGTTTTAATATATATAAAAAAAGAAAAAGAAAGAAAAAAGAAAAGAAAAGAAAAGAAAAGAAAAGAAAAGAAAAGAAAAGAAAAGAAAAGAAAAGAAAAGAAAAGAAAAGAAAAAAGTAGCAGCTACAATTTAAAAATGAAATTCATAACCAAAGCGAGCACCAATTGCATTAAGGAAACAAGAAGCTCAGGCTTTTTCCCAGAACAGCCCCTACATTTTTTTGGCAAGAGGCAAGAAGCTCCAGTTTGTCCCAGTCAAACTCCTGTCCCTGCACAAGTGATGAGTGGGGGCTATGAGCAGGGTGGGGGCTGTGCAGGGTCCCTCAGACACACCCCTGTGTCCCTCATCCTGGGCTCAAACAGGGGGGAACCAACACGAGGAGCCCATGGAGATGCTTGTCCTGAAGCACCCATCCACCCACCTCTTCCTAGGGACCATTTATCCCATTCCCCCACCACTCAGCTGAGGGAGGACCTCACTCATCGTGTTCTGAATTTTAGAAGGGAGCAAAGAAATTCCATAAAAGGCAAGGAAAGGGAAGAAAAAGCCACCATAAAGCCCCAGCAGAGGTGTCCCAGAAAATGAAGGTGAGTATCCAGGAGGAGAGCTGCTCAAAGAAGATGACAACCTTGAACATCCCCCAACAGGACGGATGCATAATTCAGAGAAACCCAGAGGCATTTGGCAGCTTGTTTATTTTACAGACTTTCTGCTCTCTTCTTCTCTCCTACTTCCCCACTTCTCCACTCACATTTTTGTCCACGAATACTCTGCTGGATTAAAGAAGATGGAGAGGGTTATTTTCAAAAGCAGGGACAGGCACATGCCCCATCACTGAGACCAGCAAGGGCTGAGTCCCAGAGTTGCTGTGGTTTGGTTTTGCTCCGAAACAGCGATTCTCTGGCTGGGACACATTAACATGCACCAGCTGTAAATAAAATCACCCAGACGGGAGACTTTTCAAACCCATCAGAAGTCTCTGTACTAGCCCTTGGCTGCAAAACGTTTAGGACCTGCAAGATAAGGGTTGCTTGCTTTTTTCTCGCCTTCCAACAGAGCCAGTGAAAATGAGCACAAGTGTGTTCTGTGGTCACCACAGCTTGGTCTGGGCTGGGTTCAAACCAACACAACCTTCCTTGAAGCACATGCCAAAAGCAGGAGACACCACTTCCATCCCTGAAGATGCTCAAAGCCAGGTTGGATGGGGCTTGGAACAAGCTGGTCTGGTGGGAGGTGTCCCTGCCCAGGGCAGGGGGGTGGAACTGGATGTCTTTAAGGTCCTTTCCAACCCAAACCATTCCCTGATTCTATGAGATGAGCAGATGAGAAGAACCCTTTCAGATCTCAAGCCACACATGCAGGTGCCCCAAGCACGGTTCTTTCTCTCTCCTGACTTAGACCCCCATCACTGGCATTTGCAAAAACCACTGGAAATCTCCCAGGGACCAAAAGGCAAGTGAGATTGTTCCCCAGATGGGATGCTTTTGTGGCATCCCAGCTTGTGTGTGCTTGGGAAGAGCCGCAGCAGGTTGAGTTGAATGTGGGAAGTGGCTGCCAGAGAAATCAGGAGGTTGGAGACCACCTAAAGCAGACGTATGACAGATTGGGGTTTGAGTTGTTCTGCATCATCACTGCTATGATGACCCTGAAATGCATCCGTGCTGCAGCTGGAAGTGGTTGGGCTGAAGTTTTTCCTTCTACTGTGTTTCTCCTGCCAAATCTTTAGGCTGGTGGGGTTTCTGGAAAAAGAGACGCTTGGATGGGATGAGCATGCACTGGAGAGCATGACAAAGCACAGAAATTCTTCAGTACCCATCCCCATCCCTGGCCCAAGGAAGAAAATGAAGGTGCTGAGAGGAGAGCTAATGAACACAGCAAGGGAAGTGAGAAGGACATTAATTGCCTGTACAGCAGCGCGGTGAGCCTGAGCAATAAAAAAAAAAAAAAATTAAAAAATGTGGGAATGACTAATTTATGAGTGCAAATTCTATCTGGAGAGTATGACTTAAACTTGGGGAGAAAATCTGTGTGTCTGGAATATTAAAATCAATAGTTATAACCTATTTAGAAAGAATTGAGTGGGCAAAGAAGGTACAGGAGGGACAATCAATATCAGAAGTGACATTGCTGCGTTCGAGCACCAATAGAAACTTAAGAGAAAGTGACTTCAAATACAAATAAAAGAAGACACTTTTCCAGACCTCCAACTCTCGTGAGAAAACAGAGACTACTGACTCCTTAGTCACATATCTATAAGATTTAAGAAAATTTCCTTGTGCTGCCCTGGGGAACCTCAACTTGAATGACGTGGGCTAGAGGGCTGGTGACTGGATTTTCTAAATGTCATAGAAGAACCTTTCCTCATCAAAACCAGGAGGATCCTCGACAGGATCATCTTGACAGCTGGAGAACCGATTGTAGATCCAAAAAACCATCTACAGCCAGTTTCCATCGTACATGCTGGGCACAGAGAGAAGAAAGCCTGAGCCACCAGTGGGTGCTTTTGCTTTTCGGTGTGGGAAGCCAGGCCAACCAAGGGATTTTAAACAGAAAATGTAAGTGGTATTTAGCTACCCTTTGTTTAAAGGCACTCTGGCTTCTCGGGAATAGGGTAAAATCTCAGCGTTGAGAAAAAGAAGTTCATTCTTGTTAAAAAGAGAAGCTCAAAGGGGAGCAAGAGCAGCTCTAAGTTCACGGAAGGAAAAAAAGGAAAGTGAGTAATAACAAACATAAACCAGCCCCAGCAGAAGGCTGTTAGGTGAAACCTCTGGCCAGCAGAGCTGAGGGCAATAGGGAAGTGCTCTTTAGACAAAAAAGACTAAAGGTAGTTGTCTAGACAGAACAGCCAGCATTAAAAAAAGAATGCATAAAAGGCAAACACTAAATATTGAATTTCCCTAATTTTGGGGGCAAAAAAATCTAAGTGAATTAGCAATGTAATAAGATGATGTGAAATATCTTCCTCTCCATCCCAGGATGTTAAACAGCTGCTACAGCAGCTAGAGGAGGTGATGTTTTTTTCTTTTTTGATCTGCAGCCCTGGCCACTCAGTGCCTGGGAGTTTTAAACCCCGTCCCGGGAGTTTAAAGCCTCTGCCAGGAGAGGAGTTTTCCAGAAAGACGGAGGCAGCGCTGACTCTGTGCCAATGCCTAGATGTCGATGGGGAGGATGACTCGCCTAATTATAAATCTGATTGTCTGGTGTTGATTTTGTGAAAAATAATGGAAGAGCTGATAAGGGACTTGATTAATAACAATTTAAGGAGAATAATTAATTACAATCAACATGAGTTAATGGAAAATAGATCTTATTAAATGAAATTGATATAATTTCTCAAGAATGTGATTATAGATTTGATTGATTTAGTACATTTCATCAACACTGTTGCGTTTGACTTCTGCGAGGCGTTTGACTTAATGTTGTCTCATTTATTAGGAAGCTAAAACAATGTAAAATCAACACGGCATGTGCTAAACGGATGAAAACCCCGCTGATATGTTTAAACATATCAGAGAATCACCCCAAGGGGCTGTGTTTCAGTTCATCCTTTTTAGCAAATGGGAGAAAAATCAAAACTCATTACAATCAACGTTTGCTGATGAGACTTTGAGTAGGAGCAGGGTTGATGTCCGGACTGTTCTCTTCCTCTCATGAACCCAAGAGAGGCAAACACCAGCCAGATTAACCTGGGAACCAGGATTTCACTGAGGGGAGGAGTGATACTATCAGGCAACGCTGGAAAATTGAAAAAATAGCGAAGTGAAATATCTCTGGTGTAACATCTAGTGGGACACGGCGGCTATTTCGTGTGTCTGCGACTCAAGAAGGATGGTGATGAATGGGAGAGGGCACACGAGAATGACTGAAGCGTTGCAAAACATGCCTTATAGTGACAGATTCAAGGACCCCAGTACGCTTAGCTTAACAAAGAGAAGGTTAAGGGATGGCTTAATGACAACCCAGATGTATTCAGACAGGGTTCAGAAATGCAGAGAGGGAGAGCTCTTCAATCTAATAGACAGAGCTATAAAAAGAGCTGGTGACTGGAAGCTGACACTGTGAAATTCAGACTGGGAAGGGTGTGCTGCTGAAACGGGGAGAAGTAACATCAGAACAACTTCCCGAGGCGTGGTTTCATCATCACTGGCCATTTCAAAATCATGATTTTTTGTTTGTATTAACCCATAGCCTGGATCCTCCAAAGATCACTGTGAACCCACATACAGGCACCCACACCACATGGATGAGGTGGTCCTTCTTTGGTTTTATAATGTTCCAAATAATCAGTATTTGAACCATCATCCCCGAGCACTGAACGGGACAATTGCCTTTTCTCAGAGTTATTGATCTGGCCTTGGTGGAGATTCACGCAGACACCTTGGTGTTATTAGTACTTCATCTTTGCCAGTGGAAAGGCTGGAAAAGTACTATAAACCAAATAAAAACACAACCTATATCCCTCTGCTATAAAAAAAACCCCAAAATGCAGCACCAAAGAGAGCAGCTCAAAGCAAGGCCAGGAAGGACCTGGGTTCCAGTGATCCAGTGAGATGCTGCTGATCCCTGTCTGCTATTTTAGCTTGATAGACTTTTCAGGGAAGTGACACATTCGAATTCCTTAAAAGTTTCTCAAACTAGGTGTAATAATGTGTAGTTTGATAATACATTTATCTGCATCCAGCGAATCTGCATCATTCATTGACATCAGAGAATGAGAGAGACACGATCTCACACAGTGAGAGCTCCCCCACCTCTTGGCTTTTTGATTTGGGAGTTGCTGAAATTCTTTTTTTTTCATGGAAATCCTTTAGCAGGAGCCCTGGGTGCAGACCCTTCTCTCCTGGGTCTGCTCCAGGAGCCACCCCTGGACTTCTCCTGGGACTGCAAGCTCCAGACAACACCTTACTGTGCATCCAGATGCACTGGGAACCAAACAGATGTATATATAAAGAACAGACTTTTTTCTTTGGGTACTGGGATATTATTTCTGTTTTTTCAAGCTCTGACAGTGTTAGGGAAAAAATTTCCTTGCAAAACAATACTGTGATGGGTGGAGGTGTTTAGATAAGAGCTGATATCCAAAAGCAGGACAATTAAAGTTGTTTCATAATTGATTTATAGATAAGGGACTTTATCTTCTGTAAGGTCTTTAGCTTTAAAAGCAGGTCTTTACCTTATATAAAGGATATAAAAGAGATATAATTTGTTATCTTAACTTGTAATGAGATCAGCAAAAAAAGACTTCCAAGCCTCTACACAGCCAATTGATGATTTTCCTGTGGTTCTTTAACAGCAAAATCCATCTGGCTGTAAATTTAGGGCTTTGTCCCTGAATTTGGGGTGCAGGGACCTCCTCTCATCCCCGCTGCCCGCACCACAGATCTCACTGTCCATGCTGAGCACCACCAAGCACCCTGGGGCCTGGGCTGTGATTCAGGATGGCATGATTCAAACCATCACTGCTGTCCCCAGACCCTGCCACCTCTTTGCTGCTGTGACCAGCACCCGAGAGCCTCAGCTGATAATCCAGATCATTAATTAGCAGGGAGGAGGCAGGATGCTGCTAACCACAGTAGCTAACCCTGTGCAGAGGGCATCAGGCACCAATTTCTTCAGCATCTCCAGCCCAGTCTGCTCCAAATGCCATTTAATGCAGCTTTGTGTTACCCAGCCAACAACATTTCCATTGATTTCAGGTTTTGGCCCAGGAACTGTGCAGATGCTTATGAACTGAACAACTTAAGAGCAGAGCTTATGTTTTGTCAGGAAAAGCCTGAACCAGCAGAAGCTCGTTTAAAGCCAGGGCAACACCATTACCATAGAGATAAACAGTACTTTAATGTGGTTTGCCCTAACAACAGACCGTTTATTAAAACACTTCACCGTTTAATTTATTCAGCATTTTATATTAAGGAACATTTTCATTAGGATTCCGCTGCAAAACCGAAGAAGGCATTAAATCATCTAATATACTGACAGCTCACTTAATTTATTTAAGCACAGGAATCTAATTCCAAAAAGCAGACCTTCCACAGAGCCCTGTCTTTACAGTCCTGGTGTACAAGGTCCTATTAATTTCAGGGTAGGGCGTTGTATGAATTTAGTTTGAGATCCCTCTACGTGCTCTCCTTTGGTCCCTCCTGGTGCACACCAGCTCCATGCTTTTGGCTTCTACTAGAGCTTGTGAGCATCTAACCCTTTGTGTTTGGTTGCTGGTTTTGTTTGTTCCTTGATGGTCCACAGAGCAACTAGTGTGGCTGGAGCAGCCGTGGTTAGCAGGGAAACGGCAGCAAATGCAGCAAACCCTGAGGTCCTCAATGAAGTCTTCAATTTAATGCTTGTTAATTGGCATTCCTGGCTCTGGAGCACTTGTTAAAGTCTGGGAGATCCACTGCAATGTACCCCTGCCTTGGTTTGTATTGAATTAACTAGTGACACTTCTTCAGCTCTGGGGTGATGAATGGTGAGGCTCAACCAGCCCTACCCTCGGAGGTGCTGAGCATCATCAGGACTGTCCACAGTTGTCTAATCCTGCCCGATGCAAACCCTCCACTTGGTATTCTGGGTGCTCAGCTCCTTGGCCAATCAAGCCCTTGTGGTTTATTACTGATGTTCCCAGATCTGCCATAATAAATGGCAGAGAAGAATATTGTCACCTGTGACAAAGCCCCAGATGATATTGGGGTCCCTGGTGGCTCCTGGTCTGGCTGCTTTCCCAGATTGATGCTGAAGCAGAACCTTGGAAACAATAGCACATCGTCAATGGGATGCACAGGACAGCATTCATAAACATGAGGGAGCTTGATACAATCTGGCAAAAGCAGCACAATGAAATGAGGTACCAAAAGCAGGAGGGAGAGGAGGGGAAGAGATCTGAACAGGGTGTTTAATGACTCACCAGGCTGGGAAACACAGTGGAGAGCAAGGCTGGGATGGAAAACCTTTTAATGAATTCAACACGTGTGCACCCTTGGAAGGCTTAGCTCCCCATTCCCCAGTAACGTTTGACCCACCTGAAGATATCAATCATATAGAAAATAATAACCAGTAAGTAATAATAATAATAGTAATAATAGGAAGAGCAGGACCCTCATCTCCAATTCATATTTATAATCCAACAAATATCTCACGTAAAGCCAGAAGATTTATGGGTTTGCATCTATAATTAATATCCTTACTTAAGCAACAAAGCGTGTATTTTCATACAAATAAATCTGTTGCTCTAGACCTGGATTTTGAAGACTAATATTTAAATCCCCAGCAAGACACTGTTATTGATTGTATAGAGGAGTACACAACTGACACACGCTGTGCACATATATATAGATAGCACTACATAAAGGTAGAGTTTCTCTTTAAAATGCAATGGATGAAAGTTAAGCAGGAAAAAGGAGGAAGATGGGGAGGTCGGCTTGGTGTCTGCTTCAGACTGTCCCTGTTTCCCACAGATTCAATTTGCATTGTGCCTCTTGCTAACGGCAGGGCTGTTCCTGGGCGCCAAGACACATAAAGGGCTTTGAGACAAAGGCAATCGATCTAGTTTCAGTTTTATGAGGAAAATAAACAGTTAGACTGGTGTAACAGTAAAAGGGTCAAACAGGGGCAGGGCTAATGAAGTGACTCACAGAGGGGGTAAAATTAAAACATCCATCCTCCCTTGGATATCTCTCCTCCTTGAGTGACCACTGGGTCTGCCCAAAATTGCAGCAAAGGGCCAGCTCCTTCAGGGCTGGGGAAAGGACTTGCTTTGGCTGAAGGTTTCCAACTCCTGCAGCATCTTCTGAGCAATGGAAACCTCCGGCCAAGGCAAGTCCTGACCTTCAACTCCTGGCCATGACCATGGCATGGACTGCAGCCACTGCAAGCTGCCAGGGTGGCTCAGAGGTGCCCACAATCACGTCTCCTGGGCTGAATTGGTCACTGGTGCATAGACTGTTCCTCTAAGGAGCTGTGTTGTAGACTTGGAGCTTTGCAAGGCTGGGGCTAGTTCAGGTCTTGTGGGGTAACTCCCTTCTAGCCCACAAGGGAGTTGTGGTCAAGACTAGCTTGCTCAAAATCTGTGGGCTCTGTTCTGCACTCAGGGGGTCTCCTTGCTCTCTGGATAGTCTCTACAACTGGGTTTCAGGAGGTTTATTTGTTCTTTTTATTTTCTTGGGGTTTCTTTTCACTTTCCTGAGTTGTAACAAGCAGAGTGGGAATGTGCTGGGTAAGCAGTTGAACCAAAATTAGGAAAGGACAGCTTCTCTGGTGCAAGCAGGGATTTATCTGAAAAATATTGAGAATTACTGGAAATTTAAATGTAGGCACTGTTCCAAGGTCAGGGGTGTCAGCATCACCTCACTTAGTGGTGCACTTACCAATGGAGGCAAAGTACTTCTGCTGTTCTGGATCCAAAGAGTAAAGATATGAACAGAGCCCAGACACTTGTATTTATACTGTCCTAAGCTGTCTAAGATCCTCATTTAACTGAGATTTTAATTATTCATGTTTAAATACTATTCATCAAAAAAAAAAAAAAAAGAATAATCTCTTATGCTCTCGGTCATTTAAGGAGCCCATCAGTGATTGTGTGCCAGTGCCAGTGCTCCCTTCAAACCTCACAGCACTGGCTGCTATGAGTGGGAAGGAGCTTTCTCCCCCAAAATGATGGTCTTCCAGAAGAGAGATTATACCGGTGGGAAGGAGGAGGATGGAAATGGCAATGATACTGGTGTGGGGCAGGAAAGCAGTGATTTCCCACCTGCGCTGGCTGTACCCTGCTACAGGAAGGCTGCGGAGAGCCTGTTTCCAAAGGCCTGAGTGACAGGATGAGGGGCAATGGGTTTAAAGTGAAGAAAAGCAGATTTAGATTGGAGATTAGGAAGAAGTTCTTTCCAATGAGGGTGGTGGAGCACTGGGAGAGGTTGCCCAGGGAGGTGGTTGAGGCCCCTTCCCTGGAGACATTCAAGGGGAGGCTCGAGGAGGCCCTGGGCAACCTGGTCTAGTTGGGGGTGTCCCTGTGACTGCGGGGGGGTGGGACTAGATGGCCTTTGGAGGTTCCTTCTGGCCCAGATGATTCTATGAGTTTTACCCCCATGGAGAAGATGGGCTGGAGTCCTTGGCCACTGTTTTCACCCGTGGCTGGGAAAGGGGAATGCATCCCTGGCTGTTGCTGTGCGAGGCCAAGGCCAAGCAGCAGAGGGGCTCAGGAGGCTGCACCCGGCGGGGGGTACTCAGCCAAGGCAGAGCTTTGCTGCAACTTCCTTCTCGTGATTTAGCATTCCTGCTGTAAATAATTGATACTAATGTAAGTGAGACAAGAGACAGACTGTCTGTGGGCCGGGAGGAAGTGGATCCCGGTGACATCCACCCGAAAATGTGCTGGCGGATTTATCTGAAATAAAAACGTTGAAAAGCCAAACACAAAACCCAAGTAGTGGGGAAGGGAGGGAGGGATGAGGAAGGTAATCTGTGGATCAGCTCCCAGGACTCTCATCTCTCTAAGGGAAAGCTCCCAATATTAATTCCCTTAACAAGAGAGCTCCAGCACTAACTAGTACTTTTTAACCCTCCATAAACCCCGTTCTTGCACTGGTCACGGTGGCACTGGGTGCTGGGCATTGCTGGGTATTAGCATGGTTTAAGGAATCAAAGCATCATTTACAGGGGTCTGTAAGAGCCCGTGCCAGCAGGAGGATGCCAGTGAGCTCCATATATTTGATGCCTTTGGCTTAGGTCATCTCCAAACCAGCTGAGTACCAGGAAGGAGCTCTCCTGCATCTTAGTCTTTGAAACTGGAGAAGGCAAAATGATCTCTCTGGTGCTGCGAGGGCAGCCGTGAGACGGGCGATGGAGCCGGCGGCTGCTGGGGCAGAGAAGGGGAAATATCCCTGCCGGAACCCTTTGAACCCAGAGCATCCCGGGGGCCATTGCACAGTATCCCCTTTCTAAATCCTGATATTTTTTTGAGGCTGCTCTTGGCATTTCACGTCCTCCGAGCAGCCTGTGCCCGGCATCACACAAACATTGGCTTCACCTGGCATGATGCAATGCCCACGTCAAGCCTCCCCAGCATACATAAGAAGAGGTAACATCAGCTGGAAAAAACCTGACACCACCATCGATCCACCTTCACAGCTCTCCACAGAACTTTCTCTCTCTCCATCTTTACACCCCACCTGTGCCACCGGCTGCTCATCAGCCCAATGACTTTACCAGAACCTCTGTAAAAGGTGAGCATGCCTGATGGTTTTAAATTGCTGGAGGATGCCACACATAAGTGAAATGAAGTGGCAATTCCTTCATTTTTAACTATTTCCTTGCAAACACAGCAGAAGGGTCCCTCAGACCGTGGGTCTCCCGTGCCCAGAGTAGGCAGGTTTCTTGCCCTTGTGTCCCGAAGGCCATGACTTAACACATCACTCCGGTGAGTGCATATTCAGAACTCTCAATTTGTTTTAAATAACCCTTCTTAGCCCATGGATTCCAGGCAGGAAACCAGATGAAAAAAGCTGCTTCGGAAATGCTCAGAAAGAGCAGCATTAACTCACCAGTGATAGAGGCGGAGAAAGCAGGAGAGAGAGTTTCTCATCTCTAACGTGATTTTATGATTCAGTGAATAATGCATATTAGCATAATACTAACTAAAAAAATCCATACTCATCATTTACTATTAATTAGTTATCAGCATTATCCTATTATTAATTATTAACGTTTACACTATCAATCAGCCCCCGGCTGACTGATAGCTTAAAATCTTGCATAAAGATTGTTACAACAATAGCTACGGTACATCACATAATGTGCTTCACAGTCGGGTTGTCATATCCTCATCTATAAAGCTTTTTACTAATGCACTTTACAACATATCTTACAGTACATGGCTGAAGAATGTGACTGCACCCAGTAATAATTCCATTAATTATGAATAAAGCATTTACAAATGACATCCTTATTTAAAAACGGTGATGAACACATTTTGTTTTAATGCGGATGCACTGCGTAATTTGTAATTCCATAAAAAGCAATGCTGGCAGCGTGGGTCAGGGAAAAAGGGACAAGATCTATGATTTTTACATCAGAAAGGGGAAAAAAAAAAAGAACAGTGGAGAAAAAAATAATTGACAAACAACAGATATTGGGATAAAGCTGATGAAGCTGACCAGACTCCAAGGTGATGGTGGGAAGGGATGTTTAAAGGTGCCGTGGCGAAGCTGAAAGGCTGAAAGACCTTATCCAGTGCCCTTGCACTGCAGGTGTGTCAATAAAACTCCATCCTACATTAATAGCAAGTCTATATTTTCATTGCTTTCTCTCCTTTGCGATGCGTTCAGCTGGCTGGCAGCTCACCAGCACTCGTTAGCCATGCAGAGTTTTCCTTTGCAGTACCTTGGTCGGGATTTGTCCTATAGGCTTCAGGAGATGGCAGAATATTTATTACATACAATATTTCAGCAAGGCTACTTACGTCAAGAACCTATAAATACATTACTCTTCCCAGTTTACTTAAGGGATAAAAAGTGAGTAGCTAAGTTTACAGAGCAGGCTCAAGCTCTATTAATATGGGGGTCTGTTCATTTTCATATACATCTCAATTGTTTGAAATTATTTTCCAAATTAATCCTATGAGTGATTTTTGACTCAGCGATCATTTCCGAGCACAGCTGGTCGAGTGGTGCAGCGGTTGTATTCAGGTTGTTACATGTATTATGCAAGAAAGGTTAGTTTAAACCTCTAAATGATGCAGTTTTGGTAGTAAAGCTGTGAATATTTAAGTCGATTGTAGTTTTGAGCTGAGAGCTGTGACCCAAGAGCTGCTTAGACCAAGGTTCAGCCACTGAAATGTGTGTAACTGGGGATGTGAAAATCCAGGTAACTCCCTTCTGGCCGCATTGGCCAGTGGCTGAGAGCTCTGGTTGTCAGCAGAAAGTCACAAAACTCCTCCTGATGACTTTTTTCCATAAGTTCCTCGGTGTTTACAGCCACCTGGTTGAACAAGGTGCCCGGACAGTCCACAGACCGTGGTGCCATTTATCTACTAGCACGGAGCCAAAGCCAGGCATTTCTGCAGAGCTGGAGGGTCCAGAGAAGAGAGACCTGGATCCATCATGGAAAGATAAGAAAAGGCATTGCATTGGGAGGGACCTAGTTTTGGGTTCGGCTGGACCTTTTTGCAGGTGTCCTTGTGGAGACGAGGCTGCAGACCTTGGAGCCAAGCCAGGAAGGAATTTCAGGTGAATAATTTTCACACTCCCTTTCGATGTCCCGTTCTGGCATTCATGAGTGACACTTCGGCAGGGTAAAGCGTGACACCTGGCACAGCCCTTTCCCCATGCTTTCAAGTCCATAAACATAGCAAAAAGTTAATATATAGTGTTTATTGCCAGGACTGTCAAAGAGGACATTCCTCTCAAACCCTGGCAGTGCAGGAGAGGTTGCTGTAATTACAGGTCCCCTTGTGCAAGGCTGCTTTGAAATTCCCAATATTTCTCCAAACCACCAGCAAGTTGGTTTTCAGAGCTGGCTGACAGAGGATTTATTTATTAAGGTTTTGGCCGTTTGCAGCGGTGGCTGTGCAGCAAAGCTCCACAGAGTTATCAAAAATCTATTTCCTCGCAGAGTCGCAAGTAAAACATCGAACCCCCTCTGAAAAGCCGAGTGCAACATTTACATTTTAATCTCACAAAGCACTTCAGTTTCTGACAAACTGGGTTTTTCAGCCGGTGAAGGTGCCTTCCTAAAGAGGAAAGGCAGGAGTGTTACGGGAGAAAGCTTTATAGCCCCAGGAGCCAGCACAGGCTGTTTGTGTAGGTGACACGGCTGGAGAGGCTCGGGGACATCCCCATCTGCCACCAGCGATGATTGTCACCCTTTGGCACTGCTGGAGCCAGGTGGAAAAGAAAAGCAGCCTGGCCCCAAGAGCTGATGGTGCCCAGGCATCTAGTGCTGGGCTTGGTTAGTGATGGCCTTTCCATGGTATAAACCAGGTCAGGGCTGGAGGACCAAGCATCCCTGCGCTGCTCCACACAGTCCCTCCCGGCCACAAATGGAACCCAGGCAGGGATTTGAGAGTGGGCTCACACTGGGCTCGCAGTAGCCACTTGCAACCTTGGTTGCCGGCCACCCAAGAGCATCTGCCAGGATGCCCAGCTCTGAGCACAACTGGCTCTCCTGCCCTGCAGAGCTTTTCCTTGCACCCCTGGCAGGCTACTCCCCAAATTCATCCTTAATTTCATTGTCTATTCCCATCCCTGCCTATGGGGCAACTGGGATGACGCGGAGCTGATGGTGGGACCCAAGCTCCACAGTTTGCTCCCTGGCAATGAAAAGCATCTGCCTCATGTCCTGGTCATCACCAACGCTGAGGTCCTGCACTGCCTCTGTAGAATCACTGTAGCAAGATATGAATTATGAATGAAATGAAAAATTCCAGCCCAGTGGGAATATGCGAAGTGCAGAGCAATCACCTCGGTGCACAAGCTTTGCTGGGTGCTGCCTTTAGGCCTGACAAATTCATCCCACAGGTCTGAGGATCACCTTCTCTCAAGGGCTTTGGGTTTTGAAATGGTGACAGCCATTAATTTGAAGAGCATCCCCTTATTCTTTGTGGAATCCTCATGCGGAGGTGCTAAGACTCTGGCTTTAAGGCACTGTGGTTTGGGGAAGCTCAGTCTCTCTACTCATAACTTCTCTTTCAGAGAATAAGATGCCTTTCACAAGGCATTTTTAAAACATCTTTTAATTTTTAAATGCTTTAATTTCTCTCTTGCAAGCGCAGCCCTTTGCTTTCGTGCCCCCTCCAGTAGTGCACCGCGAATGTGCTTCCACGCGGCCATTTCTGAGTGTGCAATATCGACATCTGTGCTAAAACCAAGCAGAAATTTTTCCCTGAAGCAATACTTTTGCTCAGTGTTATTGTTGCTTTTTCTTTTTAATGGTTTGCTTGCCATGGGAGCTCTTCAGCCTCCCAGTTTCAGGAAATGAAGGCTCCCTGCTTCTCCTTCCTCTTCGGAGCCAGCCCTGCCAGGCGAGAGCAGCGTCACCTTTGTCCCTTCTGCTAAATGTCTTTTACTTAGTGCTCACTAAAATCCTGCTGCACTGAATCCCCTCATTGAACTGGGACTTGGCCGCCCTCTTCATCACTTCCCAGAGCCCAGGTCAGCACCCCCAGGAGCAGGAGAAGGACCACTCTGCAGCCAGAGCAGGCATCCTTCTTCAGAGCTTAGCTTTGCAGCGTGCAAAGAGCACTGATTGGAGATTCAAGAGGTGAAAAATAATTAAATAGAGAGGTTACTGCTATGAAAAAATAATCCACAGGAGCCAATGGTCACCCTCCTGCAGTAGCTGAGATGCAGCAGCTGCTGCTTGAGGTTTAGTGAATCCTCACACGTTGCTGTCACCCCGTCTGGGAGAACAGGCAAAGCTTTTTCCTGCTCAGGAAAGCAACGTGAGTGTCCTGGTTTGAGCCTAAATCACAACAATGAGGTAATTGTGGGTAACGAGGCACTCCCTGACAGTGTCAGCAGCACCTGTGCTGATGAAGGTCACACGCAGCTGAGCAAAATGCTGATTTCTGCCTGGGGAACAGCATATAAGTACCATTATCTTACCTGGGCTCCTGTATAGAAGCTTCAGTAGCCTCCTGTGTTTGCCTTGGTTTGTTGCCTGTATCGTTCCCCTTGGAAACTGCTTTCCTAGGCCTGCTCATCGTCCCCGGTGCCACAGCCATCCCTGTGCCCTGGCAGCGAGATGTGTGGATGCTGTGCAGGGAGAGATTGATTTTCTGAGAAAAAGGCTGATGGTGTAGGATTGACCCAGGGTGGAGAAATGGAGGGAGAATTGCTGGTTATGGACACCTGTAGCATCTTCAGTGGGAGAGAACATCACCAATGTCAGCTCCTGGAAGCTGAAATGAGTCTGAGGTACAAGACCCCACTTTTGGTTTTTGGTTTTTTTTTTTTTCTAATTTGTGTCGCTGCTGCTTTGTGAAGGGTTTGGGAGGAGGGTGAGCTCCTATGGGCAGATCCATGCCTGTCAGCACCCTGTTCCTCCAAGGGTTTGTTGTGATGGTGGCGATGTGGGCAGCCCTGATGTCTCACAGGAACTCCTAGAGGGAAAAGAAAGCTCTGGGATAAGGTTTGGGAATGGAAGGAAAGCAATAGCTTGTGTCCGGGCAGGACTCCAGGGGATGGGCAGCGCTGCCTGTCCTGGAGGCTCCAGATCCACCTTTCTGCTGGTGGCTTGCATGTCTCTGGGCAGTTGTCTTCTCACTCATCATCCTTCCCCTGCCTGACACACAGCAGGCTGCCAGGATTAATGAATCCTGTGTTTGGATTCCTCCTGTTAAGTAGGTGCTGTCTTTTATTATTATTATTACTATTATTATTAATATCTTCCACTGTAACTTCAGTGGGAACCGCTCCCTAGTGCGTGTGTTTAAGCTTTCCAATGTGGGCTGCTTTGTTCTTAATTTTGAATATTTTAAGAAGTCCTTTAGCGCATCAAATAGATAAGGATTTATAGAAAGGTCTTGAGAGCTGCCAGAGTAATGTTTTTCCAGAAGTGAAAATGTAACCTTCTCTTAGATCTTTATTTCTGCTTTGTCCTGGGCTTGCGATGTGATGAAGAGACTGTAGCTGCGTCGAGTGCTTGGTTACAGCCATCAGGATGAAGGAGCTGTGTTGTCAGTTGTTTTATTTTTGATCCCATTTGAATGTGTCAGTCAAACTGCCTCAAATCAAAGAAAGTGAGAAGAATACTTTAATAGTTGTGATTTGGAAACTTCAAACTTACCTTTTTTTTTTTTTGCTTTTTTTTTCTAGACACTAAGTAAATGGTTGGCGGGCTCTTGTAAATCATAACACTTCTAAATATATCAGAGAGGCTCTCAGCCAAGCTGCTGGAGAAGACGGTGTCTGTTCCTATTGACTTATCTTCCCCCTTCAGATTACTTTTGCATTGAATAATTTCAAATCATAATGCAAAAAAAAAAAAATCAGGGACTCTTAACGAGACTAGGTAATGCTGTGATTAATGAAAATCTAACACGAGCTACTGTACAGCCCCCAGAAACCAGTTAGCTAATTAGTGTAATCACAGAGGTGGAAATAATTAAAAGACCGGAAAATAGAGGTAGCCTAGTAACAACATCTACCCCTAACCCAGAACTGGTGAGAACCCAGAGTATTGGTTTGGAAAGAGGGAGGAGGGGAGACGAAGGGTCTGGGTAATCACCATGGATGAGGTTTTGGGGATGGATCAGGCAAGTGGAAATAGAACAGATTTTACAGCAGCAGCATCCAGGTTGCTGAGTCCTCTGGCAGCGGCGCTTCATGCTACAGCAACCCTTTTCCTTCTATCCACAGGTTTTGTGGTGCACTAATGGAGACACAGGAACTTTTGTTGAGGCAGGGTCTAGCTGGCTCTCTTTCTTTCTCCCTCACTTCTTCCCTTTCTTCTTTCCCAGGTTCTTATCAAATGTAGTATTAAACCTTCATTCACCTCGCAGCCCCTGAGCCCTCCAGGCTGGTTTTCTCCCAGGAAAGGGCGAAATCAGTGTCCTAAGGTGCTTAAGAAGAAAATCCTGTTAGAGGGTTCCCTATATCTATATAATGTACAGTGTATTTATGTATGTTGTTCACTATAATTTTCACAGAACTCTCACAGCTGGTTGAAAAATCTCTTCCTAAGAGGGGAAATTCTTTCTGGGCAGAGGACAGCAGTGTAGGGGCTGGTGAGGGTGGCAGTTGTTGCCAGAGCTGTGTCTTGTGGGCAAAACCATCATATTAGTGGAGTGGTAAATCCCAAAAAACCCCCAAAATGCATGCCTGGTGCTTCTCCAAGGACTCTCCCAGGTGGGACTATTCAGGCCCATCTCTTGCTAATGAGAGCCATGGGATGGTGTGACGAGCTGGATCTCACCCTTGGTGATTAGAAGTGCCCTACCTCTTGCTGCTAGATGAAATAGCTCTGTGTAATGGGCTATAAAAAATCCTAACTGGTAATTTTCCAGTTGGGATGGGTCACCACTACGGCCACCTCCTTTGGCTCTTCTCATTTCTGCCACGGTTTTGTGTGTGTTTCATTTGACCTGGGTCTAATGAGCAAAGAAGAATAAAGTAGCTGCAGACACACAATCAACCATCATCCGCTGAGGCTGATGAATATGCTGAGACTGCTAAGTGGGTCCTCATTAGCTATTCCCACACTAAGAGCAGTCCTTATTTATTCTTCTTTCCTAGGTGGATCTATTTTTGAATGTCTTTTCTACTGATCTTGTCTGGGGGGTGGGAGGTTGGATGGAGGGTACCACCACTGCCAGGTAACCAGAGTATTTCCATGAAAAAAAAAAAACCCAGGCTGTGACACCAAGTTGGCAGCAAACTGAAGAAACAATGTGATGCCATTTAGAGCAGGAAGGAATAATTTTCCCTGGTGACACCTCTAGTGGGAGGCAGAACTTTATCTTCTCTTTGCAGCTCAAATGAAGCATCACAGCAGTAGCATTAACTCCACTTCCCGTTTCCAGCATGTCTTTTCATTAAGTTTTTCTTTTTTATTGCTGTAGCAGGGAACACACTTTCCAGGGAGGGTTTGCAGGGCCATCACCAGAGATGCAAGGCCAGGATGTCCTGCCCAGGATGTCTCACCCAGGTCCCCAGGCTGTGGCACACGCAGTGCTATTGCAGCCAAAAGGATGAGCCTGGTGGTGTGTGCTGTGTGTGGATGAGCTGCAGTGAAGAAGAAAAAACTGATATATACCTACAAGTCTGCTGGAGAGGGGATTTTGGAGCAGCAGGTTGTGACCAGGGGCCCACCACGTCCTGGGACATCCTTGAGGGTACAGACAGACAGGACAGTGCCTAACCTCTGGAAGCAGCAGTGTCTTCATGAGAGAAAGGTGCCTTTTTCTTCTGCATGACCCTCTTTTCTACACTGGGCATCACTTAAACTTTCTCATTTAAGCTTTTTTTTTTGTTTGGTTGCTTTTTTTTTTTTTTTTTTACAAGCCACAGGTCCCGTTGTGCTGGGGCTGGTTGGCTTCGGATGCCTCTCACCCTCTCAGCTTGATCCACCGGTGGTGCAGGCTGCCCTCTCCTGACACACCGAGAGGCTGAGGAGCAGCACCCTCAGCCAGCATCACCCTGGGCCCAGCCACACTCTGAACAGCCCAGTACTGCCCCATCCCAGCAAGCACGTCCCCTGAGATGTCCTGGCTCCATCACCGGCTCCTGACGACGCTGGGTCCCACCTGCATCCCCCCCTGCAGTGTGTGGGTGCTGCTTGAGAAACCACCCAGAGCACTGCCATCCTTCTGGCAGAAGATTTCCACCTCACTTGACTGACTCCTGCCCCTCCCAAACCTGCCCAGAACAGCAGGGTTTTTTTAATTATTATTTTAAATAATCTGTCAGTGTGGGAGTGAGCACTGTACTTAGAGGGGTTATCTTTCCCCAGCTGAGGCTATTCATGCTGCAGATCCTGTGGGTGCCACCTTGGGGACGCCGTGTTTAGCAGCGTGTGGCTCCAGGAAAGCCTTTTTGTAAGAGCAGCACCGTGAGCTGAGCTCTTGCACATTTGGGGTTTGTAAGCAGCTGATCTAAAAGAGATTACTTTTTTTTTTTTCTTTTCCTTCCCTTGTGCTTTTGACCTTATTTGTTGTAAATGAAACATCATCTAACCTTCCAGAAAATGCTGTGATCCTTCCATCTGACATGAGAACGTAAGTCTTCCATAAGAGCACATCCCTTCTGTGTCTTGTGTCTCTGGAACGGAGTTCTGGACACCGAGTGGGAATTGCAGCATCCTGAATCCAGGACAGCAGTACCCCAGCCCTGCACCTCTCCAGACCAGAGAGACAGCCCCACAGGGTTAATCACTGGCTGAGCTGGTTTTGCATCAATACCTAATGGAAAAATTGGGTTTTCTTGGGCCTGAATCCCCTTGAGCATCTGAAAGTTTTGTGGGAGAGGTAAAACCCTTCCCATCCAGCTCTGTGGGGCCAGCCGGGATAAAACACAGCTTTACAGCTCCAAGCAACCCACCTTGCCCTGCTTTGGCCTCCCCCGGTCACCTCCTAGAAGGGGTCTTAGGGGCTGAATTGCTGAATTTTGAAATTACTGGCGTGGGGCTCTGTGCCAGGCTCAGCCAGCACAGCCCCTGTTTCCCACAGTGTATTTCCTGAGCGCGATGCCTGTGGGTGCCCAATCTTGGCTGTACCATCAGCCCAGTGGGTTGTGCCTCCCCCTCCCTATTTTGGGGAACCGCAGAGACCTTTTCAGGAAGGCAGTGGGGTGCCGGGGGCGGAAGTTGCAAAGCCTTGTCCTCACCGTGGCCGGAGCAGCAGCGAGGGTTATTTGAAGGTAAGAGGTTATTTATGGGGAGACGTGGTTCTCTTGCTGCTCAACAGCTTCCTGCCTCCCCCCACTGCAAGAGGTGCAGAGGACATTCTGCTCAAGAAGTGCACAATTTTAGGTGCAGACTTAGTGTTTTCCCTGGGGTGTGTTCTCCTGTGGGCAGGGCTCTCTCCTTGGTGGCTTATTCCCAGAGCAGACTCCCCTCCAAGTCCCTCTGAACCCAGGGAACGACCTGGAGCCCCCTTTGCATTTTGCTGTTTTTGCATTTAGACCCAGTCGGTGACATTCCTGACCTGCCATGTGCTGGGGAAGATGGGTTTACCTGGACCCCCAATGATACCCCCCCAGAGGTATCATTGCCCCAGAGATATAAAATTTCATTCTTTCTGCCTGGCCCACCTTTCCTTGTTTTGCCACTAGATGGGAGAGTGAGACTGGGCTAACTCAGCCGCTCCGCTGTGCATCCCGGCAGGAATTCCACGGGGAGACTGGAGAAATGCCAGCAGGTCACCCTGCAAATCCCCCCACCTCAGGAAGGCTGGGGGTCACCCTCAAAATATGCAGTTATTACCAGCATCCCCCCTGCCCTGCCTTCATGCAAGGAGGAGTCACACAAAACTAGATAGATTCTTGGGGTGAAATACTTAATTATATATTTTTTTAATATCTCTGTGTCCTAGAGCAGAGGGATGTGGGGGGAGCGGGGGAGCGCCTGTGATTCACTCCTCTCACCCACACCCCAAATCCTGCTTCCCAGGAAGCTGGGAGAGCCCACTCATTGCTTTGGGAGGCTTAGGATAAAGGAGCACTTTCTCCTCCTTTCCTTTCTCCCATGGGGTTCCTGTGCAACGATACCCCCAGTGATACCATTTTCCTGCCAAGATTAAAAACTGGCTGGTGCAAGGGTTGCTCATGCAGGAGGAGAACTCATGCCTTGGTCTGATGCCACCAGCCTCAGGACCTGCTGAGGGCAAGGGAGGGGAGGGCGCTCCCAGGTCATTAATGTCTTATTAAGTTCACTTTCACTGCAATACTTCAATCTCCTGAGGTCTTGCTGGGACTGGGTATGTTTGGGAATTTTATAGTTGCAGAAACTCTCTCTTTACCAAATCAAAGCTTGCCCAGTTTGACTACTTTTATTATTACACGGTTTGGGGGTTTTAAAAACGAGCAACTGTTCTTCCTTCCTGAGATTTTGCAGGTTCTGGAACAGATCACTTGGTACCCAAATTCTCTGAATGACCATGGCAGAATGTGTTATCCTGTAGCTTGGAAATTATCCTTTGGGGGGATGCTGCCTGCCCACCCTTCCTAATTTGCAAGCTTTTTAGGGAACTAACTCAACTGGTTTGTTTAATGCCTGGCACAGTTGGGCAGTGAAACGAAATAATCCAAATAACTTCCCTAATTGCAGCATCCTCATTGCCTCTGTTGGGGTCTCCTAGCTTTGCCTCCACACACAACTTCTGCCATTATCCTGTTAAAGAAAAATATCAGCTGCTTTGGAAGAGGAAGTTCATGGGTTTTTAACTGCATGTAATGACTCTTAACTTCCATAAACAATGGCCACCCCACCCTGTGTGTGCCACAGGGACACTGAGTCAGCGGCACCGAGCAGCTCCTGCACTTTGCTGGGCAGACTCAACATCCCCTCCGAAGGAGAGATGTCTTCAGCTGGTAATTACAGATGAAAAAACATTGCCCGGAAGCAATAAAACATATAGGAAATTCCGGATCTGGCAGGTCCAGGGCACCTTTGCTGCTGTGGATGCGGGTTGGGCTGGTGGGGGGAACCTGGGGTGAGACCCACACGGGCAGCTCCCAGCCAGGACATGGTCCAGCTCGCAGTGCAGGGTCCAATCTCTCCCATAAACCTTGATCCTGCAAGAGGAACGATAAGGATGGGTTTTCAATGTGTGGGATTCAGATTTTATCTGAGACAGAACCAGAATTACCCACGTGATTTGTTCTCTGTGCTTACAGGGGCAATATTTTTCCAAAGTTCAAAGTCTTTCCCTGCAGAAAGCATGTGATGCGTTCTGTGGTCACCACGTAGTTTTGGTGTGATAAGCAATTAAAAAAATCTATTTCTGGAGCAATATTTTCTATGTTTGTAATCTCTGAACTAATTACAGGACTGGAAAATCAATCGTTATCTGGAAATCTTTCCAGCACAGCTCACTAAGCACGCTACGTATCGTGCTGGAATATATTCTTCATGTGCACGTGATGCTCGTGCCCATCCCCGGATCGTCTGGGCAGATGATATCTCTGTCAGTAAGTGTGTGTTCTTCGTTACACTGCAATGGAAACATGGACCAAAATGGGGGAGGGACTGGGGAGAGCAATCAGTGCAGCACACAGGATCTGGAGCGACATTCTGCGCCAGCACTTTAGGCCAACGAGAAAAAAAGAGTTGAAAGACAGGGTTAGTTCAACAATAATCTTCAAAAAGATTATGAATTAAATTCATTTAAAGTTCATGCCACAGTTATAACGTGTTTTTTTTTTTTTTTTCACCAGGCTTTATTAAAAGATATAAGTAAATCCTTTGGTGACTGAAAACAACCTCTTTCTCCAGTCCCCTGGCAGGAGAGAAGTGGTATTAACGGGGAGTTAAATGGCTATTACACTTCAAAAACACGGGTAAAGAGGAAGGGTGTTGCTCAGATGGATACGATCTCCTCCTGCTGTACAAACACACCGTGCTGACCCGGGCTGGAGCCGGAGCCCAAACCTTTGTGCCGAGGCGTCCCGGGCGCCAGGATCTGACTGGAGATGCTGCCGCCTTCCCCCTGCCCATGAGAGCTCCCTGGGCTCTGCCTGGGCTCAGCTCCTGCTGAACAAAGAGTCAATATTCCCACCAGACACGGTGCCAAGCACACAGCGAGCCCATAGGAAGCAGAGACCCCGGGGCAGGTGATGATCCCCTCTGCATCCCCCTGTGGAGCAGCGCAGCGATGAGCTCTGAGCTGCCACGGGACCACTAAAGCTTTGCTCTTGCTTTAAGGTGTTTTTTCTTTGATTATTCTTCGTAGCTTTTTTTCCCCCCCCAAGTGAAACGAGCAGAGGAAAAGCAGGACCAGGGCACATCTCTGCCCTCCCTCACTCCCCAGGCTGGGGGGCTCCCACAGCTCTCCAAGGTGGAGATCCTCATCCTGGAGCAGAGCTTCAGGTCAAGCATCTCATGAAGGTCAGGTCCAGAGTGTCCCCTGTTTCAACCCCCATCTCAGGAGACAGGCTGTGATTTATAGTCCCTCCTAACTATGAACTTAACAAGTTAATTATGCTCAAAGAATTAAAATTTTGGAGCTGGGGATGACCCATATAATGATCTGGATGATGATTATTGTTATTGTTACATACCGTTTGCATTTCTGTCAGACTCCCAGGTCCAGTTCAGGAGCTCCTGTGCCCAGTGCAGCCCATCAGCACAGACAAAGGAGCCCCTCAAGGTGCTGAGAACCCATCTGGAGCCCTCACCCTCACCCAGAATGTGCACTCCCTCGGTGTGGCTTTGCCAATTTGGGCTCTTTTCAGCCAAAAAGCAACAGTTAGAAAAAGTTTGGGCTCATCATCACCATGGCAGTCAAAATTTGCCCTTTAACTCCTAAGCCTGAAATGACCTTGGGGCTGCTGTTCGGACTCTGTGGGAACAGACCTATGGCTGCTGCACTGAGCTTCAGGGTGGTTTCTCCAGGGATGATGCCATCTTCAGACTTTTCCATCACTCTTCCCACTGTAATGTCGTATCTCACTCAAATAAAAGTTGATTGGAGTGCAAGAACTCACTTCTTGTTCCATCTTAGGCCAGAAAGGCGGCAGTGTCTGCATATCACCTGATGGAAAAGACCCCCAAGAACAGGAGCTCAGACCCTTCAGAAGTATTTCAAAGCGAAGCTACGGCTCTTCCTTATCTCTTTAAAAATTAACACGTCACACTTTGTGCATGCCCAGCAGGGAAGTTCCCAAAATCTTTTCCCCTTATCCTGGAGGAACAGCCTGGCAGTGTTGCTCCCAGCTGGTTTATAGAGGGCCAGGGCAGGACAAGCAGTGAGGGACACTCCCCTGGCCACCAGCACCATGGGGACAGCCCCAGCGAGAGGTTTGCACAGAGATCATTGGGTTTAGCAGCCACCAGAGCACGTGTCTCCCATGAATTTATCTAATCCTTCCTTAAGCACAGCTACTTTCAGCTCTGCAGTGCCCTCCAGACACGGTTACCACTGTTTGATCAGGAGTTTGCTTTAAACCTCCTGCCTCACCCTGGCCTTTCCAGGATCCCTGGCTCTCCCGGTGATAAACGCAGCTCACAGGGTTGAGCAGGAGGGATTCTGATGCTCTGGTTTGTGGAAACAACGGGGTCTTACAGAAATTAGATAGCCCAAAGTCTGGGAAAAATCCCAGGAGAGATTTTCTGAAGAGCATTCCCCACTGCAAGCCAGTGCTCTAGAACAAACCATCCTTATTTGTTATTTATTATGTGTTTCCTGAGATTGAATTTCTGGCTCAGATTGGAGTTATAATAAAACTCTAAAAAAACAAATCTTCTCTTAGAAAAAAAATAAAATCCATTTCTCTTTTTGCTTCCTGGAGTTTGCTGCTTGTTCTGCAACAGGAGATGTGAATCATGGAAGTATTTATAACAGCAATATTAGGAAATAATCATTCTGGCACCAGAAATCTGCATTATGCCTCTAAATAAACTCCTTATTCCTATGTTAACCTAATCTTGTAAATACATGCACACTTAACTATATTAAAAATGTAAATGTTCCCAGAACCAGGTTTTCCATGATGAATATGCAACAACTCCCCTTCTTTCCTTGTCAGCTCTGTGGATCTTTGGGAAAAAAAAAAAACACCAAATAAGGAGAGTTTCATTTGATGGGCGTTAATAAGGTTTATGTCTGCACAGATTTATCCCAAAGATTGTCTTGATCATCCCCAGTCCCACGTGGTTTACAGGACTGAGCTTGAAGAAACATCTTTCAACATCCGCTGGTGAAGGAGCGATTCCAGCTCTGGGAGCGCCTCCAGCCAACCAGCTCCCCTGCTGTGGCACTAAATTTGCACTCATTAAAGTTTTAATGATTTACAGTGATTTATAAAAAATGGCAGCCCAGAGCTCCTGACACTCCCAAAGCTTCTGACAGAGGAACAACACATCATAAATCCATCCCATGTGAAATATCAAAGGAAAATCGTTGCAGGTGTATCTGCAAGTGTTAACACGACCCATACAATCAGAGTTTCAGACAAACTAAAATGCTCAGAGCCTCCCAAACCCAAGGAGATAGTAACCCATATAATAATAATAATATAATGATTATAACATTAGTAATAATACTACTAATACGATTACCAGTCTCCTTGTCATTGTTTATTACTGTCACTGCCCTGATAATTCTCATCTCTAATAAGAGACGGGGACAGAGAGGGCCTGGGTCAGAGATGGTCCCATCCTCTCAGAAACCTTCGTGCCCATCCCCAAGCCCCAGCCCAGAAAAAACCTTCTTCCTTTCAATTTTAGAAGAAAACTCACCAGCAGCGTCAGCCGCCAGCAGAGGCTGAGCCCAACAGGTGAGGGAGGGGGCGAGAGGAGATGATCCTGAGATGAGACACTCGCAGGGGTGAGGAGGATTTAGGGCAGATGCTCTCAAGGAGAGCTGACGAGCATCCCCGGCAGTGCTGGGGGTCAGGACTGTGCCTCCCCCTCACCCGTCCCCACCTCCCTCTGGCAGAGGTGTCTGTGGCTCACGGCAGGACAGGGACCACACTCTGGTGAGTACCTTTCTAATTCTTCTCTTCTGCAATCCCTCTTTACCCCCACTCCCGCTGCATCCTTCCCCTCTGCAGGTTTGCAGAGCCAGGAGAGAAGGAGAGCGAGGCACAACCTGAGCTCATGCCAAGCCCCCAGCACCTTCACTCGGCTCCTGCCACCCACCCCGTGCTCCCCCCCTCTCCCCAACCCTGTCCATCCTTCCCAACCCCAGCTTTCATCCCTTTCTGTAGCTTTGGCAAATGATTTTTGGCTTCTCCTCTCCCCTGAGACTGCTACAAAGCTGCTCAGGATGAGCCCAGTCCTGGGAAGATGCTGAGTTCTGGAGGAGCCTTCTGCCACCCACCCAGGGAGGTCTGCATCCCCTCACACCCAGGCTCAGCCCCGAGGCCTTTAAAACCCAGTTTAAAACAAACTTGCCCCGGGGACAGACTCCTCCTCGTTTACAAATGAATCAGCAGGGATGGCAGGGCTGATCTGCCATGCCACTGCCAAGCCTCTTTTAAAGACTTTTGTAGGACATGGATTTCTTCCAGGTGACCTCTCCTTCCTCCCCACACCTGCTCCCTTGGACACCTTGTCATAGTTACTGTCAGCTCATGCAAATCCATAGGACAAGCTCCGTATCTTTACATCCCCCTCACCTGAGAGGTAACATACCTACAAAAAAACCCCCAAATCTAAGTAAACTGATTACTCTGCACCTCTGAGGACAACCTCACCAAAGTCAGGATGGACCAAAACGTGTGTGGAGAAGGGAGCAGAGCTGAGGAGCAGGGGTGCATCACCCTGAAACTGGAGCCAGTGACGAATGCAGCGTGGCCCAGTTGAACAGGAACTGAGGGGGGAGGGTTTCCCCAGCTCGGATGCTTTTGATGTACTGCTTCACCTTTGCACATCTCCTGTCCTTTCCACCATCTTTATTTAAAATATAAATGTTTTGAAACAGAGCCTTACTCCTGGGTGATTGTACAGCTCCAGCCCAAACCAGATCCTAACTCCAGTGCGCAGGAAACGATTCGTATGTAATAAACCAACAGCAGTGTGTGTCCACGGAGAAAAAGCTTCCTGGTTCTCCCGACCACAGTGTTTTGCAAAGAGCAGGCTCTCCCACATTAAATTTGGCTTTAAAAGCTTATTCAACAGCTCCCAATTTAGCCCAGTAAGTGAAAGCAAAGCCTGCAAGAAGCCCGTCCACCTCCAACTCCACGGGGCACAGTGAGGATGGGACAAAAAGGCAGCACTTTCCAGCTCCACCCTGGAGCCACTGCTGAGGAGGAGGAGGATGAGGAGGAGGGGGAAGCAGCGATGTGAGTGGCACATTGTCACAGCCCAGGATGAGCCTCAGCGAGCAGGGATGGGGACAGCAGGGCTCGCCGTGGCTGGGTGTCACCCCTCTGGCTGTATCTGTGCCCCCCTCTGGGTGTCACCCCTCTGGCTGTATCTGTGCCCCCCTCCGGGTTTCACCCCTCTGGCTGTATCTTTGCCCCCCCACCTTGCTGTCTTGCCTGGCGTTGGCTGGGTTTCCCATTACCCAGGTTATCCCGCGCGCTCCGGAGCTGATGATTGCACTTTAAAGAGCAAAACACACAGCGCCTGAATTATTTATCTTCAAACATGCAGAAACAGGCCAAATTCCCAAGTGATGCGAAACAGCACTTACGAGAACGGCAAAGGGGGCTCAGAAGCCGCACAGGTTGGCACACACAAGAGCTGGGTGGCTATAGACCCTCGCGGGGGTCACAGCTTCTTGCCAGGCTGATCTACACCCCTCTGGGGTGGGGAGCACCTGGAGACGCCCCCATGGAACCCCCCTCTGAACCTAGAAACCAACCACTGCGATGGCAAGTCCCCAAACAGCAGGGGAAAAAGGCCCAAACAATCGTGTTAATGCGAGTGGAAGGGGGTTGGCGTGTCCCCGTGGCTTTCCTGCTCTGGAAGCGACCTGTCCTTCTTGGCAACCAGGAGCCCAGCCGTGGCCAGCCCCATCGTGCCTGGCCCTATATTGCACCACTAAAGATAAGGCCGTGATAACTGTGTTTATGGCCCAGATAAAATAATGCTCACGCATTCGCTCACGGAGTTTTAATTCCTCTCTGGCGAGGTCGGTGCGTGCACTCGCCGGGGGGTAAAGACCCACCTCCTGCCATTGCTCTCTGCCTCCGCAGCAGAGGGCTCCTTTCTGCACGGTTTCCCCCTCGCCCTGGACCATGGACCTATCCCAGAATTTCTCCTTGAGCATCCCGGGATGCAGGGGGGCTGGGATACCCCGGAGGGGATGCGGGGCAGGGGGGCAGCCTGAGCCCTGCTCGAGGGCTGTGAGGTCTCAGGTGCGCGGTGGGATGGGAAATTGGGCATTTTACATAAAATGCACCTGCCCTTGCCCTCTCCTCACCCCGTTTCTTCTCACTCCCGCATCCCTCTCCCCACCCTCCCCTTGCTGCCCTTCTCCCCTTCTTCCCCCCCGACCCCCCCAACGTGGGATGCTCTCCCAGCCCTTCCTACCCGCTGCTGCCACCTATCCCTGTCCTCCTGCCCCTCTCCCCGCTCCCGTCCGTCCCTATCCTTCCCCTCCCGCATCCCTCTCTCCCCCCGCACCGCCCGCTTTCCCCCCACTTTCGCTTTACCCTGCGCTTTCCCGCCATTGGCCGAGCCGCCGCCGGCCTCCGCCGCCGATTGGAAGAAGCGTCCGTCCGTCAGAGCGCTGTGCCCGCCCCTCCCTCGGCGGGGGCCGGGGCTGGCGGGGGCGGCGGCGGCGAGAGGGCAGCGGCGGCGGCAGGTACCGGGCCGGGAGATGCGGGAGGGATGCGGGAGGGATGGAGCGGCGCGGAGCGGGCACCGCAGGCCGGGGGCTGCCTCACCGACCCGCACACTCTTCCCCTCCCAATCCCCCCGTGCGGCAGGACCTACCGGGCGGTACCACACGTGTCTGCGGGAGCGGCGTGCGGGAGCCCCGCGGAGGCGGGGATGGGCGCGGATCCTCCGCCGGGGCTGAAAAGCCCCGAGATAGGGCTGGTGGCGGACCCCGGGGGTGGGGGCCGGGGGGAGTGGGGTGGTCGGGGTGAACGGTTCGGTTCACCGAGCGTGCGGGGTTCTGTGCGGGACGGGCGCTTTAGTGGCGGGAGCCTCGGGGAAAGCCCGTTTGATGGCGTGGGGGGGGAGGACGGGAAGTCACCAAAATAGCCGAACTCATTGAGATTTTCCGTTTGCAAAGCGGTCTCCGGTGATGCTTCGAACCCGGGATTGACACCTCGTCACTGAAATCCGTTAGGACTGACCCCCCCCCGCTTTGGTTTGGGGGTGGGGTTTTTTAGTGCTCTTACCCAAACCTTGCCTTTCTGTGGGAAATTAAAAAGCTGCAGAGAAAAGGCGGAAAAGAAGGAAAGCTAAAAAGGTGGTGTGGGGAAACGAGCCTTACAACAAGTTAAAAAAAAATGTTAATGATAAAATGATCCTTTTTTCGAGAGTGGAGTAACTGAAGTTAGAGAAGGAAGTCACAGCATGAGCCAAAATTAGAGCGTTTTCCTCACTTGACCTATATTACCTCTACTAACCCATTTGCTCAGGTGGTACGATGATTTGGGTGACACAGTCCAAAGCATTGCTGTAATAAAAATGTGCTTTTCAGCTCAGAGAGCTCAAAAGGCTCCAGTGGCATTAATCGCATGAGTTTGTTGCATTAACCTTTTATTACCATTTTAGAGGCTGTTTGGTTTTACCAGGCAACAGGCTACAAGCATGAAGTTATCCTGGTCTGGCACCCCCTTTTTTTATTTTATTTATTTCTGGGCTCTTACTTTCTACGGTGCCACTTGGTTGTAAAAACACAGGTTAAACCAGTGTTTGAGGGGGAAGGAACACAAAGGAGATCTTCAGAGCCGTTGGCTTTGAGCTGATGTAAATGTGAGAAAAAGGATGAAACGGTGGGGAGGGTTAGTCAAATAATGAAAAGGAAATAAAGAAAAAAAAAAAAAAAAGGGGTAGCTATTTATATGCAGAGAGAAGCCTAGCCTGCAGGCTACAAAAATGATCGGAAACTGAAGCGTTAGCCCTTTGCAGGAGGGACAGACCACGGCCACCTGCCCCACCACGGCTCCCACCAGCAGCCCTGGGAAATTCCACCATTCCACTGATATTGCCTTAATTTGCCCCACGCATGGGGGGTCCAACCCGCCAAGGGACAGTGGTCAAAAAACTGGAGTGCAACCCTGGGGTGACAAATGAGACAGGAAGCAGCAATTCCTGGGAAGCAGCAATTCCTGTGAGGGTTTGAGATTCTTGGCCTGAGAAACCAGGAACTACCTGAGCAAGTACTTACTAGAAACCTTCTCTGAGATCAGAGATTTGCAGAGAAGGGGGTGGATGGGATCAGCCACTAACAAAAGAAATATCCAGCGGCTTAGGGAGATCGGCATCCAGCTGCTCGGTGCCTCACGATTTCTGATTGCAAACTCCTCGAGGCAACTTTAATCTTTTTTTGTGTGTGTGTGTGTGTCTTTACAGCGTGGAGAGGGTTGGGGAGGATCCCACTTTCCCAGTTGGGCCTTTGCACCCTGCAATAGCACAAAAAGTGATTCTGGAGTTATTTTGCTTGGTCCACCCCAAAACCCATCACTGAGCACTTGTGTGGCCTTCCTGTATTTTAATTGCTAAGCCTGGAAACCTGTTTTTGCCCACCACCCACAGGTGAAGGTGCTTCAATGCCAGATTGCCAAATATTCTGCTTTACCATTTGGGTTTCTTGTCTTCCTTGAGCTGCTGCCTGTAAGTTTATTATTCAGAGCCCGGGACGCTCACACCTTGGAGAATCCCATTAATGCAAAGCTGAAGGGTGGAAAAAGCTTTGCAAGACCCTGCAACCACGGAGCAGAGCTGGCGGCTTGGTGATGGTGGTGATGGTGATGGTGGGACAGTGAGATGCTGAGCATGATTTCAGGGAAAAGTTCCCCCTTTGGATTTTATGCTTAATTAGGGCGATAGTTGCCCTCAGGCAGCCTGTGGGAGCTGATGACCGTGCACGGGGCGCTTTGGATGTGGGCTGCCCTGAAATGAATTGGTGTTGGGGTCTTGATTTCGATGCCCACCCTGAAGCACGTTGTGCTTCCTGAATGTGTTTTAAAAATACATTTTCTTGTCCCAGTGAGGGGCAGGGGTTGGGAGGCAGGACCGGGGGCTTTGCCCGCTGGGTTGGTGGCATCACAGCTCTCCCTGTGCCTGTGTTTCAGCAGGTTCCCCAGCAATCCTGGCCCTCTCTGGCTCTGGTGTCTCTGGATGCAAGAACTGCTCCTATCCTGGAGCCACTCTCCTTTCCCTTTTCAAAACTGATTTATGGCTGATCTCCCCGCGATATAATTAGTTTTGTTCCATCTTGGCCCTGAGCGACCTCCCAGCGTACGCGTGGTGATGCTGAACTGGGGGGATTTGAGAACAAAGAGTTTCTGCAAATGCTTTCTGGGGAAGAAAAAAAAAAAAAAATGCTCAGAGGGAGGCCAAGGACTTCCTCTGGTTTATGAAACATGGACAAAAGCATCCATCCTACTTCAGTAGCTGTGATGAGTGATTACAGACAAGTACTCAGAGAGAGAGGGCCACTAACTCTAATAGGTTTTGCATCAGACCTCTCGTTAGTGAGTGGAGAACATGAGATGAGGCAGTGAAGTGTTTAATATTAACAGAGGAATGTTATTCTAACCTTAAATCTCTCTTCAGGCAGAAGGACACATAAATCTGGGCTGTTACTACGTTGTTGGTGTAAAAAAATAATGTTGCACTTCTAAATTGTAAATGAGTTTATGAGCAATGGGAATGTATTAGCGGTGGGAAATGCTGTTTATTTTTGTTTGCCTTCATTGAGGAAAGTGCTGAGCCTTTCCAGCAGTTTTCTAGATTTCTGGAGCAGTGAAGACACTCACCCCATCTCTTCTCTTGGGCTATTCCACTGACGTATGTATAGTTATACTAAAACTGAGTGTGGTTGCTATTGTTTATGGATAAAGCATATTGCTGAATGGCATCAATACCCTTCAGTCATTTGAATTCTCCGAGCTTGGCTTGGTTTTTTCAAGAAAGAAAGCGAAATGCTGACAAGCTTTGTTTTCCAGTGGTTTGAAGGAGTTAGGGAATCATTTTCATGTTGAGGAAGCAAGGCCAAACTCTTTGTTTCCCAAAAAATACTTTGACTTCGCAATGTTCTGGCTGAAAAAAAAAACCAAAAAACCTGTGCTTTTTGGCATTTTTATAGCTATGGTTTCATAATTGTGAACTCAAGTGCTTTGGGTATGCTCTGAGAAAGGAGTCTATTTTTCTAGATGGCATTAAGAGATTAAGAAAATACTTTTAGATTCTAGAGTTCTGATAAATGACACCAGCCCATGACACAGAAATAAAAAGTCCCCAATACATCTCAAGGGCATGAGCTCTTTTAGATTTTCTGCTCCCTCGTAGCCTCTCCTTGGGAAACTGCATCGATTTCACAGCTTCCCGTACTCCAAATAAATCAGAGCTGAAAATTTAATTTGAGATTTCTTTTGCTGTGAAAGCCCCATAGGAAGCAGGAGCTCGGCCCCTGTCCCAGCTGGAGCTGGAGGGGCTTGTGAACACCTTCCCCCCGGGACTGACCCGATCCTGCCCTGCTGCAGCCTGATCCAGGACAGGGCAGATGCCACGGAGCTTTGTTTGCATAAGAATTCCCCCCAAAAAGGGATTTTCTAACGGTTCTTTCAAAGCAACTTAATGGTCACCTTTGTATTGCTGGGGAGGATTCAGTCCTGCAGAGAATTTAGGTCCTTTGAGCCAGATCTAGGTCTGAGTTACAACAGAATCAGCCTTTTCGGGTGTATTCCTAAAGCCCCAACCAAACTGTGGTCCCTTTAGTGTTGTGTATTTTCTTCTTATTTGGCAGAAAACCTTGAAAAGAGTATTTTAAGATGCTGAAGAAACTTAATTAAAAGGAGTAAAAAGTAGGTATCCAGCCTGCGGTACACTGATTATCCATCTCCAATATTCTTTTGTTTTAAATAATTTGAAACTTAAAATATTGTCTTTTTTCAAGAGGTAATTTCTTCCAAGAGACTTTTTTTTTTTTTTTGGTGATCAATCTTAGGAACCCCACATGAATGCCTGGTGTGAGCAAACACTGCTCGTGGGTAAACAGCCAGGGCAGGACCTGACCCATCATTTCTTGGGGAGCACTGATCCAAAACAAGCCCCCCGTGACCTCATTCAGCCAAGAACCAGGTCAGAGCCCTGTGCCCATTTCTCGGTGGGGGCTGAAGGGCGCGAGCGGGTCCTTACCAAGGGAAATGAAAGAGTTGCCTGAGCCAGAAATGCAAAACCCTGGAAGCAGGAATCCCTCGAAGGCAAATTTCAGATTTCTGGGTAAATCTGTCCTCCAACTGCTGCTGCCTGAGGCTGGGGTTCCTCCTGCCAGGGAAGAGGGAGGGTACAAAGCGGGAGCTGCCTGTGCAGCACCCGGGGACAGCAAACCCCTCCGAGCTCCCCGCAGATGGTTTGGGTTGACAATGGGAACATTATATGCCTGTTTATTCCTTTATCTCAGGAAGAAACGCCATTTGGCAGCAATTTGCCCCCTGGCTGTAGGAATGAATTATTGACCTGCCTTGAGCCTGGTGGGATGAAGGAGGTGCCAGCCCGCAAGAGGGGCAGCATCAAACCACGTGGAGAGCACGCGTGAGCCTGTGTGTACCCACCTTCCCCTATACATTAGGAGGTCTATAGCTGCCTGTGTGTATGGGATTGCTGTTTCATACCGAGAGGCCTGTTAGTACGGAATGGTGTCACTCGGCATTTACCCACCAGCAACCTCTCGGAGGAATCCGTGGGGTCTCACCTCTTCCCATCACCCACGATGTTGATTTATTTCAATGCAGCCAGACACGGGAGAAGCCAGTGGCCGAGGCAGCCCATTCTTTGTTGTGGCCATCCTTGAGGTTTTTGCAGTGCTTTCTGCATGAGATGTGTCCAGTTTTGGACCCTTTCCCATAGAAAAAAGACATTGAGGTGCTGGAGCCAGAGAAGGGTGATGAAGCTGGTGAGGGGTCTGGAGAATAAGTCTGATGAGGAGAGGCTGAGGGAGCTGGGGGTGTTCAGCCTGAAGAAGAGGAGGCTGAGGGGAGACCACCTCGCTCTCTCCAACTTCCTGAAAGGAGGGGGTAGCCGGGGGGGTCGGTCTCTTCTCCCAAGGAACAGGCAATAGGACAAAAGGAAACAGCCTCAAGTTGCGCCAGGGGAGGTTCAGATTGGAGATTAGGAAAAATTTCTACACTGGAAGGGTTATGAAGCCTTGGAATGGGCTGCCCAGGGAAGGGGTTGAGGCACCGTCCCTGGAGGGATTTAAAAGCCAGGTTGACATAGAGCTTAGAGATATGGGTTAGTGGTGGTTTTTATCAGAGTTAGGTTGATGGTTGGACTAGATGATCTTAAAGGTGCCTTCCAATCCAAACAATTCTATGAGTCTATGGTTGCCTTAGGAGCTTGCAGAATGAGGGCTCACCATTGGGGTGTATCAGAGGTTGCTAAGGAAGTGGTCATTCCAGGTTAGCTTCTTCTGCCCGTCTGTGGTGGCTGTGGTCAGCAGCCCTGCACACTGACAGTGTCCAGGTCTTGGGCTCTGTTCCTATTCTTCATCTCATAGTTGCCGTTGTGATAGTTTGTGGTTGGGAACTCTTGCGTCAGAGAATGGAGTCACCTCTTTGAAAGTGATCGTCATTTCCTCTCCATTACGCCATAGGGATATGCCCTCTTCAGAGAAATCCCAAAATATACCACGCTGTGTCAAGACCTAGGGTGTTGTGTAATCAAATATTGTTTATTCTGAGTGGATGCAATAGGGTGGAGGATGACGCTTTTGTTTAGCTTTGGAGGGCAGATGGGGAGTACTTTGGTGTCAGGAAGCTCAGAGGCTGCAAATGCCAAATCCCAAGTCCTACAGCTACATGAGCCCGTGCACTGATCTTGCCCAAACTCCTTTGTGCCACATCGGGTTTGTGCTGAAGGGGTTAATTTTGCACCATCTGGCTTTGTGCTAGATCAAATATTGTTTGTGTTGTGGTTTCCAACACGGGGCCAGGATAAGCTCGGGGTGATGTGCTTGGCTAATCCAACAGAAATATGGCTTATTCCTGCTCCGATGGGATCTGCAGCAAAGGGTGATTCAGTAGTTGGGGTTGTGGAGACACAGCCTGAGGGCTGGGGATAAACCCACGGGGGTCTCCTTGCAGTGGGCAACAGAGAGGCAAGAGGCATGTCCAACTCCAATTAGGCGCTTAAACTTTAAACAACGAGAGAGAAATCCCCGTCTTAATGCAGAATGACTTCTCGGGGAGTCACCTGAGCCGCAGAAATGGGGGTTATTTAAATTTGCATCCTGCGTGCTGTGGCACTACGCTGAGGTTACCCAAAACAGGAACAGCTGGAGTTCTACTGTATTTTGCAAAACGGCCCGTTCCAGGCAGGGAGCTGATTCAAAGTGCTGTCTGGGAGGTTGTGCTGTCCCCATGCTTGGCAGGAATCTCAAGACTAATACCTCAGAGGATTAGAGAGCATCGCTGAGTGTTAAACAAGATCCAGGCTAAGCGGTGTGCACCAGTGAGCTTGTGCTCCCGGGGCTGTTCGGGGAAGCTGTTACTTGCTGATCTGGAAAAAAAAAAAAAAACAAAAACAACAACAAAAAAAAAACCCCAAAAACCCAAACTAAAAAAGTGGGCCTGTGTGGGAGATACTCTTAAAATCATAGAATCGTTTGAGTTGGAAGGGACCTGAAAAACCATCCAGTTCCAACCCCCCTGCCCTGGGCAGGGACACCTCCCACCAGACCAGGTTGCTCCAAGCCCCATCCAGCCTGGCCTTGAACCCCTCCAGGGATGGGGCAGCCACAGCTTCTCTGGGCAACCTGGGCCAGGCTCTCACCACCCTCACAGCAAAGAATTTCTTCCTGAGATCTCATCTAAATCTCCCCTCTTTCAGGTTAAAACCATTCTGCCTT